>JAPSGF010000058.1:2649985-2914269 GCA_035772895.1 Perdix hodgsoniae | reverse complement strand
GGGGAGGAAATCCCACAAACACTTATTTGCTTATATTTGTATGAAGTGAGACTTAACAACTGCAACTGAATGTAATGGTACAACAGCCTGCTTAGCCCGAATACTGTGAGAGGTTTCTGCTTAAATTGAACGAAATAAAGGCTTAATTTTAAGTGGAAATGGAGGAAAATATATCCAATTTTGCTTTCTCATTGACAGATAAATATTGGCAAATTTGTTAAGAAATGTGAAATAATAGAAAAACTGAAATTTCCTGGAATTTCTAGAATTATGTGAGGAACAAATCTCTTAAGATTGCACTCCTAAGACCAAGCATAGCTAGCTGTGAATGTTTTTAATGTGGAATATTTTACACTCATGCAGCTCTTCTAAGAAGAGGGATTTATTGTTTTCAGTGGGGTGCCTTGGGCCTGGTTCTTAGTATCTCAGAGCTGACATAGGTGTGTGTCTCTCTACTTGATATTGCAGCCTTTAGTTCACAGCAACTTCCTTTGTAGGGAAGGAGGCTACCTTATGAGGAAGTTCTGTCTATAGCTTGCAAACTTAACTCCTCTAAAAGTCTTTGTGATTTACTTGAGATCTTGGCCCATCCTGCATTATTGCTCTCATACTAAATTCTTAAGTGCAACATTAAACTGCCTGTATTCAGCCTTCAGCTACGGAATTGTTAAGCCACTTTCTTAGTGTAAGCTCTTTTCTACCTTTTGAGCAGGCTTCACGTAGTATCTGACCAGTTCTGTTACCTGAAGTAAAGAAAGTTCAGCTGTGTGGTCATTTTGGAATAGCTTTGGCACCCAGTCAAAACGCCCTTTTAGGAGCACTTCCACCAGTAGTGATGCAAGAAGCAGCACTTAAGATGCAATTTGTTACCCTGTTGCATGCAAGCATCTGTAAACTGGTACTTTGAAGTGTTCATATATGCTAGCACTTTTAAAACTAGAGACTGTGTGGCCAGACAATTGTACTTCAGTCCCGGTTCTCTTCAGTGTTGCACAGTGTCTCCAGGCTAGTCCTGGAAAAAGATAATGCTGAGTGCCTGCATATATTAACTGGTTGTAGCACTTGGGCAGATAAAGGGCTGTGTTTTGCTTATGAGCAAAGCCTTGTTTATGTCCTGAAGCAGCGTGGCTACAGCACTAAAGCTGCTCTCTGCAGTGTTTTGATAGGGCTCTTCGTGGTCTGGACCTGGTCTTGCACGAGCCAACTACCTTAGCCCTTTTCTTTACCATCTGTTTACCTCTAGTTGTCTTTCTCAAGGTTGTATAATAGCCAAGTGAAATAAAAGCAGGTGCTTCAGAGTTTCTCTTTGGCTCATCTACAAATCAGTGATGGGAAGCTTGAACCTATTAATTTTATTCAATTGTCAGGTAATATGCTGAACAAGTCCTTAGCCTTTAAACCTTAAGCAGTTCTCTGTTATAATGTTGATAGGCTGTAGGTAAAATACAAGTAACACAGTAGTTAATTGAAAATGTCACAAACCACTGCCTTGAGTAAGCAGAAGTTCAGTGTCTTATCTCTTGATGTCTCTCAAGTAGAGCTTATAGTAGAAGGCTTTCAAACTTCCTTTCCAGGTGTGCTGAAGAAGGTAGTGGTGTATCTACTGTGGTTAGGAATGTTAGTAGTGTTAATAAGCTCTATTTTGTTAGAAAATGTAAAAAGCCTTAATGATAATTTTCAGCACTAGCCAGCCTTTCCTCAGTGGTCATTCTGAACAAAATAAAGATATTTGGGCTACTTAGTGATCTGAGTGTGGTTGTGCATACGTGGTGATGAACTGTAGCACTACTTTCCTGCCTGGTGTAGCTGAAAAGGGGTTGTCTGTGTGCATACTGCATGGAGGCTTAGTCGTACTTCCGTAAGTAAAACTTTGCATATGATGCTGATCCCCTCCCTTTATCTTGCAAGCTACTGGGTGACTCAAACATGTATTGTTCTTCTTATGCTGTAGAAATTCTCCAGGTCTTGTAAACTGACTCATAGTTCAGCATGGTGCACTATGCCTTTTGTGAACTGCAGTCTTATGAAACCAGGAAACTTGTCTGGAGCTATTTTGGGTGTGGAAGTGGAAGCCTTTCACACCCAGCGCTGGGGCACAGGTTTTTAACTTTCCCTTGGGTGTTGCTGGGATACAGCCAGGTAGCGCTGGAGTGTACGTGCTGCCCTCTGCCGTCCCGTTCTTGTGCTGGGCTTGCTGCTCTCTAGCGGGCACAGAGCTGCTGCATCCGTGTGCAAATGATTCAGCCCTGTTGGTGTCAGAGATCCTTCTTTAGAAGTGAAGGCACGAAGAACGCTCTGCAAGGTAAGCCACTAACTAACATAACAAATACTAAAAGCAGGTATAAATGTTTCCTGTGTCCTGCCAAAAAGGAAAACCCAAAGAAGAGTCTGGCTGGGTTCATACATTACATGGAAGTGCTGTGTTTGTTGCAAGCTGTACTAACGTGCTGCTCAGCCTCTCTTTGTCACAGGACATTTTTGTTCCTGATCTGGAATAGGAAAAAAACACATATCAGTACCTGTAGTGTGTACATTGTGTTTTAGTGACACTTCTCATTACAAAGCTCCTGGGCCTTACTTGTGATTGTCAGTTTTTCCATATGCTGTGGGGTCAGATAGAAAGCAATAAACAACTTATTTATTTATTTAGCTTAATGGTGCAACTAGTTTTTGCTTCAGCTAGGAGTATGATACTAATGCTCAGGTAAAGAGGCACAATGGGCATGCACAGCAATTTCTGAAAAAAATTACAATAAAAATCTAGAAATACTGTTAGAAGGTGGGGTGTTACAGAGATTTGGTTACAGTCCACACTTCATCGTACACTCACATTTAACTATTAGTGTTGGGAAAAGTGCTGACAGTGTTAAAGGTGACAAGCAAGAGTTTTGTTCGGTGCCAGATATTTGACCTTTACTGTAGCACATGTTTCTACATGAGAGTTTTCTGCTGAATGCAGTGCCATGCAGCTACTTGCAGTAAGTTCCTGCTGGTTATCAGTAGCGTGCACACCAGAAATCTTTCAGGAGTCTGTGTGTGCTGTCTGGATATGCTTTGTCCTGGGTCCATGGGGGAAGGCTCTGCATATTGGACTCCACTTTTTCAGTGACTATGAATCTTCTGTGTTTACTTACGTTCCTAGGAGCATTAGAACATGAATGGGTACTACCAAATCTTCCTAATCTTGTTTGCTGTGCTTGCTGGAGTGCCTTTGGGTGTGCTGTATGAGTCACAGCTACCCGTGCTCTATAACCACAGCCCATATGGGTAGGAGAGCACAGGAAGCAGCTCGCAAGGAAGTAGTGAACTTTAGCCCTCAATATTTTAATTTATCCACAATGATGTCATTTAAAACACACCTTAACCAAATCTTTGTAAGACATGCTTACTTTCTTCATTTAGGATATCAAAAATCACACTGTGTGAAAATAGGTGCTATCACCACAGTGAGGATGTTGGGGAGGGGTATTTTTTCCCGCAGGGATGAGACGGGGAGCTTTTCTCCCCTGGCTGCTGAAGAGGCGTTCTTACAGCTGCGGCAACCCAGCGGTACGGGTGGAGGCAGAGCCTGCGATGTGCCTCAGCTCCGCTGCCCGGCGCGGCCCGTGGGTCTGCTCTGCCACCTGGCGGCCGCTGCCTGCCTCGTTCGTCTCTTGGGAAGGCAACTGAACCAGACGGAGACCCTTTCTTTGCTGTTTCTTATGTAGAGTGGGGAGCCCCGCGGAGTGGCGGGGATGGGGCGCTGCTCGCGGTCCCTAGGTAAAGGCTGGTAGGCGTGTGGCAGCTCGGCTGCTCAGCTGCCTCAGGAGGCGTTTGGTGACCCATTGTTGTGCGGAGGACAGCAGCAAAACCTTCCAGTTCTAGCACAGGATAAGCTGTTTTAGCATGACTGTGATTTCTAAGGTTAGTAATTTTTTTTGTGATGGTATTGTGAAGACCAAAGTGACAGATGTTCTTACCATTCCAGTCAGTTATAGCTGATCATGAGGGTCGCCTGGTGCTGTTATCACTTCTCTAATTGATAGCAAGTGCTTCTGGGGTCGGGAGGTTGGATGTGGGCTGTTGATTGCTGCACCTGTGTGTTCCTTTGGGGGGGGGGGACTGGCTGTGTCTGGTGCCCTCATAGAGGAGTGGATGGGTTCTTTCTGCCAGAAGACAGAGAAGACAGCACCAGGTGGGTGTGTGGTAACACCTGGTGTTTTGGAAATCTGTGTTTTATGAATGATACTGAAGTAAACTGCAGTTGATAAGCAACTAATTTGGATGCTGCTGCTTAGCCTGGCTGCAAGCTTCTATTGCAGTCTTTATAGCAGAAGGCTGATCTCCCTCCCCCAGTGTTTGACAAATGTTTTATTTTTATTTTGCTTTCTTGAAGCTTGCTGTGGGATGTGGTACAATGTTTAGTCTGACACAAGAGCCCTCCCTCTGTCCAGAGTGCTTCAGTACGTCATTGGAACTGTTTGCATTGCTCCTTCATGCTTCTTCCCTACTGGGGACTGTCTGAACACTGATTCAAAATCCCTGTTTCTTATCCTTTCTTCTTTCTGCATTACACGTTTAGATCCCTTTTGCTTCATGGCTTTAGAACTCCTTGGAGGAGAGGCAACGGGAGTCAGTCAAAATGATTTAGTGCTGCTGTAGCTGTTGTGGTGCAATTTCCTTTTATAGAGATGAAGCCAAACACGAGGTGGAAAGAAAAGATACTTAAACATAGAAAAGTGCTTGCAGCTTCTGCTGGTGAGTGTGGCTCTCTAATTTCCTCCACTTCTGTTGGAGAACCATGACCACAGCATGAGGCAGGCTGAGGATGTAGCCAACAGTTATCTAGAGCTACCTAAAGTGAGCTGTTTCCCTGTTTGGAGGTTCTCCACACCTTAACCTGAAGAAAGGAAGGTGAGTTCTAATTAGGTCAGGAAAAAGTAAATCAGACATATAGTATGGAAACGCTTGATCATAAGATCAGTATGTATATAATGCATGTTTGTAATTGAGGTGGTGAAAATTAAGATTGCTTATGCACATGTAATCAGTCTTTTGTAAACTTCCAGTGCTTAGCTTTGCAGCTTTAACCATGTGCGTTTAATGCACTTTGTGTGGCAGCCATGAAAGCTCTGTGAGCTGAGTGAACAGGCTCCGTCTGCATGTGCTTCGTTCTCATTAAGGGTGTATTATAGTCTGCGTCTCGAGATTTAAATTAACTCTTGGAGTTACGCTTGTGGTAAAGGGCATGATGGCACAGCTGGCATGTGAGTGACTGTGCTGTAAATTAATGAAGGAAATAGTGGTGGTAGCCATATAAGTAACCATAGCTTGGGGAGAAAGAGAGGAAAGTTCTTAATGGTACCTGGGTTACTTTCACTTTACACAGGAGTTAAGTGGGGGCCCCAGATCTCTGTTTTGATTAAATGCACCTGTACTTTTGCCTCTGTCAAGTTTGTCTTCGTCAACAAGTCAAATTGGTGTCTTGGTTAAGCCCACTTCAGTGAAGGCTGGATGGGGATTTTTTTTCTAGCGATCAAGTCTATCAGGTAAGGCTAGGTGCTACACAACCCTCACAGGGGTTGGGAAATAACAGATTTGGAATTGCAGCCTGGGCTCTCAGCAGGGCACTGCTCTGGCCTGTGTGTCCCTGAGATGAGGAATGGCTCTGCCTGATGCATGCACTGGCTGCAGGCAGGCCCAGCGGCACAGCAAAGATGGCTCTGTGTGTTTGTAAAATCATAGAATTGTTAAGGCTGGAAAGACCACTGGGGTCACCTGGTCCAGCCATCAACCTCTACCTGTGACCGCTTTGCGCCATGTCTCTGTGTCATATCTGCCCTTTTCTTGAACGCCTCTAGGGACAGTGACTCCACCACCTCCCTGGGCAGCCCGCTGCAGTGCCTGACCAGTCTTTCAAGAGAATAAGTTTTTCCTGATATCCAACCTGAACTCCCCTGGTGCAACTTGAGGCCATTCCCCTCTGTCCCACTGCTGTTAGCTGGAAGAAGAGGCCAGCCCCACAACCTCTCAGGTAGCTGTAGAGAACAATAAGTTGTCCCCTGAGCCTCCTCTGCAGACTTAACAATCCCAGTTCCCTCAGCCATTCCTCATAAATCTTGTGCTCCAGACTCTTCGCAGCTTTGTTGCCCTTCTCTGGACACGCTCCAGGGTTTTGATATCTTTCTTGTAGTGAGAGACTGGGGGGAAAAACCTGCTGCTTTTTGTTCATGAACCATCTTGTTGAGTGTTTGACCTAGTGAGCACGGTTCTGTCATTGAACTCTGATAGAGAATTAATGCTGTCCTGTGCTGGGGATGGTTTTGAGGCTCACTGAAAGCCTGTCTACCTCAGCTATTCGAAGGGAACAGGAGAAGGCCCTGTGATTTCTTTCAGGCTGTATTAATCTCTTTGATATAATACATATGACAGCATGGTAGTTTCACAATTAACTGTGTCTTTCTGCTTTGGAACGACCCCACTAATTACTCTCCAGTGAAAAGATGGATTAAGTAGCTTGGGAGAGTGTTTTCTAGCAGCTGACATTTAGGTGGCTGGAGGATGTGGAAGGTGACTGCGGGCAGAGATAACACACCAGTGTTGATGTTGGACTAGATGGTCCTAGTTTCCTAGTGTTAATGGTTCTATGACTCTAAATATCTGAAGAGAGAGTGTCCAGAGGATGAAGTCAGACTCTTTACAGTGGTGTCCAGTGATGTGACAGTGGCAACAAACAGGAGTGCAATAAGTTCCATCTGACCGTGAGGACAAACTCCTTTACTTTGAGGACTGTTCCAGAGCGCTGGGAGTAGCTGCTTGGAGAAGTTGTGGGCTCTCCCTTCCTGAAAGCGGTCAAAACTTGCCAAGCTCCTCTCCTGTGCAACCTACTGCTTTAGCAGAGGAGTTGGACTAGATGTCTCTGGGTGGCCTTTCTGATCCCTCCAATTCTGTGATTCTTTATATCAGTGACTCCTGTGGCAGTGCTGTGCAGACACTGGGTGTTTTGTAATCCCCTCCTCCCCTGGAAAGCAAACTCTTCTGTCAGTGTTTTGGATCGGGGGGATTTGAATTCGGGGTATTTTGAATGTACAACTTAGTTTCATCCCATGTGCTCTACGTGCATGCAGTAGCTGGGCATTGTATTTACTTGTGACAGTAGTAATAACACTCATTAACTCATTTACAAATGTAATTTCACAGTGTCAGAAAGTTACTGCTTTCGGCTTACCAACAAACCCCATATCCCTACCCCAGCATAACTCAAAAGGTTGCTGTAAAAATGCACAATTCCTTGGTTTTTCAGTAGGCTGAATACTAGGATAAAATTATGAGCCTTTAAACTAAATAATAATTTTTTCCTTGTAGCTTGAGATCTGTTCAATCAATAATCTTTCTGCTAACTCTGGGGAGAATTTTAGTTGCCTCCATAAAATGTTTTAATTATTTAAAATCATAAAATATAAGTAGGCACAATTTGCTTGGAACTCATTAGGGAAATATATGAATAAGAAGAAAAGATAATGTTTGCTTCTGCATTAATTTAAAGCAGTCTCTAAAATATGAAATCTAATCCTGGAAAGCGGTGACTTATCAGCAATGTTTACTTTTCCTATAATAGGAATAAATATTAAAGCAGCTAGTTATGTGCTTATCCCTACAGTATTGCATAGAGGCAGAAAGGATGACAAATAACATGTCTGAAATCCCACATTAATTTCCCTCTTTTAAAGGTTTTATGTTTGTTCATTTCCTTTTCCAAAACATTGCCTTTAAAATTATTATTATAAACCAGGTGACTTAGAAGCCATGAGTAGTTGCAAATGCATGAGACCAATTTGTGTATGATTAGATATAGGCAGGGGCAATGCTTTATCCTGAGGCAGAGCTCTTGAACCTGGAGCAAACATGGGGCAGAACCTGCAGCAGTGGGCTTGGTTGCTCCCTGCCCAGTACTTCTTGCTTGGTGTCTGGTCAGAAATCCCTGCCTGGAAGGCCTCTCTGGTTGCACTTGTGGCTTTCCACATGTTGATTCTGGGAAGCATAAGAAAGTGGTGCTGCTGAAGTGAAAATGAAAGGGGTAGTAAAATAAAAACTGATAGAAAACACCTGGTAATCAGTCCAAAACCCATGTGTGAGGAGCTCAGAGGCTCCTTAAATGAGATGGCACATCCCTCATGTTGAAGAACGTCTGGAGCTGTTCAGCAGGGCCACACTGCAGCTGCAAGATTCATCAACCGCTGCTGTGCTGAGCATGAGCAGGCTGCAGGGCCTGAGATGTGGTACGTGCTACGTCCTTGCTCCTGAGCGGCTGAGGAGCTGCTCATGTGTCAAAGGAGGGGACTTGGATGAAGCTTAGTCATGTTCCTTTCTGTATATCTTAAGGGCTTTATCACAAGAAGCACACCAACTGTCTTCAAGAAGAAGTTCACAGGAATTGCTGACCAGGTATAACGTGGTTAAACTCAAACAGACTAAAAGCACTTCAACAGGTCAGTCCTGAGTGCTTCCCAAGCTGCAGGGAACTCCAGGATCCTGCCATCTTCCCTCTGGGGTACAGTGGAAGAGGCCAGCAGGGCTGCCATACACTGCTTTATGCTGAGTGAATGTTGGCTGCTTATTAAATGAGTTACTAAAAGATTATAATGCTGTTTTTCAAGTCTTTAGTTTGGAAAACGATGAGCCTATACTGTGTGAGCAGCAGGTGTGATGCTGGGAGTCAGGTTCAGACCCGTAAGCTTCCATACATGATCTCGCCATTAGAGAGAGACAAAGACTCACGCTGTGTTGTCGTGTGGTCTGTTCTCACCACCTAATGAAAGCCTAAATTCCCGTGGTCCCTGCAGATTCCCCAAAGCTGATTCACCACTTGAATTAAACCATAATTATATATTATCAGCAGTCACTTTACAGTAAGGTTGAAGGATTAAATGCAGTTAGTAGTGATGAATTCCAGACGCACAGGGCAGGAGCTTGAAGAGAAGGCCAGCTTCTGAGTAACTACAAGATAAAGTGTAATGTATTCTAAATATTTGATTCAATTAAGCTTCCTTCTGCTCTTTGTTTCAGCTTACAGATGGCTCATCAATCTATAGTTTAGGGACACACTGCTATTCTTTCTAATGGTAATTACATGATCAGGATGGAGACAGGTCTGATTAAATGCTTGCAGTACACTCTGCATATTTGAAATGGAGCTGAGTCCATAGCAGAGGCGACGTGCTAGCCCCACTGCATGCAGATTCAGACTTTGGCAATGAACAGTGCCATCTGAACAAAATCAGAGTCTTCTGCTAGCCTCGGTGATGGGGACTTTGACAGTTCCCACCCTTCAAGAAGTAGGAGTTCATTAAGTCAAAAACTGTTTTTGAGTTTTGCTAAACTATTATTTGACCATTTCTTCTAAAAAAAATTTCTGGTGCTTGCTGACTCTTTAGATCAGCTTAACTGAGACTATAACTTGGATTTTGCTATTAACATAACTACAGAGACTTGATAGTCATCCACTAACTTTTGCAAGCTTAGGAAAGGCCATAACTTTTAGATCAGGGCATGCATTCTTAACAGCTTGTAGCTACCTTTGCAGCAGATCCACACTACAGTAGATGCAAAGAATAAAGTCATAAGATTTGAAATCACACTTCACTTTCTGTCTCATCCTCCTTCTTAGAGTAATCTTTCAGTAACAAAACCTGTTCTCCTACAAAAAAAAACCCCACAGTATCTTTAAATGCTTTGTGCTCACTTTTATTGTGCAGTTGTTTGTGTGGTGTTGTCTGACTTCCATGAAGCAGCATCCAAAAATGATAAAACAGTGACGAGCTGCTTGGTGTCTTAGCTTTACTCACTGAACTTTGTAAGCTCTAGCTCATTTCAGCTTGCCTTCATACTGAGTAAAATGGAATTGTCTGTTGAATGTTCTTGTATGACAAATATATTATTAGGTGCATCTGCCTTTTCAGTAGATTGTCATTGAAACTTGCCCGCACATCCCTGGCTTTGTGAAACACTTAATGTTGGTGTGTGTGAAGAACAGAATCCTTCTTTTCAACAGAGATAATCTATTAAAACCTGCTTTTGATAGAGCTCAGATGATCTAAGTCCTTCAGGGACCTTTATCTTTATCATCTCTTGTCTATTATCTCTGCCTTCCCTGTAAAACCAGGTACCACTTCTCTTTCCCACTGCCTGCCTTATGTGGTGAGCTCACCAAATGTGTACAGCCAGCTTGGTTTCAGTCTCCTGATACTGTAGATGTTACAAACAATGCTATGATCTCTAACAGGAGTTAATTATAATCTTGGACGCTGCTGAGGATAAGGTATGAGTGGATTTGTTTGTTTCCATCTTATTTGCTAGGGCAGAGCCTTCACTCTTACAGAACTTCAAAGAACTCAGAGGGACTTTGTGCCATTGCAGAGCTGGAATTTGGCAGCTGTTAGCTTGGTTTGGAAGCTCAGTCAGGAAGGTACACAGCCCTTTGGGACCAAAACATGAGGAGTACATACTCAGTTTAAGTGTCTAGTATTGTTTGTAACCCTTACCTTTTTTGTTATCCACTTAAGTAAGATTGGAATGTGGAACACAGCCAGAAGCTTTGTATGAAAATATGATGACCTCTTATATTTCTTTAGCTACTTCATCTGAGAGCTATTACAGTCATTAAGACTTCAGTAAGGTGTTATTTCTTTCATATAGGTAAGAATACTGAGGCACAAAGAGGTTGGCAGCTCTAAGGGTAAAACTGTACCCTGAGAAATAAATTGGACAAGCTTTATGCCTTACTTAAAATCTCATGTAAGGGCCATACAAACCTTATCCTGGCTTCCTCCCATGGATTTTACATCACAGCAGCTAGCCCTCATTTCAGTAAAGTACTTAAGTACATCCTGACGTGCTGTGCTGAATCAGGGTTTTAACTGGAAGAGACAGAAATAGAACAGAGATCTCGCTCTGACACAAGCAGGCACCACTTCCCTTCCTCACAACTTTCCCACTGCAGCAGCAGGAATGCAGTATCTATCCTTCAACGATTACCAGGAATTTTTAATTTCTGGTTCAAGAATGCTAGCACTCTTCTTGATGCCATGTATTTCTCTTTAATTTTTTTTTCCTGTTATGACTTCTAACATTAAACTCTGCTTCTTTTCCTTTTGTCAATAGGACTCATTATTCTGCTATTAAGAGCAAGGTTCCTGAGTTCAACTACCATTGCCTGCTGTCTGGTGGTGCAGAAAAATCAGTCTCCAAGTGCTGTGAATGTCAGCTACATATGCTGTTTTTTCTGCCTTAAAAAAAAAATTTAAAAAAATGACTTCAGTTACCCACTTATCTTGAAGGAATAAAAGCCACGGTTCTTGGTGCTTTGTAGCACCTAGCAAGTATCTAAATAACAAGAGAATGTAGTCTTCCCCAGAAAGTGTGTAATTTTTACTTAGTCTTATCACACTAAAAGGAGTCACCAAAATAAATTCTCATTTGGACTTTTTTAATTAAATAGTGTCCTCTAGAGTTTTCATGGACAATGACCCCTTAACCTTCCGTTTATTTACATCGTCATTAAAAAATCAAAGTGTCTAAGCCAGTGACGGTAACTGGGGAAAAGAAAAAGGGGATTTTATTGGCCCAGTTTTGTTAGAAACATGCAGGATGTGTGAAGTCCCAGTGAAACTGGCAGATTCACTCTTAGTTTGAGACAGATGTTCCCAACAGATGGGAACCCACAGAAACAGTATGATGAACACTCTTACCTGCATGGATTCTTTGCATGTAAAGTACTAAATAGCTCAAGTTTGATATGCTTTTAGAGACCAATGGCATGTGAGTTCCAAGTTCACTCTGCAGCGTTTGCCCACCTCTCCAGTCCTCAAAACCGTGTCACCAAAACATGTACCTTAGTTGCTTCTTTATCCATCTTGCTATGCCTTCCACAGAAATAACCCAACAAAATGAAAAGTAATAAGGCAACCAGAAAATGGATTTTTTTTTCCAGCTGAACTCTGATCTCCTAGTAACCTAAAAGATTTTTTGCTTTGTCCTTCTTAGTTATTAAAAAGTGTGATCCTTTTGCTCTTAATTAATGCAAATTTGTGCTGAGTTGCATCAACATTTTTTGTTTTCTCTCAACTAGTGCTTTATCTAGCTGCTACTTAAACCCTTTCCTCCTGTCCAAATTCAGGACTTACCCCTCATCAGTGGAAGGTGCAATTAATGTCCCTTCTAATCAGTTAAAACACAGGGGAAGAATATTCTAGCAGTTAAAATTTGTTTCAGAGGGTGATTTTGGTCTTTTCCAAGGTCTTGCCCCAGTTACTTAATTTTTCCGTGTTTTAATTCCCTGTGTCTTTACCCTCCTTTTGTCTCAGACTCAGAACCTTCTTTCGGGACAGAGAATCTCTTTGTTGTACTGACACAGCTGGAAGTCAGTCATTCTACACAAATTTATTTATTCTTTTTCAATCACTGTTTTAAGAAGGCAATTTTCTAATACGCTTCCTTCGTTATAATTGAATTGCCAAGCAAATCTCTCTTAGCTGCCCTTAGAGTCTTGCTGATCCTGAAGTCTACTTTCCCAGGCTGCGCTATGCTGTGCAGGTGTGCGTTACATAATCATTTTTGACAGCGTTCTGGCTACATTTTTCCTGCTGATCCGATGCTTGTGGTTTCCCATGTGCTGGGACTCCTCCATTTACAACTTGAACACTAATGTTACTCCATCCCCCATTGGGATCATGCTGATGTTGACTCGTGCATCTCTGACAAGCTTCTCATTGAGGTGGTGGATGCTCTGTGTTGCCAAGTCATCCTTTCTTGGTTTTAGCACCATTCCACACCGAAGAACCTATTGAAAAAAGCAATGTCATGCATCTCATTTGTTCCAGTACGTTCCCTGGACTAGAGGGTAAGTTCTAGAAAAAATTATGTGCTTTTTCTAGGAATTGATGCCTTATTTCAGATTGCTAATAGTTTCCATCATAGAGCTGTCATAATATAGTGGGACTGGGAGTCTGCAGAATTGCATAACCGTACTTCTACTGCAGATCAGAAGCCAAAACAAACAAAAAGTACGACAAATGTATTTCTAAAAACGCCTATCCAGCCAACACCATAAACCTGAAGGTCTCAGAAGTTTACCATTGTTCTTTTTTACTAGTAAAAGTCCTTAATTTATAACTTACAAGCAGTTACTGATTATAAATAATACCTTACTTCTTGTGTAAATAGTAGAAAACACTACAAGACAAAACGAACAAATACAGAGCATTATCTGTAATGAATAAACCTTTCATCTCAGGCTGCTTATGTACTGATATAAATTTAACAACTACTTCTTAGTTATGTAGGCAAGAAGTTCTAAATATAGTGTTGTGTAAAGCTTGCTTTAATAGTTTTTGTTGAATTTTAAAGCCTCCTTTATATAATATGGAACAAAGACCTTGCAACTCTCAACAGAGATGCAGGTGAGAAATCAAGTGATTAGAATCCCACTGTGACTTTTATTTTCCCTTCCCTGAGGGGAAAGCATTAACTCCCTATGCTAGTACCACTACAACCACAGTACTTACATTATCAATAGCTATTATTCCCCCTTTCTTTATGAGGCGCAAACATTTTTCATAGTACTCATTGTAGGTTTCTTTATCCGCATCAATGAAAGCGAAGTCAAAGGTTTCTGCTTCTCCACCAGTCAACAGCTCATCTAGATGGGCAACAAAGTGAGTCATTATGCCCTGGTTAATGCTTCATAAAGGGAGGAAGTAATCAATTTCTGTCAATGTTCTTATTAAATAATGTTTTTGGTGCTTTGACCAGGCAGCCTATTCCTCCACAGCTAATTACCAGTAAAGCTTAACACATAGAAACCAACCTGGATAAGATGTATATCATAAAACACTGGGTCACTGAATGCTGCCAATGCAGAATAAGTTCAAGGAGCAGTGATGAAAACCCACGTGATACAGCTGGGGATGCTGAATGGTGCAGTGAAAGTAAGCAAAGCAGTCTGAAACTGGATGCATTCTACACCTCTAGCTATGTTTTGAGCTGATAAAGAGCTGATAAAGAACTCTGCTCTGAAGTGGATTACTGTTTTTCTCTCATTTAGGAGCAGGTCCTATATGATAATTCACGAACAAACCCTGCCAAAAACCATCAGCACAGTAGAAAAGAGCTATAAGTAATTCCTCTCTGGGCCAGGGCAAGTGAAACTTAGATTTAAGTTCTTATAAATTGTCTTCTTGAAAATTCCCAAACTGCTGTTTCATAGGGGCTGATGCTGTCTTCCTAAGATACGCTGCCTTTCTGCTCTCCCACCCTCATCCTCTGTCATAAGACATTTTTTTCTGAAGCACTGCCTAGACAAAGCTGTCCATCAGACTTCAAGGACTGTGCATCCTGGCAGATTGCTAGTATTTTCCTCTTTAGAAAAGAAGGATGAATTTGGAAGTAATACAGGGTGATGGATGGGTCTACGGATCGTCAAACAACCCTGCTGGAATCCTTCTATATTCTGCTAATACCTCCTGCATTCCTAACAACTTTATTGCATTTCATAATATTTATTATTCCCTTTGCTCTACATCTTCTTTTCTTGACTGAGAAAAGCCATTGCTATTCTAATGGCCTTGCATGGTTTTACTGCACCCTAAGTCTCAACTTCTCTGAACCCAAGCCAACTACTACACCTTAAGTTTTATCTTGGCTTCTGTATTTTCTTTTTTTCCTCACACTTCAGCTCTTTCAGAAGACTCTTCCTTTCTACAACAAAGTTATACTTACTTAGAATGGACACTGGATAAGAAAAATTGGGCTTTGCCTAATTAATCTGTTTTAATCAGCTTTTCCAGAAGCAGCTGACAATAGAACTTCATAGATTAAACAAGGCAATGGACAGGACAACTGAGTGATCAGCATAGCTTGCTACACAGGATAAGCATTTTCACCTCTCTGCTAACACATCTAAAAACTGTAAACTTGTAAAGTTGTGCTGTGTTTTGTGGTTTGTTTTTGTTTTTAATTTTTAAGGAATTCTTTAGGTAAGAATATCTATTTCACTACTAGCAAAGTTATCAGATCCAATACTGTATTTCCTGGATTTCATCAGCATTATTTTTGTCTTTGGTTTTTAAGGAAGGAAAGAAAATATATTTCAGGTTACTTACCAAGTGTTTGAGTAGCTGGCTTAATCCGTAGGTCAATTTTATGATCTACTCCTGCCTAGGGTGAATAAGAACACAGAGATTATGAAAGTGGTCAAGAAATAACCTCTTAGTATCTTGCAGTGAGGGAGTGATTGGTGTTCAGATATCTTTTCCTATTATTTCTATTATTTGTCTGCTCAAAATAAGCTGTAGCAACCCTTGTTATAACAATACAAATGCTTGTGGGTGAATGTACAAGTCTAAGATACCAAAATTCCTGGTCATGCAAAACAGATGTGCCAGACAAGTAATAGTAAAGGTGCTACTTACTTCTTTCCACAGTGGTTTTCCAATTTTGGCATAATCTTCATTTACGTCACAAGCAATAACTCTGCCATTATCTGGCAGGGCAAGTGCCATACTCAAGGCATTATATCCTGTGAGAACTCCTGGGAAAATCACAAAAGCCATCAACAATTGCAATATTCTGCAAAACTGATAAATAGTGAAACAGAATGCTCCTTTCAGGAATAATAAGAATTAAAAAACAAAGAAAACACTACAACATTAGAATCAAGGATGGCAATTTGCTACTGGACTCAAAAGGCTTTCCACTCAATTTTAAGATTATGGGAGTTGGGAAGATTATTCTAATCCATCTTGTAGCAAAGATTTGTGTTGTGCCTCTTTATTTCTTCCCCCTAAGGGTTTCCTGGACATACTAGGCAAAGTTAGTCCTATATCTGAGGATTACCCACTTATTTAAAAGTGGAGCTCAATCCTGAGCCAAAGGGACTGGATCGACCCAGGAACAAAATATCAGGGCTTCATAAGAGATGATAAGGGTAGAAGTGGTGGAACCTGTACCTGGCTGCTCGGCAGCTCTGGGAGATCCTTCTAACATGGGCCTGTGAAGGGAAATGAATCCGATGTTGGGCCTGTGCAGCAAACCAATTCCTTCCAGCAAGAAATGGATACGGAAAAGGAGAAATGCACCATGTCCTGCAATTGCTGGCCAACACTGCAGACCCAAGTGACCTTTTAGCCTAATATTTCAGGTTGCCTCTGAGTTGTTGAGAAACACATGCAGATGTCATAAACACTGAATGCAAGTGGCAAGTATGTGCAAATCAGATGCTTCTTTTCACACAGTAGCTTGTCCACCTTTAAGCTGACACAAAGATGCAGTATCTTATTTGTATTTGAAACTTAATCTTATGTAAACATGTTTGGATTTGGACAAGCACAGCCAGGAGATTTTACTGCAGAGAAGACAAAGTGACACTCTTACCAACTTCAATAACTTTCTTGGCTTTAATGAGTTTGATTAAATTTGCCATCAGCTGAGCCTGGTCACAAGACACCATCATTTTGCCCCAGGGGTATTCTGCAGTGAGCTAAAAAGGGGAAAGAAAGAATACATCAAACAAACAAACAAAAAGAACCCAAACCAATATCCTAAAAGGGAGCGGGAAGGGAAAAAAAACAAACAAAAAACCCAACATCTCCAAACCAGAGAAAATACATACTCTTATTTTTCTCATTTTAGATGGTATCGTGCTCCATTTATGAGATAGAGATTGTTTTGAATTTAACAGTAACTACGGTGGATGGGGGGAGGTCGTAAGCACTGGCTGGTTATTCAAAGCAGAGATATGCCCCAAAGTTACCCCATGGCTGCGGCAAACTCAGAAATGTAAATGATGAAGAACCTGTGGAATATTGACTGTAAATGTCCTTTATTTCTATACATATGCACAAGTGGGTATTTTTTATTTATTTTCTTAATAACAACCTTTGCTGCTCTTAAACATCCAAGACATGTAGGATGTGGATTTTGTGTTGGTTTTGTTCTTTTTGGTTGGTTGGTTCTTCCACTCTTAAACTATCAGGTCTAAGCCTGTTTCTGACAGTTGGTTTGTGTAACTCTGGCTGCACAGCACAGAGCTGGAGGAGTCAGGGCAGGAGGGACCCAGGCATTGTGGAAGGGGCAGCAGGAGAAGCAGAGCTATGCCACAGCTGTTCAGTAGAAAGGAATTTCAATTTCCTTTCCTACAATTTCCTTTCTTCTCCTGGGTCCCATTTGAACAAACCAGCCCCAGTATATAACATTTAATTGCTCCTGTATGGGAGCATTACATCTGATCAGGTCAGACCAAGCTGTGAAGCAGGAGGCGCTCGTTCTGAGCTGTGGAGCAGGCTGGGGGCCATCACCTCTCTCAGATACAGTTTCCTTATATGTCAACCTAAATTAACTTCTAGAAGTCACGTGTTAAAGTCAAGAGAGGTCCAAACGCATGGATAAGATGGCATGCTGAAAATGTAAAGCAATACTATCAAATGAAAAACTATGCTGGGGGACAAAATACCGACCAGGCGCAGCTTCTTGAGAATTGGATGTTCCCTCAAGGAATGATCCAGTATATATTGCCACAGAGGGCTGCTTTTCCCAATAATACTCTTGTGTGGTTTGGATGTCCCAAACAATAGGGATGGGTATCTTCTACCTACAATAAAATAAAATAGCAATAATTAAAAAAAATAATAACTTGGAGCTTCACTAACAACGTTTTGAAATTGTCTGCTATAGGCTGCTTAAAGAAAGAAAGCACAGAAGTTAGAGTGCTTTGCTCTGGTGTGAATAATGGAGATGCAAAGCAGACAGACAGCTCAGTGGACTCCATATATATATATATGTATATATATGTATGCACCTTTAATCTGTGCAGCCCAAGGCTGCAAAGACTGAAAGGAAAAGGATTGGGCATGAGATGGTTGGATGTTCAGCAGCTGGAGGTGAAGGCCCCTGGGCAGCCTGACCTTACAGGACACACGCTTTCACGGGGCTACAAGGGGCGAGTGTTGCAAGTCCTCGGGCAAGCATAGGGAGAGAAGCGTGACCGGCGCGTGACACATCGGACGGCCTTTGCATGGCAGCGCCAGCGCCGTTTCCTCAGCCCGGGGCCCTCGTTCTGCAGATGACAGCCGTCGGGCTGTGGAGCTGTCAGCTGATGCCTCTCCCCGTCTCCCCGCTACTATCGAACCCAACTTCAGCCCTCCCGCCTCCTGCTGGCGGAACGAAGCTAAGGAGCGCTTTCGCCCCGCGCCTTCCGCCGCCTCTTCGCTGTCCGTGTCCGACGGGAGCAGCTGCCGTCCCGCAGCGCAGCGTGCCCGGCCGGGGTCGCGGGGCCGCTAGCGGGCCGCTTTGGGGAGGACTTCGGCTCCGCTCTCTCCGGCCGGGCTGAGGGGCGCGACTCGGGCTCCGGCTCCGTTTGTCGCCGCGCCCCAAGAGGAAGAGAGAGCGCGCCGCTTACCTGCCAGCAGCCCCGTGGCGAAGGCGACCCCCAGCATGGCCGTGCCGACGGCCACCTCCTTGGGCACGCTGAAGAGCGGCATCTCGGGGCGCGGAGAAGCGGCTGCGAGCGGCGCGGCGCGGCCACGGCGGAGCGAGGTGGGGCGGAGCTGCCCGCCGTCTGATGCGGGGCGGCCCGGGTCCGCCTCCTCCGTGCTTCCTGTATCGCATTCATGCCGCGTGCGGCGCGAGAGCGGGAAGTGGGGGGATGCCGTGTTTTCCCTCGAGGGAAACGTGTGTCTGCTGGTGCATCTGTGGAGAAAGGGCTGCGAGCTGCTCTCTGTGAGCGGCGCATCTCGCTGCTGCTGCTCCGTTTCAAAGCGCGTCCTGCTGGTGTTTAGGCTGGCAGCACTGCGGTGGAGGAGCGCCTGGCAGAAATGTCCCCCCTCCACCAGTCCTGGAGGTGTGCCTTCTCTTTGCTCAGCACCCATAGTGGGGTGCCAGCAGGCTCCTTGTCACAAAGTGCATCAGGCTGTGCCTGAGAGCTGTGGGTTTCTGGGTGCAAGGAATCAAGCCAAGGATGGGGAACAGGTCCTCTGCTCTCATGTCGGCCCTTTCTGGTTGGTTAGAGGTCTCCCTTGTCACAAAATGGAGAAAAGACGGTGCAGTCCCATTTGCAGGGACCAAACCCTGGGGTTTGGTTGTCATTTTGTGAAGCACTGGCCATGCCAGGCAAAGCCCTTGCAAGATGCAGAGATCCATCTTTCTCCGGGGAAATTACCAATCCTGCATGCAGACCGGGACTGCAGGCATTGAATGGGCTGCATGTTGGCCTTGAGAGATGTAAGATGAAAGCAGGTAACGCTTCCCTTTTGGCACATAGCCTGTATAAAGCCTGATGAACTATGCAGCAGTAGGTTAGGATGGTAACTTTTCAGCTATGTCCCTAAGCTAGCAAAGCTGTCCAGTGTCAGTGCAGTTAGCAGAAAAAGATTATCTTGTAAGTCGTCTTTAGTGCAGGATTAAGTATTTCACCCAAGGCAGAAGCTGTGCTTATTTTTATGGGACACAGATTTGCCCATCACTGCACTTTTTTCCTGTGTTAGACCTTATTTATAAGGCTCAGAGCTGGTGTATTTCTCTTGCAGTAGCTCAGCTAATCATGTCAGGCGCTAAGGAGTCTGCTGTGCTTTCTGACTTGCAGAACAAAGCAAGAAATCTGATCTATCTTGGCAGATAAAATATCTCAGTTTGCTTTTAAAATTTATTTGATTTTGAAGGCTGTGAATGTTGTTGTTTTTTTGTTTTTTTCCCTTCAGTATCTCATCAATTTCTCTGTGTACGTTTTGCTTTTGTAAATGAAAGCATTTCATCCCCATCCCTCAGTAGGTGAGTGAACAGGAAGCGCTGGGATCCGTCAGTTTAGGCCAAATAGAACTGTGTGCGGCAGCAAACTCTTCTAGCGGCCATAAATCAGATTTGTGACTCTGTAGCTCCATCTAGTGATCATTCTCTATAACTGCAGCAGGAGGAGGGAGAGATCAGCTGTGGGATTCTTTTTTTTTTTTTTTTTTTGTAAATAATAAAATGCTCTCGGCTTCTGCTCTTTGTGCTCTTTCTGGGAACGGCGAGCCGTATTGGCCTCCGGACTGACAAGTGAACGAGGTGCCTCGCTTGTACCTTTCCAGGATCTACAAGGTTTCTGAAATCACCTAGAGAACAAGTGAACAGAATTGCTAGCATACTTAAACAAGTCTGAAACATTTTTTTTGCCCCAAGTTCTTATATAGTAATAGTTTACCTGTGTAGCAGTGACAGGGCTTTTAATATCTTGATATATATATTGGACTATGTATTGTGTCTTTTAGATTAGGAAATTGATCTACAGATATCCAAAGCAAGATAAAACAGTTATTCTTTTGGTCTCAAAGTGGCAAAAGAATCCAAGTTCTCCAGCTAAATCGAAATGAGCTGGCTGCTTTTCTTTGAGCCATCACAGTTTTCATTTTACATAGCTCTGTGATACACTACTGGACAGTAAACTTTGGCTGTCACATTGATTCAGATGCATGCTTGCAGCATGTTGTGGCTGCTTGAGCAGTGAAAGACTTCTTGAGTTGGGTAGATGAAAGCTACCTAGAGATAGAAGGTGTGTGTGAAGTGGTTTGGGGTATAAGCTCCACTGTTCCCTATTATCTGTAAGGTCAGTTCAGTTGCAGAAATTTCACACAATATCGGGATCACGGAATTGTAGGGGATGGAAGGGACCTCTGGAGATCATCATAGAAGGCTACCAGGCTGACCAAGTGTGATTTTCCCTTGGTGAATCTGTGTTGACTATTCCCAGTAACCTTCTTCTACTTGCTTAGAAATGATGTCCAGAATAAGTTGTTCCATCACCTTCCCAGGGATGAAGGTGAGGCTGACTGGCCTGTAGTTTTCAGGGTCCTCCTTATCCTTTTAGAGTACTGGAGTGACATTGGCCATCTTCTAGTCTTTAGGTACCTCTCTTGTTCTCCATGACCTTTCAAAGATTATGTGGAATGGTATGGCTGTTACTTCTGCCAGCTACTTCAGCACTCATAAGTGTATCCTGTTGAGGCCAATGGATTTGTGCATGTTGAGTTTGCGTAGATGATCTCTAGCCTCATCTTTCTGTAAGAAGAGGAAGTCTTAATTTCCTCAGATACTGTCTCCTACCTCCTGGGTCTGGGATTCCTGAGAAGCAGTCTTAGCAGAAAAGGCTGAAGCAAAGAAGGCATTAAGTAACTCTGTTTTTTTCCATGTTCTCTGTTACCAGGGCATCTCCCTCATTCAGCAGCAGACCCACATTTTCTCTAGTCTCCCTTTACTTACATACTTAAAGAATCCTTTCTTGTTGCCCTTGACCTCCCTCATCAGATTTAATTAGAATGGTCCTTAGCCTTCCTCATTGGATCCCTGCATGCCCTGATAACATTCTTGTATTCCTTCCAAGTAGCCAGAATTGGGAGAAATTTGGGATTTGGAATTGAGATTGTTTCCAGTGTTCTACTTGGCCAGCACATTTACTGCACCTGGAAGTGCCTCCTACCTATAACTGCATCCTGAAAGAGTGAGACTTTGACAGCTTCTTCACACTGGAGCAAGAGCATGATCACTTCTGTGAAATGTAAGGAGTCAGATAGACAGGATTCAGACTGGCTAGTCAGCAGTTGACCTCAGGATGTGCAAATCCTCATTTTATTTATACTGATAACCTGTCCCACAGCTTCTCTGTCACTGGGTGATTGATGTCTGCACTAGCTTTTTTTTCAACCTGATACTGTCCTTCAAGGAATGGTTTTTGTTTGTTTGTTTGTTTCTTTGTTTTGTACATGAGAATGTGGTACACCATCCACTTTACTATCATCTGCTGTATATACTGCTGGTGTAAGTAGGACTAGGGAAAAATTAGCTTACTTATAAGGCTATAATCTCACTTCTGGATTTCTGCCTTTCATTTTTGTAGTTATTGCTCAACCTCATTTTTCAGGAAGACCAGTAGTACTGAGCATAATGAGGTGGGAGTGTGAAATGCTGAATGAATTGAAGTGAGTTTAATAAGTTATTCCTTTCCACTATCATTATTTTTATATATTTATTTGTTTGTGTGTGTTTCTTACCCTCTTACACTCCCATGTATCAGCTACTGGAGCTCAACTTTGTGCCTTCTGATACATGAGTGTTGTTCTGTGGTCTGTTCCACGGTGTTGTTGAAGACCAAAATGTAATCATCTTAATTGTCTTCTTGAACTGTAGAGTAGTAACACCTGACGGTGGCTGACCATGGGATTGCTCACACAGTGACTGACAGCCTACCTGCAACACGTGCTCTAAACCACATTTGCTACTGATTTGGTTTTACCAGACCTTTTGGCAACACAAGTCCTAAACCATCATGGCTGCTAATATGATTCTACTAGATGAGGGTGCGTACAGATGATTCTTCTGATATTTGTCCTGTGGTGGAAAATCACTGTATGCCACCAAAAATCTGAGGGAGAAGTGTGCACAGACCTCTTGAACAGCAGAACTCAGTAGAAATAATCCTGGTACACATGTTGAAGCTATACAGGCCTATGACATTGTATGGTAACTGTTGGGTCATGGCACGAATCACTCATTGAGCACCTGTGGAAAGGACCAAGTCAGCCCTGCAAGCACAGCTGAAGGCAATTCAGCTGCGTGACCAGCAGGTGTAGAGCCTGACTGCACCTTTTTTTGACCTCATTTAAGGGCTGATTGCCACTCTGGAAGGTTCTTTGGTTGGTGATCCCTTCTGTGGGGAGTTTCCCTTGTGAGCCTAGTTCTTCAGAGGCAGGTGGTGAGTACTTTTCCTTTGTAATGCCTTTTTATTGCGCTGGTCCCCTTGTTATTACATCTCCTGTAACACCATTCCACTGTGTTGGATTGGTGTTTCTGATAGTTACAGGTATTAAAAATAATATAGTGAAACTACATGTTGTGTCTGCTGGTGTGGCTTTAAGCATAATTTAAATAGTTCTTACCACAAATTATTAAATTATTATCCACACCTTTTTTTCCCCTGCATTCATGATGGAGATAACAGTCACACAGTTTATTTAGTTTAGTGAGTAAAGTAGGGATGTGTTCAGAGCTTCTGTACAGAGAAAAAAGTGAAGGCAGTGGTCTTTGCTCCCCAGTAGTTTAGAATGTGAATATAAGAAAAATAATAACAGGAAGGGAGAGCATGAAGCTAAGAATGTAGTGGTCAGAATGCTTGACATGTTTCTCAAGAGAAATCAGAACAAAAAAGCTGTAAGGAGAGTTCAGGAAGGAGAACGAAGGTTTGAAGCTGGTTAGGAGGAGTTTACCTCAAATATGAGTGTAGGAGTACAAGCCTCAACAGAAAATAATTGCTGAAAGTGCTCTTTGAAGATGGCATTTTGGATGGATGGGACTTGAATGGGATTAAATCTGTGGAAAGAATTTACAGTAATCAAGATGATGAAAACTTGGATGTAAGTTTTTAGTTGTGAAGGTGAATATAAATAAATCATCTTGGAAGTGTGTCAAAATCTTTCTGATTATTTTTGTACGGTTTGAATGTGAAGGTCTAGGGGGAAATCAGAGTTGAAAATGAAGTATTATGAGTTAAGTGATAGGCAGAATGTCATTTCCATCTGTATTGATGTAGGAGAAATATCGGAGAGCTGAGGCTGAGTTGATTTTAGACATCCTCAGAGAAGTGAGGGAAGTAGATTAGGATTTTAATCTGGTTGTGAGGAGATAGGAGGGAAGAGGGAGATCTGCAAGTTGTCAGCATCAACAGGGTAGATGAATATGTGTATAGATAGGGGCAGTTATCAGAAAAAATCTGGAGCTGTGACTTCACATGCCTTTTACGCTATCCACAGAGAAACAAGCCAGTAAATGTTCTGTTATATGTATTTATTGTTATTATTGTTTAGTGGGTTTTCTTAATCTCGTTGGTTAACATTGAAGGATAACTTTATTTTCTCTATTTTTGTGTTCTTTCATCTGTCATAGGTGTTGTAGATAAAGGCACATACATATGTTAAAATTTTACAGTCCACAGAGAGAGTATTCCCTTGGAAAACCAAAGTAAATCAATTTGTGGTGGCATAGTTTAGGGAATGATATAGGGAATTATTATTATTATTTTTATTTACAGTTGAGATTTCTTTTTTCTTCCAGTTGGATATGCTTTTGTATTGGTGTGTTCCATCCTCGTTAAGTCTCTGATACACTAAGCATTTCATTTTACAGTTCTGTAATGCAGCATTTGCTATTTACTGGCAAAACCCCCTTGACCTTAGAGATACTCAAACCACATGTGTCTTTTTGTGGCAGTTTGTTGCTATGGCTGTTCATATGTCTTCTCAACTGAAAATCTTAAAGTAGTAAGAATAGTACAAAGCTGTTTTTTTTTTTTTAATCTTTGATAAATGGAATAGCTCTCCAAAATTTTCTTCTAATAGTTGAATTCAGTAATTTGAAATAAGACTAATAGTTTCCCAAATACTCATCATTGCTTCTCAAGTCATCTGGATTTTTTATCAGACAAACTGTAAGTATCAAATCTCCGTTTAATATGATTCATCGTCCAACTGGAGGGTAATCTCTAGAATGGAACACAGACATGAACAATGACTTTAACTAAGTTGGTTTGGTTATTTTCATCTTGCTGAGCTACTTCTATTGCACTCAGTCTTCTGCGGAAGCTTTTAAAGTATGTCTTTCGATAACAGCTTGTAAAGGCTGTGGTACCTTCACATCTATTTCAAGGCTAAGGTATCAACATTTCAAATGCTGCTGCTGTGAAAGCTGGTGATTCATGAGCCCATAAGCCTTACGCCATTAAACTTGCAAACAGCGAATGGTTTAGAAACGGTTTTCAGCTAGAAGCATTTTGACATATTGGTAAATATTTTCAGGTCTTGCCGGCTCACAGGCCAACATTTTGAATATATATGACTACTTTTTGCCATCTCATTACAAGAGTAGGTTCGGCTTTGGACATGCAGGTATCGTGAGGAGAGATAGCACCTGCCAAGTGGTGTAATTCCCAGTGCAAAGTAAGTTAATGGCTTCTATGAAAATATCCCACAAGTATCAAGGACTGGGGGAGACCCAGTAAAATAGCTCGTTCAGTGGCTCAGCTTGACAGGTCCAATGATAGAAGCAGTTCTCCTGACAAAGAGAGTTTGTCATTGAAGGATGTCATTCAGGGGTGCTTTGAATTTCTCAAAATAGGTGTCAGGCTGTTCTGAATGGTATTATTCTAGGTCATGGCTTAGCCTCACCCTTGGAATGGTTGTGAGGACAGTGGTGCAATGGATGCTTGCAACTGAGGAATAAAATTTGTTAATTTTCTCCCGCAAATGATCCGCTGTAACTGAAATAGGTATGACTTTAGTTGTACTGCTTTACTCATAAAATGTGCCGTAAGTCTCAAGATGCTGTGACATGTAAGACTTAAGCTGTATAGTGCATAAACAAAATGTGAGAATTTTTGCTCCTTATCACCCTGCTGCATGTGATAAAATGTAACATGCAGTGAACAAATCAACCAGAGCCGTAGCACCTCATCAAACAGGCTCTACTACAATATATATATATATATATATATTTGATGTCTAAAGAAATGGTTGTTACAGGCCAGCTGACTGTTTTTTTTTTAAGCAATGTATGAGAACGGGTGCTAAAGATAAAGGCTTGTTTTAGTGGCCTGGTGGTTTTTTTTTCTTTCCCTTGAGGGCATTACCCCTAAAGTCTCCAGTGCACAAAAGCAACAGCATGACAACAGGAGAGGTACAGGATTGGGGGTGTTCTTGTTATGATTTATACATTTCTGCTCTTTACTGTTGATGTTCTGTAAATTTTCTTTACTGTTCTATTTATTTGACTTTCACTGTGAGCAAAGGACTAGTTTTTTATTCTGTTCTGGTCTGATTTTGTTAGAAATTTTAGTTTTTAAAAAAATCTGAGATATATATATATAAGCAATTGGAATGCTTTTGTTAAATCTAATACTACTTTTTTTAACAATCTCAACTGAACTTTAATTTTTTTCAGTGACAGTCATCCCTTTGATAAGAATAAGGCTTTCCTAGTACTGCATTTTGAAGTTATGTATTTTAGTGCTTTGAAGATCAGAAGATCCCTCTTCATTAGTGTATGGTTATGTAATAGTATATTATAATACACTAATATATTACATTTTCACTTTTTAGTTGAACTTAGTATCCATTTTGGAAGTCTTTCTTTTCATTCATGTATGGCCTAGGCTTGACTTCATAAGAATCTCTCACTGAACTATAAACTACCTTTATAAATATCCTTTTTCCTTGAAAGCTATATCTTACTGCAATGACCAAAGTTTTGTCATGTGTTAGATTAAGATGTCTGCCTAAAATCAATAACGCTGAGGTAACAACATTGGTTTCTGCTAGGCTCTCAATTACTTTCTCAGTTGTTTGTCATAGGAAGAATATATGATCAGTTGTTTTCCCTGCAGGCTATAAAACCAGCCTGTTCTCCTTTGATCACTTCTGCATACTTCACTTTTACTCTCCTAAGCGTAACACAGATTTTTAAAGCTTTGGACCCCTGAAGTAGCAAAATGATTCTTCTGTAGTCCATTCCAAGGGATAATAGCCTCTGTATGAAGCACCATAAATATCCCTGGACAACTCTTGGCTCTTTTTTGGGTTGCGTTGCACAATCAGTAAGGAATCTTTTCCTGAATTTGCCAAGGTCTTTGAAGAAATTTCTGGGAGAGATTTACTTCAGTTTTTCCACTGCACCTTGCAGTCCCTGATGCCATTTTGCTTTTGAAGTTGCTGCTGTTTGCCACAGAGGGGAAATGCAGTCATACTACATTCTTTCCAGGGAGCTTTGCTTTTGTTCTCTTTATCTCCTTTATCTGAAATAATTAGACTGTATCTTCACAATGTCAGCAAAGGCTCTTCTAAGCAAAGGAATGCTTGGAAAAGTACAGTCTCTTGTGAAAATGAGAAAAGCTGTAATGGGCTATTGAGTCAGCAACTGCTTATTATTATAAGTATTCCTTCCTCGGAAAGAGGCGAGCGTGTTTCTGAATGAGGCTTCAGAGGTAGCAGGCCACTTGGAGAAGCTAAAGCTTTGGTCCCATTGTACAGTTGAGGAGAAGCTGCCCTTTCTGCCTCTTGATTTTCACGTACCCTGTTTTCTATATAAAGAAGATAGTGCGGGGAATTGAACATGCTATTCTGGTTAAAACAAAGCAAAACCAAATAGCCGCTCTAATTCAGAAAGCAAGAAATTGTTTAGCAGTAATTTTTCATCCAGGTAGTATATGCAAGAGGTTGATCAGACTTGGTGATGTGAGCATTTGGATTTCAGGGACACGCAAAATACGTGACAGTGCTGTACCCTGGCAAAGCCCTGTTGAAACAGTTCACAGTGTGGAGCAGCTTTATATTCAGAGAACTGTTATGCTTCCTAACAGGGTATTTGTAGCATGTTGTAAACAGTAACTGTTGTAACTGAATCCTAGTCTGCAGTCCTTAAAACCCAAAGCACTACCCAACTGGCAGGAACCTTGATGCGATTTGCCTTTGTCTTCTAATTCATGTAGACAGCAGTGGAAAATGCCAGAGTGTTTGGGAGCTAGGCCAGGAGGAGGATAGGTATGCAGCTGGTCGTCTGTCTCGCTGCTTTTGAGAACATAGGTAATTACTGCATGCCATATACCCTCCTGATGAAATACCTTTTGGAAAATCAAAGCAGTTTGGTTCCAAGGCAGAGGCAGTTTCTCTGACCAAATGGGATTTAGTAACTCTTCCAGCCTAGCTGCAGCGTCATTCATGAACTGTTTAGTTTCTTGATTTTTATGTACCCGCAGAGTTGTTGTATACTCAAAATAAGCTGTGAAGTGTGGGCTTGGTGCTTATTGTGCATTCAGCTTGGAGTTAAAAAGGACAAAGGGCGTAATGGAGTGAGTGCGTATGTCCCAGAATCGCAGGAAATATGACTGCTTCTTCCCAGTTCTGCACCTTTTCAATGGGTTTCTCTATTGGCATATCCTTAGAAGTAGTAGTTGTTCTTCCGGTGTTAAAATAAACTTGCAGACCCAAATATGCACTGTGCTTGAAAACCTGTCTCTAGTCAGTTAAATCAGACCTATTTCTTAATTCACAAGAGTGCAAACTGGTCTGTTCTTAATGTGTAGGTGCAATATACTAAGAGAAAACAAAAGCAATTTAGACACTTAGATAGAAGGTTTATATTTTGTTCTGAGGGCATGCATGTAGAGAGCTTTATGGAGAATGCTGTAAGGCTACAATGTGTGCCAGCATTTGGAGGACTGCTCTCTTTGTCACTGTGTGGAATCTGATGGTGTGTGGAGATCTAAGAGTTCCTGGAGGTTTGTTGAAGCCTTAGGAAATTTGGTTCCATGTGGAGGATGGTGAGAGCTCTTGTTAGGCATCAGTACACTTAAAACACACCTGACCTTACACATGTTGGATGTTCCTGAACCCTTGGCAAAACATACTGCTTCCTGATGTTGCAGGCTAATGCCATACATTTTTTTCTACTTTTGTTCCCTAAAGCACTTCAAACTCGAGCAAAGCTGCTCCTTTTCCTTTCTAGTGTTCAGTAGAATTACAGCCAGTCAGCCTTTGCTTCTGTTCTCTGAAGTGTAACTGAGATTTTTTTTTTTTTTTAGAGCCTTGAATCCATGAAGTAACAAAATCATTCTCTGGGCATCTGTTCTAAAGGACAGTAATTTCTCTGAGTAAGGTACTACATATATTCTCAGCACAAACCAGAACCCAAACAATATGAGTACTAGCAGTAGGAAGACAGTAGCAAGAAATGTTTTCCTTGGATATTTTCCTCCATTATAAAGGAATTTCATCACCTCTTAAGTCAGTGCATAGCATCAGCATAGTTTAGTTCCTCCTAGATGTTTATAAAATCAAAATGTTCACTTAATCAAATAAGGATTTATGACTGTCTGCATATCATCTGTTGATTGTAGGGCTTACCTCTCTCTACCTCATCTTCCCCTCACCCCCTTCCTCCTGAAGCTGCAAAAACTGCTTAGAACATGGAGCTAAGATCCTTTTTCTCAATAAACATAACACGTTGAGTGATGGCTCACATCTCTGCCTTCTCAGGTTCATGTGGTATCTAATAGTTGCTGCAATTTTATTATTTTCCTTTTTTTTTTAATGTTTTATGGTATGCTAGGATTGGTAAGATATTTTAATGTTGTGTAAAGCAGAAAAGGCACTTTTTTGTCCTGTCTTCAAAGGGGGAAATCTCATTTGAGAGAAGAACTGTTATGTACAGCTTCCTCCTTTGCCTGCTGGTGTCTAATTTCTCTGCAGCACTAATTCTAGTCAAGACATGAAGAGGCTGGTGGGTAGTGAGACTCGTTCTTTCCTGCCTTCTCTTTCAGTTTGGTCGCAGTGTTTTTCCTTCACACTTCATAGGTGTTGGAACAATCTTTCCAGCTACTTAAATACTTAATCTTAACCACTGAGTGTTAAGAACATGCATTCAGGTTTGGGATACCCAGTTTTGCATGTTAGAGCTTCAATAGACATTGAGCAAGCAGGGCATTTGTAAAAGTGATTTGAGAAATTTCATCTAGGTTCATAGTACTGTGATGTCTCATTTTGATGTGTTCAGTGTTTCCATATGCTGGTTAGCTCTTATCTGAATGCTTTCACTACAAGTCCTCCTCATTGCTATTAATTACTGTCTGTGTTTGATATGAATATCTTTAGTTTTCTGGATTTTCTTACATGAATTGTAAATATTAAGGGGGTGAAATTTTTTGACAAATTTCTGGTAGAAGAGCACTGTGAAAATAGTGCCAAAAAGCAGAACTTCCTTAAGAACAAACAAAAACTACAAAACCCCCCACCTTTGCTGATCTCTGTTATTGCCTTCCCTGGAGCTGATTTTGCTGTCCTTGAGGAGGTCAGAGAAGGAAAAGGATGCCCATTGCACATCTGCTGCATTGACAAGCAACCAAATGTACCTTTTGGCTTGTGGCTGACATTCTGGCAGCAGAAAGCTTCCAACTCCCACCCTTCTACAATCAGATGGGATGAACAGCAGAGCTGTACTGTATTGCATGCTGGCATACAGGTTAAGTACATATGAGTCAATTCGTCTGAAGTTATCCTTTCAGATTACTGCCCAGTTCTTGGCACATGTATCTTCTTTTCTTTTGGCGTGCCTTCCCTCCCCCCCCCCCAGCAATTTCCCGGTGTGCAGTAGTCATCCTAACTGTGGCGCTGCTATTGGAAAATGAATGGGCATATTGCAGTCTGGGGGAAATGTCATGCCCTTCTGGTGTGGGTTCTGAGTAATACAAGCTGTAGAAGGGTGTGTGTAGTGGGTATGCAATAAATTAAACACTGCCTTTGCTGCAGGCGTGAATAGGAAGAGAGGCACTCCCTCATTCATTCTTTCTTTCTCATCCTTTTTAGACATTAGAGAGTGGAACAAGCTGGTCATAAAAAGCAGGGCCAGGTCAGAGTAGATAAGTACCTTCACCTGTTGTAAAATTCAGAAGAGCATTTAAATCCCTGCCTCCTGTAACACTCCTCTAGAGAGTCACTCTATCACTTGTAATAGCTTGCTTGAAAATGCATTGGAACAGCTGAACTTGCCTGGATTAGGATAGCTTTATGCTATGTTCCTGCCCTCTTCTGGACCAAAAAAGCCCTTCAAACCTTGATTCATGGTTTCACTCTTTATGATGCATTGGTTGTAGGCAGCTAAGCTCTGCAAAACAAAACAAAAAAACAACAGGAGGCAAGTAGAAACAGTCAATGAAAGCACCTGTTCATGTAATAGGTTTTTCATTTTCTTATCCTGTACTCAGTATTAGTTTCACCCCTCTCATTACTTCTTGTTTTAAATTATCTGTTTTTGGGTGCAGGAGCTGTTCCTCATTGTGCGCGTGTGCTGCATTTGGCGTTGTGGAATCCTTTTCTGGTTGGAGCCATTACTCACCACAGTAATACAAACACACATCTGCTCAGAGGGCAGAGTAAATGCATCCTCTAAAGCAGAAAGGTCTGAGAAGTTGTGTGACTTTGGCAGTGTCTTGGAATACAGGAATACATAGCTGGTGCCAGTAGAATAGCCAGGAGGCTTATAGCTCCTCACAGTTCTTTATCTTGAATCATTTAGGAGTGGAAATGAAGCAGTAAGGAGAAAAACAAAACAAAAACACTACAACTTGGGATCTGGGATCTTTTGAATGGCTTTCCACTGCTAGCTTAGGAAAGTGAGGAAGTTCAGAAGAAGGATAGCAGCCACTGAGGCAGGGAATTGGAAAATCAAGGGTAGTTTAAGAAGTTAAATGAAAATGTGCTCCCTTGATAGTCAAACTGTAACCAAGGGAAATGTGAAAGTTAGACAACTACAGGGCTGAGGCTTGTTCCTCCTATTTCCATCCCAGAGGGTTCCTTCTGTGATGCTGGTGCTGCTGCCCCCTTCTTCCCTTGTTTGATGCTGATTAATGTCATGGAAGAGGAGACAGAAATCCTCATTGAGCTTTTGTGAGCTTTGTTGTGTCATATAGTCACTTAATTCACTGAAGTTAGAAATAACTCACCTTCCTGACTCCTACATTGAGTCTTAAGGACCCCGCGTCTATACCTTTGCCTATATAGGTGCTTTATCTGTAGTAGGGCTGATCAAAGCCTTCTGTAATACAAATAAGAGTTTAAAGCATGGTTGTCCAAACTTTTGGCTTGCCTGGGCAGCATGTAAAATATATAATATATTTGCTGAATACAAACAACAACAATGTTGTTATTTTTAATAATTTTTTTTAAAACAAAGGATAAAAGAGGGCAAAAAACCCATAATACTATCAGGTTGGACACACATGGTCTAAAGTGTTTGTCTTCTCCCACTGCTTTTTTTTTTTTAACCAAAGGCTAAATCTGCTGTGGCAGATGCTGCTTCAGCTACAGGCTTTTCCATTTTGTCTTTTAGGCTGACATGCATGTGGTGAAGTTGCTCATCTGTTGAGAGGTGAGTGGGTGAGAGAGCAGGGTGATTTTTCAGCAAATGGTGGGGCTGACAGCTCTGATGTGTTTCCCTTTGGGAAGAGTTCTGCTATGGAGGATGAAAACCTGGTTTCTTTGGGATTTGGTACGAGCAGTGCAACTCAAGGGTATACAAATGAGCACAAGGAAACAACAGAGGGGCATTTTTCGTGGATTATCTTGTTCCTAAAGCAGCTGAAATGTGAAAGTGGTATGTAATGTATAACTTGCATATTTCTCATCGGTGGAGATAGGAAGAAGGTGCTCTTAGTATAGAAGAAACATCTAATCTGATAGCTATTGCATATAAAAGCCTTGCCTCCAGTTGCCTTCTGTTGTGGAGGCACTCCTAATCTGGGACCTTCCTGTTGAGCCAGACAGATGTGGCTGTTAGCAAGTGGTGTTAATCCTCATCACTGCATGTAGCTGATGTTGTCTTCCATATCTGGCTATTTTCCAGCTATGTTTATTATAGACTGTTTCCTATCTTTTATAGTTAATAAGTTAATTCTTTTCTGTTTAAATATCTTGCATGTTTTGTTCCAGAGAGGCTGCATTTCAGTGGTGAAGGAAATAATTCTTGTACACAGTTTGTTTATCCTCATATGGAAGTTGATTCCATCCCTTGGATCATCTTGTGGCCCTTCTCTGGACATGCTCTAACAGGTCTGTGCCTCTCCTGTGCTCAGGACTCCACATTTGGATGGAGGACTCCAGGTGAGGCCTCACAAGTACAGAGCAGAGGGGCAGGATCACCTGCCTCGCCCTGCTGGCCATGCTTCTTTTGATGCAGCCCAGGATATGGTTGGCTTTCTGGGTGCATTGCTGGCTGAAGTGAGAGTCCTCACTTTTGTTTTTAAACACGAGAAAGATTAGAAAAGCTGAGAGTTGTTTTGCGTAGCATGCATGTGGCAAGATATGCCTTTTCTGAGGACAGATTTGTGGGTTTTAGCAAGTGAAAGAGCTGTTAGCTTATTCCAATGGCTTGTTCTGACTCATCTGACACCTCTTTTAATGTGGTACTACTTAATACAGTTTAAGAAACATTGTGATCCATAGCCTGTGTTGAATAGAGGACCTGTACACTGGATTTCAACAAGAGTTATACTGCTGACTTGGTTGAAAGCAGACTTTGGTCAATGTTCAGTGCTTTGGAAATCTTACCTAGCTAACTGCACTCTCCAAATGACTGGTGAAGCAGAGCTAACATTAGTCACTGCAGACTACACTACAGTGTGTTTAATATTGATCTACATGCACCTGCAGAACCAATATCTCAAGCCTGTGCTGACAAAGCATTTCAAGGGAAGGAGTGGAAAGATGGATGCAACACAGAGTCCGCGGCTGATTTATACATGCTGATTTATTGAGTTACATGCATACTAGAAATTTGTAAAGTACAAAACACAGTGTACATTACTGAAAGTGAAGCTAGCCTGAATATGAAGAAAGTCTCCAGTGTATAGTTTTTTAAATACTGTATATTTATATGATTAAATCATATGTCAGACAAATGTTGTTGATCTCAATATGAGGGCTGAGACTACAAGCTTCTTGGCTTTTAATTTTGCAACCAGGCATCCTAGTTACTTTGAAACTTTACATTTGTAGAATTGTCACATTGCAAGGACTGACTGACTGATGAAGTGCTATAGAAGCTGAAACAATCTAAGAGTGACTCACCATTGTCCTGTAGAAACTGCAGCGGATCTAACAGGACATGGAGAGGTGCCAGGTGTGTGGAAGACTTTTCTACTGCAATATTAAATATCACAAATAATAGGTGTCCTTAAAGATCATATGGGAAATACATGGCAAAGCTTAGTTACATGATCATAGAATGGTTTAAGTTGGAAGGAACCTTAAAGGCATTTCCAACCCATGGCAGAGACACCTCCTTCAGATCAGCTTGCCTAGAGTCCCATCCTGGCCTTAAACACCTCCAGAACATCCACAGCTTCTCCAAGCAGCCTGATTGAGTGCCTCACCACCCTCTGAATAAAGTGTTTCTTCCTGATGTCTAATCTAAATCTATCCTCTTTTAGTTTAAAGCCACTTGTCCTATTGCTATTCTCTCTGATAAAGAGCTTATCTTCAGTTATCTTGTGGACCCTTTAAGTGTGGAAAAGAACCTTCTCTTTTCAAGATTGATCAGCTACAGCACTCAGCCCCTCTTTACAGGAAAGGTGCTCCTGCCCTCTTATTATCCCTGTGGTCCTCCTCCAGGCTCACACTAACAGGTTCATGTCCTTATTCTAGGGGCCCCGGAACTGAATGCAGTGTTTGAGGTGGGGTCTCACAAGGGCAGAGGAGCAGGTTCCTTATTCCTTGCTTTACAGTCTGAAATATTCTGTCTTGGTAGAAAGAAAAGCATTGTGTTGCTGTGACTTCTCTTCACACTTTGATTCTGTATCAGCAGTTCTGAGAGTTGTATAAGCCCTGACAGATCTCATTTTTTGTGTCACATGAACATGAGTCATTACTGATGCTTTGATTCTAGGATATCTAGTCCTTCTAGGCAGCACAGTTGTAGTTGTTGTCAATTTTTCTTGCAAATGCAATAGAAAACCCAAAGAGAGGTTTTCTCTGGGTAATCTGGGGTATCTATTCTATAATAAAGATCTCTGAAAGTAGAACAAGCCACTACTGTAGCTCTTTCTTCCTGCAAAGCACTGGAATGCTGGATGTTACCTCCTGTCTATTGCCCTCATCTATATCCCAAGTAATTAAACTTGGTGAAAAAGCCTGTGTAAAGCAATTGTTGTTGGGCAACTCTTGTTATTCCTGATTGGAGTAAAAATATTCATTTAGCAGGAATGACTTAACCTGCGTAGTCTCCTGAAGCTTAGTCAGGCTTTGTCCATAATGTAGTTAAAGCCATTCTCCTGTAGGACACTAGTAGATGACTACTTATTGCAGGGTGTAAAAACTGTAGTACAGCAACAGTGTTCAAATATCTCGGTATTATTATTTGCTTAAAGCTTTTTTTAGGTTTTAGACTTGCTTATGCATAAGCTCAGCGAGGCCTTTGTTTTCTTGCATTTGTAAAATTTGGATGAGCTAGTGAGAAAAAAGTGAGTGTTCTTTAGGTAGAAAGCAACAGTCACTCAAATCCCAGGTGCAGAAAGGATGCTCAACCCTTGCCAGAAATACTGTGGACTCTAATTGTGAAGCAGCTAGTCTGCAGCCAAGCTGGCTCTGGAGGAAAGATGGAAGTATTTGATCTCAGCTGTGTTACCACCTGTATCACGCCAGGGAAGTTAAATGCATTGAAAGAGCTCTGCCTACCATTGATTTTATTTCTTCCAATTGAAGAATATGTTGATAAATGGCTGATGAAATGAGGTAGCAGTGGGTAAATGGGCACCCTACCATAATCCTTTTTTTTGTGTGTCTGGAGCCACTAACCCTGGCACAATTAAAAGAGCTGCTACTTTACAGTAATGGCAATGCTATGAAAGTAAATGGTGGGCCAGTTCCTGCCATTTGAGATAATTTGATGAGAATCTGAAATAGAATAAAATCATTTAGAACCGGGGGAAAAATACATTGCTTTGAGAGCTTCAGGCCCTGCTGTTATGGTCCTTTCCTGCCCTTGCTGGTGTTCATTGCTAAGAGACCTCCTTAGAATCAAGTGGCATAGAACCAGAGATATGGTTGTGTTGCATAGGCACAGTTGTAAAGGCATGAAGAAGCTTTCTATACAGACACCGCAGTGACAGGAGTATGTGTGGTGCCTCTAGACTTCAAAGAGTGTCTTAAAAAAAAAAAAAAAAACCACACCCCCCCCCCCCCCCCAAAATACACCCCAAACCATCAAAACTCTGAAAAATAGAGACAGGCAGAAGAGCAGGCTTCTTTGTCTGAATCTGTTGTCACTGAACGTAGAGACACTTCCCGATGTGTCACTTTGCGTCCTGGCATGCCAGTTATCCACTAGGGTGGAGTCTTGGGAATGTCTTGCACTGAAGCTGCAGGGCCTCTATTCAAGAAGTGATTAAGTGGAGCCTTCTTTAACTGAGAAACTCAGGTTTATTGCAGATTGGTTGCTCTCGAGTTAATTCCCAGAAGTCTTTAACTATGAATATAGTATAGAGTTACCTGATCCATGAAAGAGGGCTAAAAAGGAAACTGAAGAGATAGAAAACCAGCTGACTTAGCATGTGGCAATTAAGAGTTCAAAGTAAGGAATGAGTGGCGTTAAATTAAATTGAGTTAATCGGATTGGGTTGTTCATTGGAATATTAAAATCTACAAGAATCAATAACTTCACAACTGTGATGTATCAGCTTAGATGATCTATGCTGACTGACCAGTTCATGTAATCTTTCATTGTTGAGGATGGTTGGCACCAAGATAAAAGGAAGTAACCGGAATATTAAATGTGAGGAATAATATATCCAAATATTAAGCTGCAAAGTGAAACATACATGGTAACAACTTGATTATGGCTAAGTTAAGTGAACTGGCCTAGCAGGGTCTCTGTGGAAGACAGTGTGCACAGATGGTTAAAGTGGCTTCTCTGGGTGATTTGGGAGCACTGGTAAAAGCCTGGAAACAGGCTGGCTAAAAATGTCACATCAGAACAGTGCTGCATCAGAAAATGAGCTTTTCAATTAAATGTAATTCTTCATTAAAAATGTAACTGTGAAATAACGTACCATTCAGGAGAAAATTCCCAGGTAATCAGAGAAGAAGCCAACAAGGCTGTATCTCCTTACAGAGATCTTTGAGAAGATGTTTGAGTTATTTTTGTAATGTTGTCCTGAAGAGGTTAAGTATAAAAGTTATTATCTTGCTTGAATAATTCTGAAGTGACTATGTTTAATTTTTACCATAGTTTTAGTTCTGGTCGAATTGGTTTGAAGGGAGTGATGAATGATGCCCTGTCTAGTAGAGGCACTTTTCTGTGCACAATAGTGTTTTGTTTTACACATCTATCAAAGAAATAACTGAGGTGTTGGAAATGACACATGGATTTCTGTCTGGCAATAAAGGACCTGACTGGCTGTGTTACATTATAGTGATGGTTGCAATATAACAATCTTGATGGATAAAACAGTATCTAACCTTTGGGCTGGGCTGTTTAGGTCACCAGTTTAAGATTGGAGACCATCCATATGAGTTTATGTTTCCATCCTTATTGTCTAATGCTCTGCTTTTGTCCTGTATAGTTGCTGCCTGAATTTTCATGTGCTATAGAAGTTCTGTTGTCTATTTACAAATGGCATTGTACTTTGTCTGATTTGCCACACTTGCTTTGTACTTTTACTTGTAGTCATCTTCTCCTCTGAGAGTCCATATTTAATATTCTTAACTGCAGAGCAGATCAAATCCATCTCTGTGAAGATGAGCTTTTGAACTTGGTGGTGAATGAATGATTGACAAGGTGCAAGAATTTTTCTGTCAAGGCTGTGACATGTCATTTGTTGAAAAAGCTATTCAGCTGTATGTTGTACTCATCTGAAAGCTAGGAGAGTGAGGAATATGCCAGATTATCAAAAGGATGCTGCTTGATGTCTAGTGGCACCATTAGTGACATTTTGATGCTAATGAACAAGGGAGCACTTTCTGCTCAGAAAATTATGCTTTTTAAGGTTAGAAGAGCATGCTTTATGAAGTCTGTGCTACACTTCTGCAACCCATATAAATGTCCAGTTTTGCAGCAAATAATGAAGTTATAGATTGTGGATTGCCGTAGTCTATAGAGTGTTTGCTGATCAGATGGTGTTAAAAACTGTGTGAAAGACAGCTGAAACAGCTTAAATGCTTTCCTGCTGGTGCTTCTCTGTGTAAGCAATTGCTCTAGGTGCCATATGGATGTTAGAGGTGTGTTAATGGGAGAAGGGGAAAATGCTGGGGAGATGGTCTCTATTAAACTGTTCTCCATTGTGAAAGAAGGCTTAAGAATTGAGGAGTTGGCTTGACAGAAGATAATGCTCTGTTCCCAAGTGTTGATACCTAAAATCTTGCAAATATTGAGTGCAGTCACACAGCTGTCAGAAATATTGTTATTAATTAGCAGCTGTTTCCTTGTTTTGTGACAACAGGCTGTAAATGAACAAGGGCTGTTCAAAGAGCTGCATGGACGTGAACTCACTAGTTCAATGACATAGCTTCTCTGTTGCAAGGAACTTGTCTTGGATTTTAATTCTGAATGTGTTGGCTAGGTCAGCTGACCCTTTACTGTAGTGTTGTTGCTTGAGGAAATTAGTAGAAGCAAGAGATGAAAAATACTTCCTACTTGCAGAATCTGCAGCTTCCCAACCTCAGCCTTCCAAATTTAGTATGGGCTTAATTATTGTTAAAAGGATCTCTTGCCTATGTTCTCTAGATCTCTTTGGATTTGTTTGCTAATGTTGTTATGAGAGTGACCACAGAAGTCCTAAGCAATTTCTAAGAAATTCTTGATGTCCTTTAATTCATTCTGCTAGGAATAGGGTCATTTCTCCACAAGATCTTCTTTTCCTTTAACATTCTCAGAAAAAAATAATGCATTTTGCAGGGTATAGAAGAGGTACAGAGGTTCTCTGGACACCAATCATTCCTAGCAGTGGAGGTGAGCTACCCTGTGGCTCTGATTATAGATTTCATTGTATGTCTTACAGATACTACTAAGTTGCCGTATCTCTCCCTCTTCCCTACTCTAGAGCCACAAGTGGTCTGTCTAATGACAGCAGCACAGCCCAAAAGACCAGGGTGCTGAGCATATATGGACCTGGCTATTGTTTTTCCTTTTGATGAAGGCACCATATGCTGGTTGCTTTGCTTTGATGTTGTTTTTTTTTTTTGAGAACAAGATTCATTAAAATCTCTTCACTGCTCTTTTTTTTTTTTTTTTTCCAGAGACAAGGCTGGGTAGGGAGGTAGAGGAACACCCTCTTGCTATACCATCTCCCTGAAATTGTGGCCACAGATGCTATCTTGGCTGCTGGTAACAGCATTAGAATGGCAGCAGCCTTCTGCAAAAGTGGCTTAAAAATAGACCCTATTTGGTTATGCTTGTTCCCTTAAAGGGACACTGTCAGTTTGATTTAGTCCCAGCATTCTAGCTTGCTTACTCTCAGCTGTGCAGTCTCTTCCAAGTTGCCAGCCAATTTGGCCAGCTTTGCAATGGGATTGATATTGTTTTACATACAGGCAAATATGCTTTGAATATAGTGAAATAAAGTTTTACTAAACCCAGTAAATTGACACTTATTTTTTGTTGGTGTTGCCTGGATCTGTTACCATCAGTGTGAGGTACATCTGGCATACTCAGGTATTGTCACACTTGCGGTTCTGGTCCTTGTGCTGTCAGGCTACTGGCATTAAGTACACTTAAGTATGTGCTTTGAAAACACATCTCTGTTCTTCACAATACTGCCTCACTGCTCATTTTCTGAGTTGGAAATCATGTTCCTCACTTTCTCCCTTTCCTGCTGAAATTAATTTGGGTAACGTAGTGGGGTAAGATGGGAAACACTCAGTCACCATCTCCCAAGTACTTTCTATCCCCTTAAGGCCCAGAGTAGCTTGTGAGAGTGGTTTCTTGGAATTACTAAGCCTCTTGAGATTTTTGCCTTTTGTGACCTCCCTTCTTCAAAACAACGCAATGCTGCTAAGTGTGTCAGCAGGCAAATAACAAGCTTGGCCTGCAGCACCTCAGACAAGACCTCTGTCATCTGCCATTTTGGGAGAGTTGTCACATCCAAATGTCTTGACTCTGCCTAAAGTCAACACAGTTTGTATTATATTGTGTTGTAGCCCTGGGGGAGCAGGGCAGCTAGTTGCAAGACTGTTGTGAACAGTAAGCAGACCCTGGGTTCAATCCTGAAGGTTTCTTACTTCATTTTCTCATTGCCTACAATATTTGTTCTCCTCTGTGCAGTAGTATGGAGATTGATAGTGCTTAGAAAAGACTGTGAAAGCTGACTAAAGCAGGCTGAGAGGGAACTGTAGAAATGTGATTTCGTGCAACTACACCTGGCTTTGCAATGGTATTGTCAATTTAATTTCCTCTTCCTCCACTGTGTTCTCCATGTTAACTGCTTCTTTCCCTCCTGGTGCCTTATTGTCCTTCTGCAATGCCTCATTCTTTGACATGTCCCAATCTCTTATGTCATCTTATCACTTCCATCTAGGCCCCCTAGCCTCTTCTTAGCCTGATTTCCACTTGTCTGTTCTTTTTTCATTAAGAGTTAGATGTTTGCCGACACTTCTACACTTGTCTATCTCCTGACTTTGAGAGTTCAGCATTGATTTCAATCAGAATCTGCCTGGGAGAACTGAATGTGCAGGTGTCTCCTATCATGGTAATACATCTTTGTTGCCACCCTCACAAATGTATTGGGTTGTGGTGGGCTCTTGTGGTTACTCTAATTTGCCGTCTGGGATTAAACTACTTGAACTGTGGCAGTGTTCTGTGGTCTTCTCTCTGTTCCTGTGGGATGGATGGATCAGTGGACAACTGTGGAGAGCTTTTCTCAGGTGACTTGCATTTTTAGCCTTCTTCACTGGGTGATTTAAGTCCAGTCCTTAGAGGTGCATTAGATTGAAGTACCTGCTAGCTAGTGTTTTTGACTCGTTGCTTTTCAGGATTTGGTCCTGATTTAGCTGTGCTTAGGGGAGATGATTGAGGCATGACTTGTGCTTGGTAAAATGGTGCTGGAGGCAATTTGTCCCATACATGCATAAGTGGTTTGTTCAACACCAGCATGTCTGTCTCTTGGGGTCTCTAATGCTTGTTCCTGGAACTATGGAGGATGTCCAGAAACCTGGGAGAAACTTAAGTGTGTTAGTGTATACAAGGGGTAAATAAAGCAAACTTGGTAATTATAGCCCTGTCAAATTGACATTGATCCTGAGCAAAATAATGAAATGGCTGATAAGTAATTTGAATAGCAAAGAGTTAAAGAGAATAATGTAATTAATGTCACTCGAAATGAGTTTATGGAAAATAGATCTTGTCAAATTAATTTGATATCTCTTTTATGATAAACTTAATTGATAACAGAAAATACTACAGATATCTTTAAAGCAGTTGACTTGCTACCCCAGGACATTTTGGGGGAAAAAAACAAAAAGCAAACAATACAGAATTAGCATGGCACACACTAATGGCATTGCTAACTGGCTGGTTGTGACAAATTTCTAAATGAGATGTTAAACTGGTAAACAAGGAATCAATGTTTTCAGTAAGGTCCTACATCAAAGGTTCTTATCTCTGTTGTCTGATTTTTTTTTTTTAATAGATGAATGTGAAGGAAAACAACAGATTGCTGGTAACTAAAGCCTGCAGATATGCTGTCCCCTAGTATTGTGTCAACTGGAGGGAATGGCATTTTGCAATACTGGATTTCCAAGCCAGAAGTACCATCTAGGAGAATGTAATAGGCAAGTGTGGAGCCTCTAATAGACCTAAATGTTAAATATGATATCTGGAAGCTAAAGAGGTCACTCTTGCAGAGTGGAAGACCCTCTGGGGAAGGGGAGAGCACTGAGAGGTACTTGAGATGCCTGCTTAATAATTTCTTAGGTTAGTAGGAGGATTAGTGAGGTCTTTCAGTGTAGAAATGAGGAATTGTTAAGTGAGAGTCAGGAGGTAATTCTTTAGTCACTGGTGTAATTTCTTTTGTGATACTGTACCTCAGTCTTGTTTCAGCAGTGCTAGAAGGGTACTGACAAATTGGCAAAGTATCAGAGGCAATCTGTCAGAATGATTAAGAGGTCTGAAAAACATGTCCTTCAGTGACATGCTCTGAGAGCACAATCTTCTTAGTTTATTGAACTGAGGTTTAGAGGTGGCTTGACCAGTCTGTAAGTACGTATATTAGGACCAGAAGCATTCTTCCATTTAGCTGACAAGTGATTGTTGCTTGCTGCAAGCTGAAGCTACACAAATTTGGGCTAGAAGAAAAAGCCCAATGTGAAAATAATGAGGGTAATTAACCACTGGAGTGTTTTAACAAGGGTGGTTGTGGATTTGTTATCGTTAGCAATCTCACTCTCCTGATAGTGTGCTCCGGTTGAAACAGGGAATTCATTTAGGGGCTGGTATGATCTGTGTTTTATAGGAGGTCAGACAGGATGATTGCTTTTGTGTCTTTGAGCTGTAGGATCTCTGAGCACATTACTCCAATTCTTGTCAGTACTGGCCTGTCCAGGATTGCTCCGAAATGTTAATACTTCAAGAGGAAATTCTCTCTTGTTTTAACTTGTGTAAAATGGATGCAATTTAACAAAATTAGACATTAGTTCACGTAATGAATAACCTTGATTTTATCAATTTGCAGCTCTATTTTCTGCAATTTGACAAGTTTAAATGGCATTCAAGTAGCTTTTCATGTGAGGTGTCACTCTGTTTCCTTACTAATGCCTGAGCAAGTACCTTGCCTATTGTCAGGTTGTTAATTCTCTGTTATTAAGTACTCAGGTGCTTCTTCACTGAAAGGACTGTCAGCTGCCAATGTGGAATAGTTTAGATTAAGAATCAAGCCTGCTAAAGGCTCCTCTGCTTATCCAGAGCAGTATCTTATAGCAGAGTCCTCTTTCCAGTAAATTATTCTCCCTTCCCTCTAGAAAAATTACAATTACTAAAGAGGAGTCCACATCCCACATGTATGTATAACACAGATGCACGTGTGCAGTCTTTCCTGCTTCATTTAGTAAGAGACAGGTGATTTCCTGCTTCTGCATTATTGGTTCAGATGTTGTTCTGACTGTGCTAATAGCTGTATCATTTGTAGCTTAGCAGGATTCAGTTGTTTACCTGGCTTTACAAGTTGAGAGGCACTGCTTCAAGACCTGGGAGACCTGAGATGGTTTTTTAAGTTGTCAAAGGACTCTGGTGTGATTCTAAATCTCAGTTTCCTGTACTCAGGAAAAATCTGAATAATGTCAGTGCTTTCCCTCTAGCTTTTGTCTTGCCTTGATAATGCTTAGGGACACTGTGTTACTAAAAGCTTCCTTGGCTTTTCCTGAGGGCCTGTCTGTGCAGTACAGTGGACAGTTCTGAGAATCTTGCCATTCTTTCTCAGTACATAGAGCATATTGTAATTGCTCATCAACGAATCTTGATGCTTTTAGAGCTGCCTAAAAGCCAGGTGGAATATACAGTGTCTGGATAATGGACACACATACCACAGAAGACCTTTCTGGAGCCTGGTTGCCTTGTACCATTCTCTTGTCTCTCTAGCAGCATAGGTTGCACTTCGCCTATACTGTGGTCATATGACAGGATGGCCTGGGTTAGATAAGCGGAGATGGTAGATACACACAAAAATGCAGTTGTGTACAAGGCTTTTTCAGCTGTCTGCATCTTCATTATGGTGTGATCATGTTTAAAAATAAATAAAAAAGCATTAGATGCCGAACAGGAACTGTGCTCCCTGTGTAACTTAGTGGTAGCGTAAATAAAGGAAAGTATTTGTGAAGGAAGCTCCTGTACTAAGACAGTTGGGTGGTGTTAGAATAGAACCTTTGTTAGCACAAGTGGAGCTGTATCCCACTGCCTGGTTTTCATGAAGCATTCCTCTGAAACAGCCATGTGTTAAGCTGGGCCATGCTTACCTCTGACTTTATTATGGTCACAGTATGATCAAACGTAATACCCTTCACTTGTGCTGCTTGCCTTATGATGCTTCTGCTGGTGGAAACTGCATGCCTTCAGTTTGAAGTGACATACATCCTTTAGCAGCTGAGAGAAATTGAGACATTTTAATTTCTTCACTGTTCATTTCCGTACTGTCATCTGGGAGCACATTCCTTATGCTCTGTTTGGTTCCGTCTTTTGTCATCAGCAAGACTGTCTTTGTAAAGAGAGGACCCTCTGTCTGAATATGGAATAAGGAGGCAGGTGGGGAATCTATTGTTAATTATGCACTGTAGTGTCATTCAGCTGCTTGCATAGTGCTTAATTAAAGTGGTTATATTCTGTTGTCTCTCAAGCTCTTTAATTGAGAAGTTAATCTAGTAAAAATGAGCCGCAGCTTTGAATCCCTGGCTGTTTGGCTTCATTCTTTACTTCTTGACCAGAAAATTCAGGAAAAAAAAAAGTTACTGTTAAAATGATTGTATATAAATACTTTGCCCTGTGGCTAATGAGAGGCTCCCATGCTTGTATCTTCAGGGTAATTTGAATGAGAAGTTGAACTTGCTTGACAAACTCTTGATTTTTAACTGGAGTATGTATGCTGACTTTGGAGGTTAACCTCCTTGTGTTGTTGTTTAACTGTACTTGTTCACAGTCAGGGAAGTTCCCAGTGACTGGAAAAGTGGTGGTGAAACTGTGGTCTTTAAAGGTCCCTTTGAACCCAAGCCATTCCAGAATGTAAAACAGCAAGAAATAGAAGTGTTATTTGGGAGAACTGTAGCATTTAGTCTATTCCTTAATCCTGCCATGAGATCTTAATTGGAACCTTTTTGCCTCACATCAACTGTAGCTATTTTTTTAATATAGAATGTGTATAAGCATAAGCTGCAAACTTCTGTCTTTCAGTATTAGCCAATTAATTTCAGCACCGAATCTATATTTGACCTTTGAAGTAAACTGCTTTATCTGATTTGCTGGGGAAAGCTGGGCACAAAAGAATAGCTTGCACAGTTATGTACAGCAGGAAAGACTTTGAGGTTACAGAGCCGTTGACAGGAAAATAACAGAAGTGGAGAAAATAAGTGATTTGTTTTGTTTGTTTGTTTTCTCCCCAAAGTAGAAGGGAACTGATTGCAAAACCTGTATCAAATCTCTCTCAACTTAGGGAAGTCTGGATCTGAATGTAATGTTGATGTCTTAATTCTATTGATGATAAACTTGTTTTCAGTCCAGTTACTTGATGACATACTGATCTGTTCTCTGTGGTAACCAACGTGAATGTCCTCAGTAAGCAGCAGATAGGCAGGGTAGCTACTAGAATTTTGCACTGCAGCCTATTCTTTTTTTAAGCATTTTATGTTGGAGGCTGTTGTCATTAAAAATGTAGTTTAATCACAACTTACAGAAGAGAAGTATTAGCCTGCCACAGAACTCATGTTCTATCTTGCTCTTCCCCCTCAAGTAGAAAATTGATCTTTCAGATGTAAAGCAGAGATCCGGAGAAAAATAAATAGAGAATATTTTGAGCTTCTCATTTTAGTGCAGGCAAGGGAAGGAGGTAGGGGGAAGAATGAAATGTTGGTTTATTCAGTTGAATGAGATCATTTGTAGGTGGTGTGTGGTTGGCATCTTTTTTTTTTTTTGTCATGCAGTATTCAGGAAATGTTTCTCTTATAGCAGATCTTGTGTTGAAGAGGATTTCTAGTCCTTAAGTATGGATAATATTTTAAAATATTGATTCTCGATTTACATGGATCGTTTTAAAATTAAAAGATAAAACTTCATTCTTGGGAATTCTGTTGGGTATTACTTGGACTTCTGTCAAGCACAAGCAAATAATGTATCTAAAGAAAATGCAAAGTAACAATTAAATATGCTAAATATGAGAAGGCTGGTATATGTATGAGAAGTTATATCAGTTCAGGATGGTGCTGGGAGAGCTGGATGTTCACGGTGACAAGAACCTCAAAGTATGTTTTTCTTTCCCTCATTTAATTTTGGAGTGAATTGGTGTAGGATATAGCTTTCAAACTTGCAAAGCCAAATTACTCCAGTGAGTGTGAAGCTATGAAAATACAACATGCTGCTGTTTAAGTCCTTAATTTGTACTGAAGGAAACTAATTGCCTGAGTAGATGTAACATGCAAAATGCTGAGTGGAATGGTTTGGACTCAGAAAAGACAGTACTGAATTCTTTAAGTTGATTGTCGGGGCAGTCTTGAAATACCATATCCTAATAGCGGTCAGTAACTTCTAGAGGTCTTAAAAGGCTGACTGCATTGCCAGTGAAGATATTCTGTGGGGAAGAAGGCTTGGGTGTTGTTTTTGGATGTGTCATGTGATCAAGGGATTAGAGAAGATTTGCTGTCCTTGCTGTCTGTCCTTGATACTACTCCTGGTTTGTCAGGTAGCTGGGGGAAGCTGTTACTGATTCTCATACCCAAGTGAGGTTTGTGTCAGGGGTTGAGAATTCTGGTTTCCTTAAAGATCCAAGGGAGCCATCAGTATGTAAAGCCTTCTCACCAAGCATTTGAATGTGTCTAAAGTCAGATTAAAGCCTGTTACTTCAAATGCAGTAGAGCCTAGGAGATGGGCTTTGCCTGTTAAACAGATAATTGTTTGTAGGAAAAAAAACAACGCAACAACGCGTGGGGAATCTTTGCATCATTTTATTTCTAAAACCAAGTTTCTGATTATGAGATCTTTTAGATTGGTCATCAACTAGTGATTTTTGTGGTTGTACAATCCTTTCCTTTTTTTTCTGTTGTTGCACATGCTTAAGAGAGGGTATGACTTGGAAAATGGCACAGGAAATATTTATGCTAAGTGTTCAAAGATTTCCTGAAGCTACTTAATGTATATTATGTGCTTTTTGTAAACTTTGCTCTAATATGTGGAATGCCAGCAGGTGGCAATCAAGAATGTCCTGGCTGGTGCCTCAGAATTGTTTAGGACCATGTGGCTTTGTGTACTACTGAAGATCAGCTCTTAAAAGGCATGAAAAACTGGAATGCCTGGAATTAATGGAGGCTTGTGCAAAGGTTGGCTTCAGCCTCTCTGCTTAGTCTGCAATTAATTGTACTTGCTTTCCCCAAGGAACAGATATAGGTTAGCTGTTCATGAAGTCCTTGAAGGTGTAGTACTTAGAATTAAAGCTACAAGCTTGTTCCAACTAACCTTTCCCCTTTTTTGAGTTACTGAGAACAGTTCAAATGTGTAGTACAAGTCAGAGCAACCAGCATGCATTGCAGGGGAGCTGTGCTCCCAAGCCTGCTCCATCTGATGAGGGGAGAAAGTATCTGTGCGGAGTGACATAAGGAGCCTGCATCAGTGCAGTCAGAAAAGAAATTTTATGTGACTTCAGAAGCATTGTTGCTTGCAGAGCTTGTGCTGACATCAGAGGTCTCAAAAACTTCATTTTCAAAGCCATTCCAGTACAGTAACCAATGAAGTCACTCCAGGTGCATTAAATGTCATGAATTGAAAGCAACTATCCTATTACTGAAATAAGGCAGGGATGTGATTTTTCTGACTTCCTTCCCCCTCTGTGGGATAGGAAAAAAATACTGTTCGCTAACAAAGGTAATGGTGGATAATTTGCTGGTAATTGGATGAGCAGGTTTATTTTTGGTGCAGTGGGGAAATCTTATTGCTATACTTAAAATTACCAATGAAACAGTTTGTAAAATCAAATTGCAACTGACAGTACAGCGTTTGCCTCTAACATTTACTAGCGTAGCAAATGACTTTTTCCCACATCTGCCCTCGGCTTGATCTTTCTTTATGATAGGAAACTGTAATGAAAGGAAATGGAGAAAGGTGCAAGGATTCCTCTTTTTGGAGACCTTTTTCTCTGCAATGAAATGGCAGTGGCATGAGGTCATTTGAAACACTGATTGCTTTGTACTGGTATTGTTAAAGCACTGTGACCCACGTTGCTTGAGCACTGATCTGATCCAATTAATGGATCTATGAGCACTGATTAATTATAAACCTGACAGCCACTTCTAGATGCAGTGGGTACTAGTGACCTCCAATCTGGAGAGGAAGATGCTGGCTTTCTTTGTATGTCTGAGATAATCCAGCATGTGTGAGTGATGCTCTGTAGAAATCATCCTTTTTAAGTAACAAATCCCATGTGTACTGTTTGAATTATTTTTAATTTTAGTTTCTTGGTACACTGGAAATCTGTAATGCCAAATTAGTTTTGTCTCTGAAATTTGCCTCTAGTCCTGTATTTTGCTCTATTTCAGGAGATTGAATCCTTACAGTCATGCAGTGATGGTAATCTGTCAGTAACTTAATTGGTGAACCTTTCCTACAGTGACATTTTCATCTTAGTCATAAGAGCTCTGACAAGAGTAACTCAGATTTTCTAGGCTGTAACTGCTTACAGAGAAGGGAAGTTGGACCTTTCTCTTATTACGGCCAAATTTTTGTTGCTGACATTTCCTTAGGTATTATATCAAATAATGGGCTGAGTGAAGTACTTGGTACACATCTCCCTTCATCAATTGCTTGGGACAGTTTAGTGAGTGATGAGACTGTCTTGTACAATATGTTACATAAACATACAACAAGAGTTTCTGCCCTAAAAGGTGTGAACTTGTACAGAGAAATAGGAGAGAGACCAAGTGGTATACTGCTCTTCTGGATAGTCTTTGGATCACTTGCTGCCTGTTGTTCAAAATGGCCATGAAGTTTTCCCGTTCTGGGGCTGTGCTGATGTTGCCAACAAGCTGACCTGAAGTATTCTCTTTCAGTTAAAATGCAGGGATTTGTTTATAGTTCCTAAGACTCCAATTGTTCTTTGGTTCTGTGCTATGAAATAACCAGTTGCATATGTGTTTATACATTCTGACCCTTAAGTTGTGATGCTGTCATTCAGTCTAGCCTTCACAAGTTCTGAGTGTTTATCTTCAGCAGAGCCCTCTAGGAGGGCTCAGATATTCCTGATAAGGCACAGATCTGAAGGAGAACATCTTCTAGTCACCACAGAGATGAGTATCATGCTCTTCTTATTTTTATTCCATTCTCCCTTCGTCCTGCACATAAAAAGAATGGCTGTGGTGCTAAAAGTGAGCAGAGGTTGTCTTAACAGCCTCTATAAAGGATATGACAGTTTTCAGCTGTTGCATAGAAATGCAGTAGAAATAAAGGATATTCTTTGAGTATTGTATCTGCCTTTGTTTGGGGGCAAAGAGCACAGGTTGCTCTGTAACAGACAAAAATAATGTTTCTGGTTCCAATGTGGCCTCTTCTTGATTCCACTAATTGTCACATATCTCCTTTCAAGTGTTTGGTTTCTTCTCTGCCTTTCTAGGGGCAAGACAGAGCATAAGTATTGCAGATGACAATTTGATCCAGTTGTCTATTTGAACATTGACTGCGTCTAAGTTTTGTTTAAAGGAGCCAAGAATGAATGAGGTAATATGCTTTGGTAACTTATGGATGAGAAGAGGACATGCAATGTTACTCTGATTTTTCAGGTTGATTTACCTACCTTTGTTCTTCTGAGAGGCCTCATCAGCATACATGAGAAGTTAAGATTGTTTTGACAGTGTGCGTTAGCTTAAATTCATATAAATCAAATTTCATCTGCCAGTATCTTGCCTAGCACGTTTCAGACTGGAGAGTCTAGGGCTTCACAGCTCTCATCGGTTGAAACAATTGACTCTTGAAACTTTGCCTGCTCTGTCTACCTCTCTTCTGTGTTACACAAAGACCCAGGAAAAAACAGGGACTCGAAATCGGTCTCCAGCTTTCCCAAAGACCCAGGCAGTGGGCAGCCATGGGAGAGGAATAGAACAAGAACATAACATTAATGTCATTTTACTGTGGGATGTTTTTGTATGGGAAAGGAATGTTCATACTGACATGCTCCCTTTTGACAGCTGGTCTTTAATATTTCATGAAACCAAACTAGTTCAGAAACATAAAGAAGCCTTTTACTAAAGTGATTTTTCTAGAACAGAGTTGGCATAATACACATAGGCCAGGTCCAGCCAGAAAACTGTCAAGCCTTTTCCTCTGTTTTCACTTCTTTAATAAGCTAAGACAAATCGCTTTTATGCTTCAAGGCAACCCAGGAAGCTGGAGATCCCGTGTTTCTGAGTTGGTATAACTACAGACATTTTCCCTAAGATTTATCTACTGAGTCATTCAGCTGGTCTAGAAAAATTCCTGTGCTTCAGTGCACAGAAAGGAAATTGTCCAAAGCTATTTAGAAATATCTATGTACTAGAACATTTTATTTGAATATTTGGATTAGCCTGAAATTGCACAATGGTCTGGTGTAGAGCATAAGCACACTGCAGGCAACTTCTTTTTCCCCTAGCAGGTAATTTAAGCCACTTTCTGTGGAACGTCTGTTATATCTTTCTTATAAGCCAATTTCCCTAAGTTCCTATATGTGCTGGGCACAAATATTTATTCTTTGAGTTATAAGTGGGCAATTTCTAGGTGTATGCTAACGATCTGATGTGCATTTTCTTTGACATCTTCACTGTTTTTTTGGCCTTCCTGTAATCCAGATGATGCCATTTTCCTTGTGCTTATATTAGAGACTGCTGAGATCATGCTTCATCATCTGGTAAGCTTTTGTCCTGTTCTTTACATGCTACTGAGCTAGACCGTACCTACGGTTGAGCATGTCAGTATCTTAAAACTGGGGATGAAAACCTGATACTCTTATATGCGGCCTTCTGAATGATGATGTTCAAATGAACATTTAAAGCTTCATGGATTCAGATGAAGCAGAAAGCTTGGATCAGTTGGTCTATTTGCCTGAACGTATTGAACAAACAAGTCCAAGTATCTCATTTTTGATGCTGTTCCCTGGCACATTTCGTATCAATGTGCATTACAATTTTTTAAACAGTGTACAACATCACCTCTCACAAGAAACTGTCTGCAGCTTTCCACTGTGGGTAGGGGTAATCATAAATGATAATTACAGCATTATTAAAAAAAACAAAACTGAAAAGTTCTATTAAAAAGAACTGGTGACACAGAGCAAATTAGATTAAGGAAGACATAGACATTTAATGTTTTGTTTAAATTGACTGCCCTCTTTCCCAAATGTTATCAAGGATTGAATATGGTATATGTGGCTGAAGAGTCAGTTAATATCCACAATGGCTATGGTAATGTGAAGGAAGCTGGTTGACTTTGCACAGATAATTCTGCTTGTTTTACTACATGAGGATTTTCCAGTGATTCTCTATGGAACTGTGAACAAGGTTTTCTTTTGCATCCTGTAAAAATGTCAATAGTACAGCAGGAACTAGTTGAAAGGAAACATATCCAGTCATATTGTTTTGGATATGCATGTCACATTTGGATGTCTACCCGTTGTCTTTCCTTTGGGAGAAAACTTTGCCTTTTTCAGTTCCATGTCTGGCCTTCATTTAGACAGCCATTAGCCCTCTGTTTTTAGGATGTACTGCTTGAGTACTCTGTTTTTCCTTCTGGCAGGAGTATTCACCTCCTGCGGGTAGAGTTAGTTTTGACCCTTTTTACAGCTCCCAGACTGGATACCATGATTCAAGTTTTCAAAATACAGCAGCAGATTCAAAAGTACATGATTTTACTTTTCCCAGAGAAATAAAATGAGCAGAGGGAAGTAGATTAAAAATAACAAAGCCTTATGTGCATATGAACTGACCTCACTTCTGGATTTCCTTGTTAGCTAAACAGGTTCTTCTTAATTAACCGCTCTTAGCACTTCTGACTGTTGACACAAGCTGACCCAGCAACCCCACTTCTAATTATGCCATCCCTGTGGTACATAGGCTGCTTTTAGCATCCTTCTCACGTACTCAGAAGTTAATTTGACTTTTAGTCCTGCAGTGGGGCAGGATATATAGGGGAGGAACTTTCAAATGGTGGGCTCAGGTGTTGCTCCTTCAAGGACTGGGCTGTTGAAGAAAAGATGCTTTCTGTGTTCTTAAGCTGAAGAACTCAAACTGGATTTAACCTTAGGGTTTCCTAGAACCAGGTGCTAGATAATGCCTATATTCCTGAATATGTATGCTATTGATAAAAGCTACGTTCTTCACTCCATCTCTAAAAGTAATTGCTTCTTCACAGGAGTATAAAATTGCCTCTGATTCTCCAGGCACTTTGCAGCAGATATACAGTTAGTGTTATTACTATCATCTGAGACTTGCTTTGCAACTTCAAAGAACCTATAAAAGGTTTCCTCCCCTTAAACTAGTGATGGACCAGAGCCTATACTCTAGATGCAAACATGTAAGCCTGCTTCTTAACATTTTAGTTTATTGTAGTATGTGGTGATGTGGCCACTTTGCAAAGCTTACATTTGCGGGTGGCAGTGAAAGATGGTTACCTGAGAACTGTCTTTGCTGAAGACAGTTCCCTGAGCAGTTTCAGATAGCTCTAAGACAGAGGAGCAGTAACTGATGATGCGTCTTCTGCTTTATCTTCTCTGGTGTTTCTGTAGCTTAGGAGATACCCCCTAACTAATTAGCTGTCTGTAATTGGGGCAAGTCAACCAAGCTCTTGGTGACAGCACAGTAAGGAAGCAAGTAGTTAAAGAGTGAGAGGTGTTCAGTTCTTCTGCCTTCCTCAGTAGTGGAGGTCTGCATGAGAAGTTGTGGAACGGCTCTGTTTGGAAAGCAGAGATGCTTCTGTGATAGAATGTGTTATGGTACCTCACTGCAGTCACCCTGGAGACTTTTGAGAACATTGCACACTGTCCATTTTATAGTAAAACTCAATTAGATTTTTTCTTGTTTAAACTACAAGGTTTTTGATAATGATCGTGATGATCTGAGATCTCTCTTGGTTCTTCGGCTGTAAATTAAACACCAGTGTTGTAAGGAGGATTTCTTAGAACTCTCTTTTTTTGATGGGACGTCAAGATGTGATTGCGCCTATTGGTTATTTATTATAAAGACTAGACATGTAAAACACTGGTTTTACCTTACATTACCTTGTTTACTTTATAGGCAGTACTGTAGCCATTAAGATGACATGCTGCAGACTGTTCATGTCAGATGCAATGTACTGTGTAAAAATCTGGAGTACTCTTCTAAAACAGTGTTTCAGAAAAAATTGCTTGAGCAGTGAGTCAGTGCAGACTATTTTTAGTATTTCTGGACAGATAGAGGTCAGTAAGTCCAGATTTAGCTGCACCCAGAATCTGTTCTTAGCTGCTGCTTAAGAGAGTAGTGGTCTTGCAGAGCATTTTAGTGTCGAAATTAATACACGGGGCTCAAAAGCTGCTTCTTTCAATGTCATGGAGTAATGATGTTGCACAACACTTTCTTGTAAGATTTGGGAAAGTTCACTGTAAATAAAAGGAGGATGAATCTGGAAAAACTTTCAAAAACTTCCAGAAATATCCAACTCTTCATTATGTGATGGAAATCTCTGAACTGTTTGCCCATGACTTATTCATAAGTAAAAGTTAAACAGTGATACTAGAATTGTATGACATAGTTTCTGAAACAAGACTGCTTTAGGTCTTTATGTAATTGTTAGGAAGTTGTAGCTAAATAGATCTTGATCAAACTTTGCTGTAAAGGAAGTACAGAAGGGGGACCCTGTGCTCCTATATTGCCTCTGTGTGGGTTTCTGGCTTTTTGCGATGTAGAATTCTGCTGTGATTTCAGATGTTTCTGTCTTGGTGGCAGAAAGTGAGCCCTAAACAGACATGTCTCAGACATGTCTTGGTGTTTGTTGATAACCATGAACTTCATCAATAATTCACTAAAGTTAATGAAAAGACTCCTTGTCTCAGTGATGTTAAAAGCAGTTTCTGTGAGAGGATATTTCTCCTATTCATTAGGCCTGAGAATAAGGGAGTGAGTAACTCCTCCACTCAAAGAATGATCAAATATTATTTTTTTTACACTGCAATAAATATTAAGTCAGGGCTATATGACTCGTATGTGATGTTCTGCTCCTATTATATGTGCATTTCTCCTCGGTAAGAAACATGTTTTAATCTATAGATTGGTCAGAGCTGGATTTCTTGAAAAAGATGATGTTAAGGAATTGCTTAGTTAAACTCAGCTGTGGATTGTGCAGTAAAAACTCGCATCACTTCAGCTGAAACGTACAGAAAACTATTTCAAATCTGGACAAAATTGTGTTTTGTGTATATTTATTTAAAAAAAGCAACAATTAAAAAAAACCATGAAAAATAATTTCAGATCATTGTGTTCTACTATTCATGAACACTTAAGTTTTCATGTAAATATTCTCATTATAAGCTTTGTATCTAGCCATTTAGTTAAAAGAATACATGAATGATTCATGCTAGCCCTATATATAATGCATAATTAAATCATAGACTGATGGAGTGGAATTTATTAATTGTGAAGACACATGTGTTACCATGATACTAATTTATTTCTTTCAATTTTATTGGCATATTGCTCACTCATCTGTGATTGCCTGCTTTGTTGCATTACCCAAGAACAGTAACATGTTGTTAAAACAAATTATCTGGACGTTTGGGTAGGCTGTTTGTTCACTGATGGGAACAATATGTATTTAGCAAAAAGATTTAATGTAGATTATTATACATGGGGTATTATCTTAGTACAGAACCATCACACTAAAGCTGTTCTGACGAGCTGTGGTACTTTGTGTGAAAAATACAAAAAAAAAAAAATCATTAGAAAAACCTGAAGGATTTCTTGCACAAGAGAAGGTAAAAGTTCACAGAAAATGATGCTGGAATAATTACAAGATAACATAAACATTTTAAAGAATCATTGCAGTATTAGACTGTAAAGCTCAAGATGTATTTTAGATAGTTCCAGGAATTTGTGCATGTGCTTAAGACTGATTCCTGTTATTTCTTGGGGAGAGCTTTGGGAAGAAATTATTAGTTGCATTAATACATTGCAGTTCAGGGTTTTGCTAAGGAGAATTTTCATGCCTTAAATGTGGAACGTTCTCTGGAATTGATCCTTAACTTTTGATTTCTGTTGTGTTTACTTACAGAGTAGCATTTGTTTGAAGGCTAGTACATAAATGAAAATCAGGAACTTTTCAGGAGTGGTTAGGCAACTGTGTCCTCTTGTCTTTTATACTTGCCACATGTATATGAAAGTTACAGTCATGGCATTCAAAATGTGACTGAATTTTTATAGATTTGGGAAAGGACATGTCATGTTTGGGCAGTCAAACCAAGCTGCTTTGTCAGAAAATAGTCTGCAAGGAGCGATGGGACTATTGAGTCTGCTGCATAGTGAGAGCAGTGTCTTTAGAGAATCCTGTGTATTTCTGTAGCCAGAGGCTGCTACTACATTAAATATCCTTAGCCAATTTTGCTTGTGAACTGAGTTGGGGTAAAGGGTCAGAAGGTGAGAAGGGCCAAAGTGACCCTCTTGCATATCTCTGTTAAATTGCACTCTGTTATACTGTATAGGATCTAGTAAGTAGTGTTGACTAAAGTATAATTTGCAGTTCTGCCAGGGAAGGCTGTAAAAATGTGGAGGATCTTCCACCTCTGGCATACTTTGATCACCCTTTGTGCTTTCGCATCTGCAGTGTTGGAGTTAGGAAGAAGGTGCTGCCTTTGTGCAAAAGGCATAGAAAGGTGATCTTTTAAAATCCCTCAAGATGGATGGGCCTGGATTTGCTTAAGCACAGAAGTTATTTTGGCACTTGACTCTTCTGGCATGTGGGTGTTGTCTCTGTTCTTTTGAGTGGGAGGTGGGATGGTGTTCCATGTTTGATGAGAGGCCTTCCCTTTGTGTGGTTGTAGCATTTGCTGTGTTCCACTGCTTAACAGTTGTCCTAAAAGATAATAGAACAAAATAGGGGCTGGAAAAAAATAAAAATATAACAAAGTTGTATTTTATCTTCCAAAGTAGTGTTCTGTTTGTTATGTTGTTGTTGCTTTCTTTTCATCTGTGTAGGTTTTTTGTTTTTTATGGACTGAGGTTGGTGTGGATTTATTTATTAAATTGTTATTACCTGCCTACCCAGGGCAGTAAAATGCCAGGTGTTGTATGGACATATGTTAAGAATTGGTCCTTGCTCTAAAGATTTGCCATCTGGTTAGGCACGCAAAAGCAAGGTGTGGTGGGTACTACCACTGCTCTTTAGAGATGAGGAAATTGATTTGACAGATACAGAAGTAACAGAGCCTGACTTAAAAATGGTTAAATGACTGGCAAGGTCCCCCAGGAATTAATAAGTCTAGGTTCTAACTTAGGATCTTGGATATGAAACTGCTCTTTTGAACAAGAAAATACATGAACTGAAGATGCAAGAACTGCTGAATCTCATTTTTGAGTACTGCTACTATCCTTGAAATCTAAAATTTTAAGTACAGAGGCAGCTGAAGAAAATTATGTAAGGCAACTGAACTTTCTGAACAAGTCGAAATTATTGTTCTATTGACTTGTATAATGTGAAACCAGACTCTGTAAGTATACTATTAAAATTTCAGTTTATCACATAGTAGTTTATGCATAACATTTCTGTATGTAGTTACTTATGAGTTTTTCTTTTGTGTTTTGAGCAAGCTGATTTCTGATTTTCTTGGGCTTTAGAACAAGATCATCTCTGGGCTTATCAACGTGCACCTCTTAATAATACTACAAGGAGTAGATTTCACTATACTGAGTCTGTGTCCATCAGATAAAATATACTATCTCCAGTATATTAGTAATCCTGGACATTATGGGAAAAGTAACTTTTGCAGAACTATCAGAAGATTAATATTTTTCTCTTGTGAAATTAATCAGATAAGTTTCCCTCACGCTGTATCTTTTTCCAATTAAGTAGGACAGTGGGGTCCAGCACATCAAGCCCAGAAGGAGCATTAACTCCATTGTGAGATTGTGTGATTAATGGTGTATTCTGAATGACACTTAAGAATGTTTTTTTATTTATTTTTTTTTAGCCTTTAAGCAACTTCTTTAATAGTGCTCTTAAAGCCACCTTCACTTCAAAATCTTGCTTCAGTACTCAGTATACAAGCCAAACACACCTGTGCAAACATCACCTGTGCAGAAGAGGTGTTCATAAGAAGTGGTGAGGCTTGGGCCTCACAAGGATGGGTGCAGGAGGTCTGCTACCAGTGTTGAAGTGACCAGGACTGTCTGTTAGCTTCTGAATCAGATGTTTTGTTTATTGTAACAATCCTGCTAAGAAATGGTGATGTAGTTAACAGTAATACCTTGGTAACTGAAATTAAACAAAATGTCTTCTCACTTGCTGAATGTAATAATTCCTGTAGCTGCAGGAAGGACCTTACTGTATCTGCAGTGATCTTTAAAACCAAACTGCTAAATTTAAGATCCTAGCCTCTAAGGGTAGTAATCTGGATTCTGTAATCAGGATCTAACTGTATTTGTTCTGATTTTTACCTCTGGTTTTAGATACAAGATTGGACTGAGATCTATGTCCAAGGATCTATGAACGTCAGGATGAGTTACTTTGAAGCCATATTTCTTCAAGCTCCATATTTCTAGCTGATATTTCTAAATAATTGCAGATGGTCAGATGAAATAAACTAAGCTCAAATTTATCTCTGTAACCTGTTCTTTTGAGACAGTAGTTAAAAATCTGAATGCGCCTCATCCAAAGTGGTTGACTCTAGTTTAAGTTTTGTGCAGCTAGCCACAGCAGCTTCCTGAGATATCTGAATGCAACTCATTTCTAATGAATGAGAAAGGTACTTGCTTTGACTACTAGTGCTAGAGATGGGTTTGCCTGAGGCAAACCTACAGGCTACAGATATTTCAGCTGGCAGAGTACAGTTCCAGAGCTGACTTGAAGCCATGCAAGATGATAGATCTTGGACTTTAAATAGATATTTGCAAATGGTGCTGAAGTGAGTGTTAAAAAGAAAGGAGCCCGACAATGCATTATATTGATAATAATAGTTGAAAGGGTCACTGAGGGGAGGGGGAAAGGATGTTGTCCACCGTATCTTTTGCGTACATAGTCTATATGAGGAAAGATGCTTTTTCAGACTACTTAATTTCAGAGATAATGAACATACATGAGAAGCAATCTCAGATTACATAGCAAAAAAAAAAATCATTACAAGAAAATAGAGATGTGTCAAATTGTGTGATAATTAAAGCAGACGATGCAGTCTAGGTCTGTATGGATCCTGTTGAAGGCAAATCTTGCAGTGATTGAGAAGGACTGATAGTAGCAGCTTTTAGCCTTGCCCAAAAAAATCAATGCTGGGCTGGATTCCTGGTGGGATTATTTCCTGGATCTGAAGAGGACGTATTGGACAAGAGATTGGGAAGAGAGAATAACTAATTATACTTTCAAAGCAAATGGGATAGGGAAAGCAAAAAGAAGCAGCTAGCAGATCAGGATACCTTTGGTTTTCTTTTCCCTTCTTGCAGTGAGCAGACTTTGGCTTTTTTTGTTCTTGTTTTTCTTTTTCCATACCTATAATGCCAGTTGCTAATCCATGAAAGTGGTCCGACCTCTTTTAATAGAGATCTGTCTGATGAAGCTTCAGGAGAAGCTAGAGTGCTCTAATGGACAAAGGGCTGGTTAGAGAAAGCCTAAATCTTATACCTCTCCACTGGGACAGAATAATGGGATGCCTCTTCAAAATTTCCACCCTAGCAATTTTAGTTTTAATTTATTATTTCATTATTATTTTAAAATGATTGTTTTATGTTGACAAATACAAACATTGGCACTGGAAGGTGAGGTTTTGGTCAGTGTTGTTTTGACCTTAGCTGTGCTAGGTTGACAAGTTGCTGTCTCACGGTGGTTCTTGTCATGGAAATCTCTCTGGTCAACTGATATAACTGCTTGTGTAATATGATATGGTTAAAATGGTTAGTGTAGAAAGAATGTGTAAACCAGACAAATCACTTTCTTGAAGTGGCTTAGGAAATGATTTCAGAAGCTATTATGCTGGTATATCTGAAAGAAGGTGTCTGTGTGGGTGAGGATATATTGGTCATATAGACCTGGGGTGGGCTAAAAGTGGTGACCTCAGAACAGGACACCTGACTCTTGGAAGGCTTGAGCAGAGGGGGCAATCATAAAAGTGCTTTATGGAAATCAAAATGTAAAGTTTGTAGGTAAGCTTTCTGGAGTGTGAAAAACTGTCACCCATTTAAAATTCAGGATCCAATAGTTGGATCTCTGAGCAATATTGATTTTTTTTTTCAAGTGGAACGGGTCTTCCCTTGGGATTTCTTCACCAATTTAGGCTTCAATTGGTGTAATCTCAGAAGAAAAGTTTTGCTTCCCCTTATAAACTGTTTCCACTGAATATCTTGTAAATCTTTTCCCTTTATTCTTTTGAAATGACTGGGTTTTGACCTTAGCTTTCTTAATGTTATTTAGCCTGCATGGAATATCTATAAAAATAAGAGCTACAAACTCTATTAAGAAAAGCACGTATGACCTCCGCTTGTAATAACAGAATGCAATTAATGTCAGGCCCTTTTTGATGATAAATTGGGGGTAACAAATAGATTTTGCTTTTTCAAACAAACCAATACGAAGGGAAAAAGGAAAATGAGCTTTCAACTACTTATAAAGATTTTAAAAGATCTTCTCCACTCCCAACCTGAAAAGTAATCAATATAGCTGAGGCTTTTACCAGATTTGCAGATTCTTGAAAAAAAACAAAAACAAAAACAACAACAAAAAAAAAACAACAAAAAAACCAAGAGAAAGCAAATAACAACAAAAAGCCAAACCCTTTTATAGGCAAACTAAATGCAAGAGTGTGTAATTGAAGATAGGGATGTTCCTGTGTTTCAAAAAAAAAAAAAGGGGGGGGGGGGGGGGGAAGGGGAAAAGTTCCATGTTTGAAGCCCCTTAGTAATTGTTTATAGGAGCTGTCACAGCAGTTGCCAGGGGATGGTTTGAAGGTCTTACTGGTCCGAATGTGTTCAGAGGTGCATAGAAAAGCACTTCTGCTCCTTCAAGCATTTTGCTACTTTGATGCGTATAGCATCTTACACTCACCTGGTGCTGTGTAAACCTTATGGCTGGTCTGTGATTATATGCAAAGGTGCTGGCAGCCACCAGCTAAAGAAGTCTTGCTGTAGCTCCAGCTGTAAGATGTGTGTTTTTAAGACAGTGAAGAGAGCTTTGTTTCAGCTGTGCTGTTGCTCAAGGTAGCAACTTGTGTTGTTGGTTAATAAAGTGTTTCAGAGAATCTAGGTGACGTAATGTGAAAAGCACAGACCAACTTTGGTCCGCAGGAGATGAAAGGTGTCCAAGGGAAGACAAAATGCAAGGGACATAGATAAAGGAGTATCAGTTGCCCGGACAGCTCTTACCTCAGTTAAGTGCCTGCCTTTTAGATCTCTCTACTCCTTATTCTCATGGTTTAGACCTGTAGGAAAGATTTACTTTTGCAAATCAAATTACATTGAGTCAGGTGGGGAGCTGTTTGTGGCAGGGCTTTGGAGCCAATAGCCAAATGTCAATAATTCCCTGCTCTAATAACCTGTTGTCTTCTCCTTGCCCTGTCTCACTCACAATGAGAAGACTATAAGCTATTGCACTCTGGTGTAAGTCTCAGGACTGGTGTTTACAAGGGCCTTGTATTTACTCATCCAAAGTGTGGGTAGAGATGGGCCTTCCATGTGTTTCTAGTGTGTGGACTGCCTATGGCAGAGTAGTACTTTGCAACTCTGCATGTGCAAGTGACTGTGGTGGGAATGGTGCTCGTTTCTTAGCTTGCTTAGGGCAGTAAGTTCCTGAGACTCAGATAAAGAAGCAGGGAGGATGATCCATTTCTATGTTTGATGTAGTGACTTTGAAAATATCTCTGAAGCAAAGAGGGGAGCCACAGTGAGAGATGCAGATTGCTATTTGAGCATAGAATAATTTTTTAAGTGAGGAACGACTCTGAGGTGCTACTGCAGTCTATGAAAGCGGTATGTATCTTGGAGGGAATGCAGAGCACTGAAGCCATCACTGAAATGTTTTGTTAGTATGTCAAAGTTAGGTTTTGTATTATGTTTCTTGACAAGGATCACTGCATGAGGCAGAAATTTACTCTAGGGGTAGATATTTGGCCTGTAAAATTGTTCATGTGGGAGTTGGCATCAAAGGCCATGTGATGGCATAGCTCAATGTCAGTCTCATGTCTCTTGCAAGAACACTAATCAGCTGAATATTGTGAAATGACATTTTTCCATATTCCTAACTTTGTAGAAGTTTGACAGAGCCATCCATTGGGTATAGTGGATTGTGAAGTTATTTCTTTCTCACAGAGACTGGAGTTCAGCATAGTTCTATATCTTTGTCAACTTTACTGAAACAGGAAGCTTTGATTTTTCTTGGAACTTGTTTCTATTCCTGTAATGCAACTCAAAATCATAAGGAATAAATCAGTAAGATACGAACTTAATCATTTAAAAGATTGCAAACCTCCTGTATTTTAGTCTGAGAAGGGAAGGTTTCTCTTTCTGTTGCTGAATGAAGAATTTTAAGGTGTGAATCCTGATGTTTTGGAACATGGAGTTGCATTGCATTTTAGACCACTGCTGCCATCAAGTGGAATGGTTTCCTCTCTTCTTGAAGTCTTAAAAAAGCTTGCACTTGCCTTCACACCACCTGCTAAGTCATGAAATGGCAGTAGCTGTGTGTTTTGTTTGTTTTTTAAATTATCCAACTAATAAAATGGGCTGTTGACTATACTTCAGAGCTGTTGGCTTAAAGTAATGTCATTGATGCCTAGAAGACCCCTGCATAGTGCAAAGTGGATTTGGGGAAGATATTTCCTTTGTATGTGTTAAAATCTGGGGCAAAAAGAATTTCATGCAGTCTATCTGTGGTGACACGTGAGCTTCAGGAGAAGCAGAAACAATTGACTAATATTAATACAAGAACCTTGAAAATACAAAATAATGTACTTTGACTTGGGACAGTTGAGTCAATTGCTCATAGTGTATTTTTACAGTTGCTTCTCTTTGACTTGTTATTGTAGGTGATATTTATCCTTCGCATTTTTGCAAAGGCAAAAAAAGTGCCTGCTTTTCCAGGTTAGTAACACCTGAAACTTTCCTGTGAAGTTGGGGGCTGCTAAATGAAGGTGTGTATTAATCAAAGTTAGCATCAGCATTCACATAAAGACATGTGGTGTGGATTTCTTGAGAAATGATTTGTTTATCCCTTGACAGCTTGGTTTGTTACCTGACTGATCATGAATATAAGGGAGTTTCTTCAGTAGACAGTGATGGTCTTACTGTCTCCCACAGCTTATGCCACTGTGTCCCCAGGAAGGTGATTCACAGTCTTGTGAATCAGGGGAAGTGTCGTCAATGCCATCAATATTCTGTAGCTGACAGCATCGAAATTGAATTTCTATTTTCATAAAACGCACATTAGCTGGCAACTGGACAGTGCATTTGCCTTTCCCAAGAGTTGTCTGCAACTGTATCTGAATGTACATTTCCGAAGCAAGAGCCTCTCAATAAGTTTTGATGAAAACTTATTTTCACTTGACTTTGAAAATGAACAAGCCAGAGATATTCAGTCAGCTGAAATAGTCATTTATCTGCCTCCTCAAAAGAATGTGTTAGTTGAGCTCTCGGTTTCTGAGGATTCTTGGCTTCGTAAGGCTATGAAAATAGTGAGGCTGAGAATTTTTTTCCTGGCGATTTCTAACTTCATCTGCTTGACAAATAGTCAAAGGCTGTCTTTGCTGAGGATTGGAAGTTATACACTGGCCACTGGCTTTGACAAAAGCACAATGAAGATCTTTAATTTCCTCAGTTGACAAAATTGTAACTGCTGCTTTGAATGTGTTGGCTCTCAACGTGTTTTGTCTGCAAAGGCCGTTTCTTCCCTTATGCTCTTTAGAGCAGAGTTTGCTGTTGGAGGAAGTTGCTGAAGGCAAAAATCCTCTTTAGTCACAGAACACATCCTAAGTGACCCAGATAAATCATAATACTTCAGACTGGAAAGAAGTAGAACATCATTTCATTTTCAGGTCCCTGCTTCAGGAATTAGTGACTAGGGCATTGGGTATGTGGTATGCTTTTTGTTTTTTGTTTTGTGGACGCCTGTGTATCAGGAGGTAGCAAGCTAATGCAGTCAAACTGCTCTTTGTGAATATATGTAGTTGAGAAATGTATTTGCTATCCTTATGGGAAGATGTGCTGTTTTGAATTTTTTTCTTCATCTTTCCTCATTGGTTATGAAGTTAAACACAGCATAAAAAGTCAGAAATACTTCATTTTGAAGATGTCAGAATGCTTTTATCTTGGAACATTCCAGTATTGCATCACATTATATATGCCGATATTACAACAAAAATGCAATACAAAATTAAAAGTCAGAATGAAATACAGCCAGAGAGCCAAAATCAAGGAAGTTAAATTAAATATTCCATTTAAACATTCCATCATTGAATTCAATATTTTAAAAGGTTGCAGTGTTGGCGAAATTATATTTGCCTTCTGAAAACATTTTTTTTCTCTTTGAAGTCTTTTTATACTTGGGTCTAATTGTGAATTACTGAATTCTTTAGTCAAGAGAGTGAACATGTTTGCAGAAAAGCCGCTTGATGAATCTTCATTGGTAATATACTGAACTGGATTTGAAATTCTGATTTGGAAGATTTTTTTGTACACTGTATCACATTTCTAACTTAAATCTACTCTGGCTGAAGTTGTATTCTTCACTAGGACAAGGACGTATAAATATCCTCAGGCTATAGTTGAGAATAGAATCATTTCTATTTTTCTAATTTTCTACAGTTTTGTACACTTGCTAATTAGTGAAAGAAGCAGAGTCTTCTACTTGGAAGGCAAGAAACAACAAAACAATGACAACCATGAGGCTGAGGTCTGCCACGCTGTATCTTTGGGGAAGCTTGTCTCTGAGTTAAGCTCTTGTTTGTACCTTGCTTCTTGTGCACAATTGGTAGGGCTTCTTTACGATTGTGTAACTGTTCAGTAGGCCCAGTTTGTAGGAACTTAGGCTTCTTTTGCTCTTGATTAAAAACCCTGCTGCATCAATTCCTTTACATAGTGAATTCACTACATATTTCTTAAGTATTAAGTCACAAAATTCAAATTCCAAATTGCTTCGCAAACTCTAAGCAAACAAAGATTTTGGTGGAGATTGAGTGCGGTTAAGAGCAGACATGGCTGAGTGGTTTGCATAGTGACCAGATTGTTGCGGAACACAACAAACATGTTGCAGATTGCTTCCATTCAATTTGAGAGTGGCTTCTATTTTAGTCAGCTTAGAAGTTAAATGGCATTGAGAACTTACAAGACCAGATGAGCAAAGCAGATGTGGAATCTCAAATCTCATGCCTGTTCCCCCTCTCCATTTTTGAGAAATTCTTGCCAGTTTTTAAAGGTCCCAAGAGAACAATGTTAAAGTTTTAAACTCCAAGTCCACGTAAAAGGTGTGTGAAGGGGAGGTAATGTTAAAATAGTACCAGTTTCTGCTAATGGCATTTCAAAATATTTTGATGAACAAAATTGCTTGGGAATTTGGCACCTTGGAAAACATCCATTCCCTGTTGACACATGAAAATGATCTTGACTTTTTTGTTACGGTTTAGCTATACTTTACTGAAGTTGTCAAATCAATGTTACTTTTTTTCCCCCCTCACTCTGATCATGAGCTCCTGAGTTTCTCTAGCAGTAGTGCATGTCATGTTTGGAGTCCTTTCCAGTTAATTTTTTTCTTCAGGGATAGTGTTTCAAAGACAATAAAGGGGACTGCATATCCAGCTTCCAACTGCCTTTGTACTTTGGAAACCCTCCTTTAATGTTCTTTGAAATTTTCCTTTGTTTCCTCTGCTAGTTCCTTTCACTGTAATATTGTATGCTTCTTCCTGCAGTCTTTACCCAAGCCCATTTTCCACTGGAGTCAAATAGACCATTCAGTAGCTGAATATTTCATTCCCTGTGTGAGAGTTTTTAGTAGCTGTTGCAAAAATAATGGTAGTGACACTTAGCAGAACTTCTTGCTTGCCTATACATGAGGTGAGGCATGTTACTCTAGGTCACAGAAACCACTACCAGTGTTCCAGTCATTATGGTGTAGCTGATTATTTTGATACTTTTCAGTTCATAGGCAGTGCGAGGCATCTTTCTTTCAACTAGTTTTTGGTAAATTCGGTTGGTACTCCCCATGACTGCATGGCTTTTAACCAAAAGTAATGTTTTTTCTGGGTCTCAGTTTTGAATCCAATCCATTTAGATGACTGGTCTCATTAGAATCTTCCAACGCAAACAGTAGTTTTGGGTTTCATTCAAATAGTAATGTCCTGAAGTTGAATTTATTATAGGACCAGCATTCTGTACAAAGTCAGTCCTGAGAATAAAAACATTTATTCTTGGCAAAATTACCAAAACTTGTTTGCTTTACCTTGTCCTGTAGTGTTAGGTCAGTCACCATCTATTTTACAGCTTTGCACCAGCATACATTGTTTAATGAAAGAAAAACATTAACCTCTCAGGAACATTCAGCAATACTGGCTTCTTGCCTTAATAAAATGAATGAGGACCCATTATTAATGAACGTTTTACTAAGCTGTCTAGTATAACGATACACAATTGTCTGCGCGTTTAAAATACTACCTTAGATGCTTTTGTAGGACCTACATTGACGTCTGTGAAAGAACTACTAGTTCTATTGTTAAATTTCCCTATCAGTCCCTGCTGCAGTGAAATTCATAAGTCTGCTTGGTTGTCAGCTTGTCTGGGATAATTAGTCATGAAAATTTGTGCTTAGCTGTATTTCACTTCCAAATATTTTGGGTGAGAACCAGTAATGTTTGTCTGCTGGGAAATATTTATACTCATGAGATAAAAAAGCTACCTTTTAGGTTTTTATTTGAAGTTTCTCAGTGATGTTTCTAACTGCACATCTGCTGTGTCATTCATGTAGGCACAAATTATACTATATGCCTCATTGCTTAAGTGTTAATGTTTATATCATGCAAGTAAAGACCTCTTGGTCTTCTGTATGTTTGAAAGTATTTAATTCCCTCGTCACTGTTACTTGTAATATCATACTAATCAGAAGTTAGGATGCAGATCTAATCAGCTACAAACAAGGTCTGCTGTCCATTCATGTATGTGAATTGCCATACTGAGGAGGATTGTGAAGTCCCAGGCTAGAAGAAAAATTCTAAGTAGCTTTTAATCCATGAAAATTATTTCTCACTACTGATAAGTTACATGTTCTACAAGCTATGTACTTTTATATCCCTTTTCCATACTCCTACCTTTCTGCTGCTTTTTATATTGCAAATGTAATTAGTTATGTTTTAATATGTTAAATCTGAATTGCTAAATAATTTATTTTTTTAATTGTTGACTCTCACGCTACAAGAGATTTTTGTTACAGGAAGGTACAATAGAACTGTGTCAAACTAAGCTATCACTTGCAGTTCTTTCATCTAAATTTACTAAAACAGTCTTCTCTACTTGGTTCCAGCAAGGCATACTAGAAATCGCACTGAGTAGTTAGTCTGGTTTTCTGCTCAAACTGGCAAGCAGATCAGTTGTCTGGCAGTGGCACACATTAAGGAATTTTGAACTATAAGCTAAAGGGTGTGAGGAGAGATGGTAACTCAGGTGGGTTGCTTGTGTACACTCAGAACAGATTAGTGTCCCTATTGTTGATCTTTTCATCTGTGTCATCCAAGGGAGGACAATGGAAATATGCTGGAGCTTTACTGGGAGACATGGCTCACTCTGTGAGACCATTCTTAGTGAGCAGGAGAACAGGATGAGGGATGGGGGAAAGACTGAGTCAGTCTGGGCTAAGTTTAGAGAGCTGGTGGCTAGGAAAAATTATTTTTCTTGTCTTTGTAAACTCATTACATATAATCTAATGTTACTGAAAGAGATTACATATGGAACTTCAGTAACTTTGCAGAGCAGGCCCATGTGGCAAATTGTTAAAAGCAGCAGTGTTGCTCATATCCTATATAGAGCTTTAAAAATACACCAGTGGTAATAAGTGGTTTCCTGAAGATAAATATTTTTCTGTTAAGATGGATTTATGGCTGAGCACCCAATATACTGAAGGGTGAATTCTAATCTAAGCTTCACTAATGTAAATCCAGAGTAACACTTGAAATTGTGGGATTTCCTTCTGATGGCTCTTACATCCTTATCTGACTTTTAAATCATACTTTATGTTGTCTTGGTCATTTTTGAAGAAGAATTTAATGACTTAGCTATTTACCCTACTTTCACCACGTATATTGAATTGATTCAGACTAGTTTAATTTGTAGCCTTAAATTGTTTGAATCAATTTCTTCCTTAGCCTTCTTATGCTGTAAGTGGGGTTTTAGGTGGAAGGAAAGTGCTTAAGGTTATTATTTATGTTTTATTAAAAAATATCTTATTTAAATGTAGCTGCTACTCCCTATTCCTATGTAATACGCTCTACTCTACTGACCTGGCAGGGCTGCTGAAATGAGAATAAACAGTAAATGATACATTAAAAATCCCATTAGCTTAACATTTTAATTTACTGCCCTACTGCAGCCTGTCTTTTCTTTTTTCCTCTATTTCTGTTGTTTGGAACACCTCTCCCATGTGAATATGCATTGTGGTGGTGTTTTTTGCTTTAGTTTGTTTTTTGTTGACTCCATGTGATAAACTCTTATTAAATCTGCGAATTTCTATATATCCCAGTAGCATATTTCTCACCTAAAGCTGTTGGCATCTTTATCTGTAATCGTTAAGAAAAGTTATTTTGGGAGACTTAGTAGAATTCATTTGTTTTGCTAATTTCTTCATGGCTATCTGTGTTTGCAGTGGATTCGCTATTTGTCCTGATAAGCTATTTTATGTAAAGCTGATATGCCTTGTATCAGTTTTTTTCTGTTTACAGTTTCTGCTTCAGATAGAGTGGATAGCTGGGCAAATGGAGGAGTATGAAATATTAATTGTGCTAATTCACAAATACCTCCTAAGCTCAGGTTATTTTAGATCTCCTCAGAGACATAGGGACTATTGGGGAACTGAATTTTTCAAGTCAAACTTACGAGTTCATCTTTTCAAGACAAGGGAAGAATTGCTATAAATGAAGTCAGTATCCCTTTGACAAATGTGACTCATAGGCATATTTGGTTCTCTACGTGCTGGAAGTGAGACCCTTCTTTGAATAGCTGATGACAGTGCAGCTTCACCTGGAAAAATTTTGCGTTTGTGTTAGACAGCAGCACAGTATAGTTGAGAATGGTTCTCCTTATTGCTAAGATGGCAACTATATTAATCTGCAATTATGTTTATTTTAAAATGTTTATCTTGAATCTCTTCTATGCTTTTGTATAATGGATCAAGATTCTTTTTTTCCTAAGTCTTCTAATGGGCAAATCTTCTTTGAATTTTAAAATTCTGCACTAAATTCCTCTTTTATACCAACCTGAAAAGAGTCAAATTTTACTGCAGCCTCTTCCTGCACCCTGAATCCTCTCATCAGTGTCTGTCTTCTATGCTGAATCCTTTGAGTATCTCTTAGGAAGTTGCTGTCACCTTTCAAATGTGGTGAGAGTAACAGTGAATGAAATCCAAATCCTTTGAGTGAGATCAATCACTGTGTTTGGCTCTGATGTCCAGAAACTTGATTTGGTACAACGTTTATGTTTAGCCATCTTACTCATCATCTAATGCTTTCTTGGGAAATAGGAAAATCAATTGACTTGACTGGGATCATTCATCTGGGGTTATATCAACTTGAAAGCAGCTTGCTACTTATTTCTCTTTGCTACAGTAAAAATCTAAGAGGTTTCTGACAGGATTAAGGATGACAACACTATTAAATATAATACAATTTGAATACTCAAAGCTTCAGATAAAATATTACACAATTCTTACTTTGATAGCGTATAATGTTTCTGAGGTAGCTCAAAGGGAACAGTTGAACTGTCCAATAGATTCCTTAGCACTGATGCTCTGGAGAGCCTATGTAGTGATACTGATGTCTTTTCTTGCCAGTCTCTCTGAGGCTGGAAGAGATGAATCCCTATTTCTCCTGATGTTGTAAAACCTGACTCTTAAGGGAAAAGCAGTGAACATGATCCTCTGTAAGAGGAACTCTAATACAGTCAGAGATGCTTTCCAGGACCTGATTTTCTGTTAATATTTTCTTCCCTCTAGATTTCTCATTTGTCTATTCAATATTTTATATACCACCCTATAAGTGAAGAATTTCTCCCCAGCATCTAATCTAAATCTCCCCTCTTTTAGTTTGAAACAATTCCTCTCTGTTCTGTCACTATCAGAGCATGTAAAAAGTTGGTCTCCTGTCTATATGCTCCTTTCAAGTATTGAAAGGCTGCAATGAGGTCTTCCCAGAGCCTTCTCTTCTCTAGGCTTAACAAGCACAACCCATTAAGCCATTTTTTATAGGAGAGATGCCCTCTGAGCATCTGTGGCCCTCTTCTGTGGACCTGCTCCAACATGGCTGTGCTAATTCCAGGAGCCAATTTAAACTGAAAGCTATATAGAGAATCTGTGCTGTTTTGCAATATAAACATGACCTATTTGCTGATGGGAAAGCTAAATATCTGTGCTGATGGAAATCACACAGGTGTGGTATATGTGGTATTAGTGCTTACCTTGACATGTATCAAGAGGAAGAAACCTGAATGGATGATGTCCTGAAAAATCTGAGCCTGTTGCAAAGTAGGCACTTGAAATAAGATTTTCAGAAATCGTGAATTAATTAGAACTACTAGGATTTGTGACAGCAAACAAATTTTTTTAATGAGAAAGTGATAATGTGTATTTATTTGTATCAAGGAGTGCACATGTATTTAGCAGAAGAATGGTTTGTGCACCAGTATACAATCTTTACAGCTGCTTGTCATTTTTTTTCTAGCATTGATTATTCTCAACTCATCAGTTACTCTTAACCTTTTATATTACTTGTCATAAATTGAGAATGGAGACACATTTCAGTGAAACAAGAAGAGATTTTTGCAAATGGATTGTGAGATTTACTGATCTACAACATGAAAAACTGCTCCAGTCTGATCTTTTAATAAATCCGACCAGATTTATATGTATGTATATGTATGTGCATATAATGTTAAATGCTAAATTATGTGTTTTTAATGATTTAGGTATTTTCTAAGAGACGTAAACTATTTAAGGTCACTTTCAATACTTGTTGCTTTTTAATTTTTTTCTGTGATTCACCTACTTCTGTCACTTTCTTATAGCCTGACACTTTTTTCCTTCCACTCTGATCTTCATTTTTCTTTATCAGGCTTTTGTGGTTATCTAGTATGAATATTTTTATTAATCTTTGTTTCTTGCTTCTCAGGATCATTGTAGGAAAAAGTTATGGATGAATTTATCTATTAGTAACCAGTCTGGAGTTCAGGTTAATTTTTATGCTGTTTCATGCTACTGCTAAAGCTTTTTTTTGAAAGCCTTATTGCTGTGGTTGGACTTGGTAGGATTCCCACAGGGCTCAGGTGCTCAGTGCACAGTGGATGGCAGTTCAGATGATGACCCCCAATGAGTGCCTTTAATATTCTCTATCTGCCTGCTGTTAATCCTATGCAACTGGGAAGTTGCAGACCATTTTCTTTAGTGAATTCTGAAGTCAGTTGGATGCTAGTGTAACAAAATCAATTCACATAACAAAGGAGTATGATGGTACTCAATTCAGTCAGGACAGAGAGTGTGGTGGGGTTGTGGGCTTTTTGTAGCAGGACTGCTATATGCCTCTCTGGTTGCACTGAGTCATGTGTCTTTGGAGTCTGTATCAGCGAGCTGTGAGTCCTGTCACAGAGGATTAGGAAAAAACCTTTCCAGGAGGGATTACATGCATTCCTGAGCCACTGCATAGAAGAGTTAATTAGAGATGTGGGGAGAAAGGCGGGAATGAGACAAAGGCTGTATTAGCCATCTAATTTGGAAGAAAACTGTTCCATCAAATCGTGATTATTGCAATCATTGTACCCTTGATGAACCGTCAGTAAGAGCCAAGTATTCATCGTAGACTGCATGAATTAGAGAAATGAAAAAAAAAATCCTCTGAGGTCATCTAATCTGTCCCCTGGGGCCAGTCCCCTGCAGTACAGTTTCTAATGCTTGTCCGATCTATTTCTAAACACCCCACATGATGGGGCTTGCTTCTCCTTGGGTAGCTAGCTGCAAATAATGTGGGAGTGTCTGGGCGAATGAGGCACTGTAGCGTTGTTATAAAAGTGGCTGTGTGTGCCTCTGTGAAGTGTTTCAGCTTGCCTCTTTATAAACCCGAGCAGACTGAGGAAAGTGCTGTACATCCACAAACAGCATGGAGCCTTCTCTGATTCCAGCTTCCTTGTTGCTTTGCGGGTTGCAGCTACCAGTCTTCCATGTGAAGCTGTGCTGCTGCCTGTTTCTTGCTCTGGGAACTTGTCCATGATGTTTATGTGAAGCGTTCTTCTGGTTTCTTCTCATTACTCTGTTACTCTCCCTTTTACTGGATTAAATACTTATTCCGCCTTCCTGATTTTAACATCCAAGTTATACAATAGTACAATAAGTGTGTGTATATATATATATATATAACATACAAGTATTTGTAGACCTTGACCGTGTGCCTACTGCCCCTGTTCCCTGCTTAATCTTCAGTAAACTAGGTTATTTATATTGGATTCTTTTAATCTTCACGTATAAATTAGTCTACCCTGTCTCTAATCATTCCTGTGGCTCGTTCCTGATCTCTGTCCAGTATACCAGTATTGTTACATAAATGAGGAAATCCAAAGGTAACACAGATGCGCAGATGTGCTGTAGCTGCAAGAGTCATAAATTACCTTGGTGACCATCATCCAAAAGGATTCATGGAAGGAATGGAGAATGATGAAAATGACTGACTTAATTTGGATCCATTTCACTGTATTTGTGGTCTACATCCATATCTTTGCTGATTTCTCGTTGTTTATTTGCTGTTCAAATTTATTTGCTTTAATGACACATTTAATTTCTGAATCAAGAATGAGTTATTGATTAGAGATGGATTAAAGCTTGTGATCTCATATGGATCATACTGAAATAACTTCTGTTTCAAGTTACAGAAGTTCTCTCACCATTATCTGCCAGTAGAACTCCATGGTGCAATTACTGATAATTGATAAGAGTAAATGGAGAGTAGGAAACTGGTTCATTTGCTTCTAGTTTTAAGTACAACTGGGGAAGAATTGGAGGAAGTATTGATAGGTTTAAAAATAAAAATAAAAAAAAGTCCCATGTGTAGAGACTTCATTTTAAGAATAATCAGACTATTACAAGTGGGAGAGAAGATAAACTTGAGGGACAAGTATATTCAGAAAGGTGGAAATTGGGGTTTAGCTGTCAGTATTATGGTCTGTAAGATTTAGAAGAGATACAGTCATTTGATCCAATGAATGTATTGTTGAAACTTAGTTCATCAGATATTTATTCCTCTGGATTGATGTCTGTGATTCAAAATCATGTGTGAACTTGTCTGTGGTGCAACAAATGTCATTTGTTAATCTTTGCTTAATGGGGAGAATACATGTAGTGTACAATATCTCTTATGCTAGAAGTGTAACTCTCCTAATGCTTGCTGTTAATTTTGTATAATTTTTAATCAAACTTTTAGGTTTGGGAAATGTCACTCCTTGGCATTTTATTTTTTTGCATTGTGATTCAGTGAATTTACAGCTCCCTTGTGTCCTATGTTTAGTTTGTTTTTATTTATCTGATATACAGTGATTCCTCCCCCTTGATATGTTCTGACTATCTTAAATTATACTGACATAGCTAAATCTTCTCTTTTAACTAACTACATACGTGGCACTGTACCCATAAAAATCTCTTTTGTCTGTTTGCTGTTCGAGGGTGCTATGTTTCAAGAGACATTTAAAGTTCTAAAAGTGTTGAAGACGTGAATTTCAGCTCTGTACAAAGAAAATCTTGTTCCTGTTTTATTACTGCTGAAGGCTAAATATTGTCAGCTGTTCATGAAACACAGGTGAATTTCACATAAGTAGGAGTGTTTTGATGGCTATAATTTTGCTCTTAGCTTTAATAGTAAAGTTGTGGCAATCTTAATGTTTTGGCTTGCTTGAAAAAGCAGGCTCATCAATGTGAGAAGACGGAGAAACTCTGCTTGTCTTTCTCATTTCTACCTCTTTGTATTTTAAATAATTAAATTCACTCCTTTGAACGCTACATTGCCCTTTAGGAAATGTGCATGTTGTGTCTGGAACGCTGAATCATTGTGCTGTGTCATGTGAAACCAATGTGACTTCTGCTGCAGTTCTAGCAGGTATAGCATCAGGTAATGCTGCAGAGAAATGATGGGCAGCTCATCCAGGGCTGCTGAGTTGAAACCTTCTCTAACAATTGGAGCCAAAAGAATAAGGCTATGAAGCATACAAGGGATTATTATTATTATTTTTGTCAGACATGGCATGAATGCCTAAATAATGAAAAGCAGGCAGAGGATTTGCTGTTTCTGGGCAGAAAATAATGAAATGATACAAATGCTTTATATTCACATCTTTACAGGTAAACCACAGAATCACTTATGCAGAAGACTCGGGCCAAGAGTTTTCTCACTGCCCATGTAATTGTCAGCTCTTTGCAGTGAGGAATGCTTTATCACTGGCAATTCTATGCTTGCAATACTATTGCAGAGATTGTTGTAACTCAGCAACTTTCCTGTAGGGTGTTTCACATCAAGCTTAAGAAGTGGTGGGACTGGAGAACAGCAGCCAAGGTGTCTGGAGTATCTGTCAACATTTCAGACTGAAGACTTACTGGCAACTAAGAAAAGACTCAAAGGACAAGAAATCATTCATAAGTTTTCTGTTAAATCATCAGGTCTTCTGGCTCACACAACCAAATCTTTTTCATAAATGATACTTTTACTGCTCTTTTTTTATACCAGAAGCCATTCAGCATAAGGTCCCATGTTACATTTTTGGCTTTCTTTCCCTGTGCCATCTGTTATTATGGTGTATTGTTGAAAGGTTGGTGTTGCTATTGCACATGTGAGAGTAAAACAGGGCATACCGTGTCAATTCATGTTGCCAAAACATGGGCTGCATTTTAAATTAATTTTCAGGAGGTTGAAGCTAATGGTCTTTATAAGGTTTCCAGATTTGAGCAGGCTGACAAAATGACATGTAACGACTGCCTTGCTGAGCAGAGCTGACTTCTGAATATCGTTCTGCAATTGGAGCAGCCTCTCAGCTTTCGTTCCTTTTCCCTTCAACCCCAGCTCCATCTTGCATTTCCGAGGAGGCTGAAATTGCCTATATCATGTTCTCATTCAGTATCTTTAGTTGGTCCCTTCTCACCCAGCCTTTGCCCTATTTTTTTTCTCTATGCTCATGTAGTTTTGAGGTTCCTTGGTTCTAGATGTCCAACACTGGCCTATAGAACGTGAGCACTGCAGGAGGTTCAGGCTTATATAGTGTATTCCTATATAGTATATGTAGTTGACCTTTTTTTGTAGTTCATGAGTTGGGTTTCTTTAAGTTGTTTTTTCTTCTGTTTCTTTCTATCCAAGTAGTTTTGGCTGCTCTTCACCTTTTCTCTTAACATACCTAATGAAGTTTTACTTAAAACCTGCTTAGTTTTTGTTCTCACCTGTTCAATTTGCCTGCAGAAAGAATTAATGATGGCATCCCGAATGAGTGAGGCTATACATAATAAAAGCATACACATTTGTTATATAAAAATTAATACTTATATAGGAGGTGCTACATAAATGGAGAGGGATGCTGAGAAAGGCTTGCTGTTTTGATGCAGGAGGATGCCTGTCTAGAATATGTTGTGCAATTTTACAATTTCCAGATACCTGAATGTCGATGGAATGATGGAATTTAATCCATATTGCTAATAAACTAGAGGCTGAAGTATAGATCTTAATACTCCAAAAGATGCTGAGGAAGGGTAGTTTGTTGTCTGCATTTAATTCTGTGCAACCATGAGAGCAGAGGATTGATGTATTGGAAATATAGTTTTTGAAGAGAAACTGAGATTTGTCTTTGAAGGTAATGGCTATCTTTTTTTTTCTCCTCCATGTTTTCCCTTTCTTTCTCTTCCTTTCCAACACATGTACTGTTGTTCAATTCGCCTTCATCTTTTCTCTTGACTGCTGATTATACCATTTTTCTCCATAAAGTCCATAACTCTTTTCAGAGTCAACCCACATAACTGTTACTGATAACCTATTCTCACCCTTGTAAAAGAAAAAGCAGTCCTCTTTGGCAGTCTAGAGGCCAAGTCCCTTACCTGTGGAAATTGGTGGTATCAGTGAATACAGTAGTGGGGTACGTGCGTTCCTCCCTGCTCTCTTTTTTATTGGGGTATCAGGTGTGTGTGGCTGGACAGGCTGAATTCTGAGGGGAATGGCCTCTGGCCTGAAGGTAAATTACTGCTGCTTCACTGGGCCTCTTGCCTGTCTCTGCTTTTACACAAAGAATGTGTCCTGCATATACAACATCTGAACTGTCTTTAAACTCTATATTAGAATAAAATAGGTTTTCAGGAAGATGGGGGAAACACCTGAGGCTATAATTCAGAGGAGTCTTCATTCTAGTTTCATTGCCTAGCTCTGTCAGTTGCTCTGCATGAGATGGGACACTTGCTTTGGTGATATACAGGCAAAAGGAGAATGAAATATGAGATTGGAGTACTCATGTTGAATCCTAATTTGAAGTAACTTCAGTTAGTTATAAATATGGTAAGTCAACAGACTTTCCTGCAAGGATCTTCTGTTATCTTTTTGCTGTCCTTTGTCTTTCTTTTTGCCAGTATGTGGTAAAGACTTCAGAACAGAGATTAGGATTCATGGCCAGGAACTGCATTGGATATCATTATGCAAATAGTAATCCTTCTGATATATGTGTGTGTGTGCATGTGTGTATATATATCATGTATAGTGATATATATCATATATACTGAGACTTATTCAGAGAAATACAGAACAACTGAGATTGGAAGGGATCTCTGCTCAAATCAGGGACTGCTAAGGCAGATTTAATCATCTTCCTTGATATGCTTGTAATTGTCTTCCGAATGCAGCCTGGGGCACTCCTGACCTTACTTGCTGCAAGCATACGTTTCTGGCTTATGGTCAGTTTGCTAGCTGGGCAATCTGGAGATTGTTCTCTAGAAAGCTGCTTTTCGTCCGGCTTGACTCCCAGGCTGTGCTGGTGCATGGAGTTATTCTTTCTGAGATTCAGAAATTCCTATTTCCTTTTGCTGAACTTGGTGGAATTCCCACTGACCCATTTTTTTCAGCCTGTATATGTCCCCCTGAATGGGACACAATGAGCTCATGTGTCAACTACTCTTTTCTTTCTGTTAACATCTACAAGAAATGCTAAGGATACATTCTGTGTTGTCACCAGACTGTTAATGAGGATGTTACAGCCTCATTAACAACCTCTAGGGTACACCAGTTGTGACTGGTTGCCAGCTGGGTTTCATATGCTGATTACAACTCTATGAACCTACCAATTCAGCCTGATTTCAGTTTACCTCACTGTCCATTGGTTACAGTGTCAAAAGTCTGGTGAAAGTCAAGTAACATTCTGTGACCTTTCCTCATCCACCAAACCAATCATCTCATTGTAAAAAGCTACTGGGCTGGTCAAACATTTCAATACCTTTTTATCTAATCAACTTCTCATAGTATCTTGATATATACATTTTCTTTTACTTTTTTTTTCTTATACTTTATTTTAGCATCTTATTGTGAAAATACACATTATTTTTAAAGACTGTTATAAACAAAAATATGTAACACCAGGAATGTGTTTTACAGCACAAGAATGGTTGTCCGGACTTCTAAGCTCATGGCTGTTTTTCTGATGTAACAGATGGCTCAGGGTACCATCTGTGTGTGTACATGTGTGTGTATGTTCATAGTAAATCTTGTGAGCATAGTAACTTTTAAACACTGTTTTCTTTTCAGCTGAAGAAAATGCAAGCTAAGTACAAAGTATTTTCTCTCCTTACAGGTTTTTCTTGTTAAAGCATAGGAACTACAAGAGAAGACATTGTATGTTTAATGTCCATTGTGAGCTGTAGATATTTGCTGTCTGTCTCTTTATTATTGCTAATCAGAGCCGCATGGTTAATTTCCTCAAGTCACAATGAATTTTTACCCTGGAATGTGTCATTGTCCTAAGTGAATTTAAGGCTGCTCTCTTGCCAACAGGACATGTTTCAAGAGCCATCTGTTAATCCTCAGAGTCTGGACAGTGGAAAAGGAGAGTCCAAAGAAACTGTCCTATGCTTATCTATTCTCATGCTCCATGTAAGCCCTGTTAAGTTTTACTACAGCCAGTTGCTTTTTTTTTTGTTACAACCAGGTTCTTTGGGTTTTATTTTCTTTAAGGCTAGGTATCTCGACTGTGTAAGTGCCAGTGGCCAGACTTCTAATGCTGCCATTAATGGAACTGCACAGTGTGAGACAGTGATCAAAACTGTCAGAGTGTACTCTGGACGAAGTTTCTCTGTCTTGTCAGAGCTGGACAAATATGTGAAAATGTTCTTATGTTTCTATTCTTAATTTTTTAAATTTATTTTTATTGTGGGTCATATTCATGATAATTCTGTACATACTTTGTATTCAAACATCAAAAAAGTATTTGGAACCATTTAAATTCTGACAGAACTGAGATTTTGATGTCATTTCAATTGTTATGCTTGTCTAGTTATGATTGAAAAGTAAATGGAATGATTGGGACAATCTATTTTACTCTGAACTCTCAGCCCTTGTGATAGGCAACTTGCAATGATGATCATCTACAAATAATTTTGAGTCATTAACACTTATGGAAATACATGTGCTCATAACACTTTATGAACAGAGTAGTCTTCTAATGCATTTAATTTAAGCCAGTTTTCCTGGCTCTATTTTCACCTCTTGCTTGATGAGGCTGCAGTTAGGATGTGACAATGTGAATTAATTCTCCCTGACCAGTTCAGTATGCAGTATCTCCCATAAGATAGCATAAAGGTGGTATAGGTGAGTACCATACTGCTCAGGAAACTACACCTGCCTGAACTCTGCCTCAGATTTCTGTTGTGCAGTGCTCTTCTCTTGCTGGTCAGAGTCCTTGGAGACTAGAACCTTGTAATGAGAAATGGGTGCTGCATTCAACTATTTTAATGAGTATTGCTGCTACATCTGGCTTTCACAATCAGGGAGCTGCACCTTGGGACCCCTTCAGATGAGAAGAATTCCATACGGACAATTATGATGACAGAATATGGCTATCTCGCACTGAAACTACTTAAGTGTGTTTGGCTTTTAAAGATCAAGAAACAATAGTCAAGTAGGACAGATCTACTCAGTGCGAAGCTGTAGAGAGAGATTCTTGCTACAGTATCACCAATGATGACCTCAGGGGAGTTAAGTTTGTGCCCTCCGTTTTCCACTGGATATGTGTATGCTTTTTTGCATGTATATGAGCAATACATTCATAGGAAATGGGTGTTAGGTAAACTAACTGCATAAAGGCAGAGTTCTGCTGTCATAGTAATTGAAAAGAAAACTGATGCCTTGAAAGTGATGAATGCTTATTGCAGGAAGTTTTTCCTGTCCTTTCCAGCTTGGAATAGTTTTCCTAAGTGGAGCAACTATTTCTTTTAACCTGAAAGCCTGTCGTACAGTATTAGGTCTTGCCTAGTTGCTCCCTCTCTTTCTTTCACCTACCCTCACACCAGCATATTATTTATCCATTTGAAGGATCCATGAAAAGAATACATCCATGCCCATTTATCCTGCCTCACAGGAAAAAGCAATGAATGCATAAATGATGTTACTCTACATGCAAGCGCCATTTGAAAAATGGCTTTTCAAGTGTGTGCACTGGAACTTGATTTAAAAATCTGTAAACTAAAAATGAAATTAACAAAAGGTCTAATTCAAACCTGGGCTTAGACTTCTTAATGATAATCTAGAATGTCTTTCTTGGGACGCATGCCTGCAGGATTGGAACCTCAAACAGCACGATGGATGTGCTCAGGATGAACAGAGTGACTATGATTTCATCCACATGGTGGAAAGTTTTGAGCTAGTAGGCCTTAATTAATTGTATTGCTGTTGCTTTCAAGTCTATTTAAAGACTTCCTGTAAACTGTGAGAGTTTAGTAATAATTTAAAAACTACCACACCATGTGATAGAAGATGTAGAAGTGGTCTTTCAGAGTTTTTTTTTTTTACACAAAGGGTAAAAGGTATATAGGCAAGCAGGAAAAAGGGAACAGATTACTATTTTTTCACTCACTATGAAGGTTTCTCTAGTTACATCCAATGCTAATGCTAAGAAAATTATGGAGTTTCAGTAGAATGCGAGAGTAAAGCTGAGCAAATTGAGAGGGAAAGATTTATCTAAAAAAAAAAGAAAAGGATGTCAAATAGTTTTTGTGTATCACTGCAACTCTGAGGGTGAACACTTATTCTAGGTAACAGGTAGCCAGAAAATATCCCATTCCTGGGCTTTCACTTCACATGTAGCAATCTGTAGTGTGCTTTTTAAGATGACCACCAGGAAGAGTGGGGATGCATTCACCACAAGAAGAGTAATACTGAGGGATGTTATGGATATTGAAAGTGTAAAACAAGAACTTGTGGAACTCTTAGGGCTTTACTGCGTACAAAACATGGAAGCTGTAAGACATTTGCAGATAATAATAATAATAAAAGAAAATACCAAAACTGAAAGAATTTCTGTGAACAAGGGCAGGGAATACAGTTTCAAAGCCTAATGATATATCCTGAAGAGTACTGAAGACTGTCATTTCAGGCAGCCTTGTACAAGCATGTTTGGGGGCCTTGTATTTTGTCTTAATCCTAGTATGTGGAGTCTTTTTCTTAAACAGTATCTGGAATGTGAACTTTGAACATGTTTTTCTTGATTACTGTAGGACAGGTGTACAGATAAGGTTGAATAAATGCCGTGAAAATGTTGTAGTCACAAAACGGCTATAGATGTCCTAATTCCAGACACTCAGCATTATATATTAGACAGCAGCTCTGCTCAAACAGTAAAAGAACACGTCACTATATATCCCCGTCAGATTAAAAAACTAATTTGAAAAGATTAATGTATTCCATTCCTGTTAGCCTGAATCAGATACCGCTGTGCCTACAGCAGCACTGCCTCCTGATTATTGAATTTTTATGGCCTTGTAATTAATTGCAGATTCCCTGTTTTGTTCTATTTCTTTTTCTCTGACATTTTAATTTCAACAAAAAGCAGCGGTCTCCATGCAGCCTCTCTCAGGAGATCCTAATGGCCTATAAAACAAAATGACTTATAGATATGGCACCCACTTCAGTTGGCTAGCGATTGTTCAAAACCTTGCTGATCATGCGGAATTTAATTTTTTCCCTTCCTCTACTGTACTTATTTCTTGTCTATTAAATTGCAGCTCCAGTGTCCTGACTAACAAATGGATGTAACAGAGTGCCACCCTTCCGTAATACATTACTGTTGCCACATGCAAATTTTTTCTTAAAAAATTGCAGTTCATTTTATCTAATTATAAATGAATAAATGACTCCTGCATATGAATAGAATATTGTCCTTGACTCTGCATGTGAGAATTTTATGTTCTGGTAAATCACTTGGATTTATTATAAATTTAAAGAATCAAATGTGTTTTAGATTCATTTTGCATTTCCTCCCTCCTTCTCCATCTCTCCAAAATACTGGAATGTGCAAAAGTGATTTATTTCTGTGCTGTGGAAAGGCATGTTAGCATGACTCACCATCTCCCAGTGAAACTCCTGGAGCTACTGAAGGCAAGTAGTAGTGAATTATTGTTATTTATATTACAGCAGTGTCTTGAGATCAGAACCCCATTTTTCTAGGCACTGTACCAACACATAATAAAAGATCATCTTTGCCTGAAAGAGTTTATAATCAGATGAAAGCATTGTCAAAGAGAGGGCAGAATGTGGATTGTGTCTGGGAAGGGTAGAAAGGATGGTGAAGAGCAGCAACATTGGGGTATAGAAAGACCATGGGCAGTGAGGCTGAAGCTGGGCTGGTGTTGCTCTAGCCTTGGGGAAGGGCAGGTTGTGTGGGAAGCAGGGATGGCAGGAACTAAGGATTGCCAGAATGCATTCCACAAATAGTGCTACAGGCTGCTGCAAGTGTCTTCTGTAGTCTGCTCTTTCTGCATCTTGCCTGGGTGGAGCTGGGTTGGTAAGTCTTGGTGAAGTAGAAAGTCTACTTTCTGGGTTATCATAGCTGTCCAGGAAGACACCAATGAGAAGACAACATGCTCTCTGCAGAGAAGTGGCTGTCAAAATGGGTTGGGGGGGAGGTAGGGGGTGAGATGGCTGTTGCAGTGGGAAGGCTGAGAGCTGTTGATGGAGAGATAGTTGTGTTTGCTGGCTGAAGCACTGGTAGTTGAACCACAGCAACACCAACCTTGACACTGGATGTGAAATCAGCATGAAGATCACACTATGGTAGCCCTGCACTGCTAAAAGCAAGTCTGATTTTTAGATCAGTTTAACTCTGTCTTTCTGCAGACACACCTGCCTTGTGACTACACCCAGGGGTTGCAATGGGGCAGCAACCTCTGAGGTTGCTGCTTGGGATAAAGGGCTGATGTGTGTATAGCACCTTCCTAGGCTTGGAAGCCAAAGGCAAAACCATGGAGGGTGACAAGCAGAATGATGAGGAGTCGCTGATACAATTCAATGTGCATTGTCTTATGTGCTTATCTAAGTGGTAGCTCTTCAGATGTTGGTTGATGCTGGCTGTGCGCTCCTGGTTCTCTTCCCACGCTAGAAATACCTACAGGATACAATAATAAAAATGAATAGGTTTGGAGTCCTATTTGTTTGTATATTATATATAGTATATACTATACAACAGTATAATGATCTTTGCACTGCTGCTGTGATTGCTCTTCACAGTTGGCATGAGTTGGTACCTGAGTTGCAGGTACCATTCATCTTGCCAAGAAGAAATGCCAGTTCCATCTTCCTCTTATCCTGACCACACCTGCATGCCCAGGTGTCCTTTATCTGCTGTGTCTCACCTGGATTGCACAGATGCTGAGCAGTGTCAGGAGCTTTGCTGTTTGAAATGTCCCCCACTAGGGTGTGATCTTAATGTGCATTTGAAAAATATATTCAAGAGATTGCCTGATCTGTCTCAGCAAGAACCTAAGGAAGCAGTTCTGTTTTGAATTTCATTGTGACCTAGGGTAATATCTTGTCCAAATAAGTGTTTTCTTTCTTGAGGGGTAGGGAGATGGGAGCTACTTTCATGGTATGCTTAAATAGATACTAACCAGGGAACTGGAAAATGTGCTTGTACCAGCTGGAATATCCTTACTGTGTGCTGGCAGTCACTTGCCAGTGGGGACAGCACTCGTGGAACGGGAGTCAGGCAGCTTTTGTTTTCAGGCTGATATAGTGAAAAGTTAAAATCTGCTCCAATGATGTCAGTGGGGATAGTTTTACAATGCAACTTTTGTCCTTTTCTCCTTATGACTGATTGATTGCAGGAGTGTCTGAAACTCCCAGTAGAGCTTCATAGCATGGTATGGTCTCTAAGTAGCCTGGTCTGTAGGGGACATCCTGGCAATATTTTTGTCTTATACTGAGGGAGGAACAGTGTTCCAGGAGACTGAACTGGTTCTACTTTGTTACTTATATCCTGTTTAGCTTGGTATTTCAGTTTATCAACCTCTGTGATATTGTAGTTCTTGTCTCTGTCATGTCTGTCTGTCTTCACCTTTCTTTTTCCAGGCCCCAAACTTCTGATTTCCTGTGGTTAGTCAGCTGAGCCTTTAGGGCTGAGTGAAGGCAACACAAGTGTCTGTGCATTTACCCACTGAAGTTGTTTACAGAGCTGGATCTGAAGCAATTGTGTTAAGAGACACCCAGTCTATGAGGAGAGGCAGTACCACATGACGTGAGTCACCAGTTAGTCTGTGTCAAATGCGTGGCATCTGAACCTTGATATTTTCTACTTATTTTTTTTAGCACAAAGGATACACAATAATACTTGTTTTGAGTTTGTAGAGGTTATTTTTCTGTATTGAAAAGATTGCCCTTAGAAGACAGTTTGCTTGGACCTGGACACCAAGCTCAACTGAACAGTTTAAATGACTTCTCTATTTATGTGCTGCCTCACAGCCAGAGGCATAGAAATACTGCAGTTATGTTTGCTTCTGGTTGTTTGGATTTTAAGAAATGTTTTATCTTCTGTTGTCGTTTTATCAGGCTTTGGTTTTGCTGTTTGGTACTAAGCGTGTGCAGAGTAGATTATAGCATCTGCAGAAAAGGAAAGATACAAGGGCAGGCTGGTGGATTGGGAGCTCCCTGGCTGTGGCTGTGTGAGATGTTGCCAGAAGGCCTAACGTAGGAATGTGCTGCAGAACTGAGCAGATGAAAAATGTTTCTGGATCTATAAAGCTTTCATCCCAGGGTGCACTTAAACATCAGTTATTTATCTGTGTGGTTCACAGTAGAAGTTCTAGCATACTGAGCTGTTTTAGCCAGACCAGAACGGATGTCTAAAGGATTGCATTGCATGGAAGACAACATAACCACTGGTTATACTTGTGACTAGTGAAATCTAGGTTCTAGTGTTGACTCCTTCAAATTTTTTTCTATTGAAAATAGGATTTTTTTTCCAGTTGTTTTGATATTTCCTTCTCATGCTCTTTGCTTTTCAAGCAAGTTCAACAACTATAATAAGAATCACAGTTAGGAAGTACTTCGGTGTCTGCTGATTTGTTTTGCCAAGAGTAATTGCTCCTCCTTTACTTTTCTCTTTGAAAGTAAATACATTTTAAACTCGTCATTTTAGTTCAAGATTTGGTATATTTTTAATCAGTTTTAGATAACTCAGCTAATCTTTGCTTATGAAAGCAAGAAATCCCAGTGCTGTTTCTGCAATAAAAGGTAATGGTGTAATTAAGTTCAGGAGAAAAGTGAGGCTAAAAAGTGTTAGAAGAGAGCAATTTGGAGAAAATGAGGCATAACTTTGCTTAGCTGTTAATATCTGGACCAAATGCTCGGTGACTCTGGATTTAGACATTCTGAGAACACGTGCATTTTGTTGTTTTTTGTCATGGTGTCCTACAGGATGTGCAGAATGCTTTTGCTTACCAAAAAACTGACAGATGTGGAAACCTTTAGAAGATGTTTCAATATGAACTTAGCGAGAGCAGAGTATTTCAAACACAGCAGACAGGTTGAAAGTGAAGTTAGCTGTATGATGGGTTTTCATGTGGGTTCTCATCTGGTCTAAGAGCTGTAGCTCTGAGTCATTAAAGTTGTGGATCTGCTCTCAACATGAAGCAGAGAACACAATATGTGACACATTATGAAAGTTTGGACTGTGTAAGAAAGAACAGGATAGTGGCTAAGGGAAGAACACAGGAATCAAAACTTCTGACTTCAGATTTATTACCTAAATGAGAAATTGAAATATATCGAAATTAAGGATGGGAAAGCTTTTGAAATATTTTCTCCTAAATGCTGTAACTGAAAAGTGTACGGTTCTAAGTAGTTGACTTTGCATTTACTGGTAATAAACAAGTGCGTTGTGTAAGTTCCTTCCAAGTGGACACATACTGAAGATGAGCTACAGAATTAGAAACAGTATTACAGTGAATATGTCCTAAAGTTCACAGATTCCTAATGCCTGAGCAGGTGTTTCCTTTCTTGCAGCATGTTATGCTGTTGTTTAGATCCATGCAGATCTAGAACAGTAACTTCTAGGTCATGGCTGTTAACCTGGTATAAGCAAAAGCAAAGCTGGGTACTCCCTGTGAAAGCAGTTCTTAGTTTTCAAGCTAACCAGACTTGCCTTTGTATTATTTTCTAGTTGTGGAGAGTTTAAACATGGGAAGTTGTTTTTAGCTTATGGGGGGGGTTAATGATGCTGAAAAAGACTGACTTTATTTAATTTGAGTATGTTACCTTAACACTTCATATACAGCTTTTCATCTGACTAATTTTATTTCTGTATAAATTCTGGATGGTGCTATTTTTCCTAGTGTAAAGGGTATGCAAGTAAATTTCAAAAGATAAATGAGCCTTTGTACTCCAATATAATTTCTCTACAATCCTATGTCTTATTTATAAGTCTAGAAAATAGACAAAATGGTGATGTTTTGGCTCGCAAAGACTTCAGAGTGTATAAATAACATATATTATTGCATATAAATTATTTTGGAGTGCAGATGCCCATTCATCTTTTGAAATTTATCTGCATAGTTTAGCGTTTTCATCCACAAATGCCTGAAACCAATCTGGCACCCAGAAGAAATGCCGTGTCTCTGTGCCATGCAAATGGCTCTAAGAGAAATGCCCCTTCGGGAGCTGACTAGAACATACGCTGTTTGCCACCACACCCACAAATGTGAATTTGTTCTGTCAAGAGACTGAGTGTAGGTTCTCTTGATATTTATTAACCTCCGCATTACCTACCTACCTTCCATTCATCAGAATCCCTTTAGGCAGAAGATGAAAGCATCCTTTGTGCTCCCTGGTGGCTGAAAGGTGCAAGTTTGAACAACCCCAGTGGTATATTCTGCTACTACTTTGCTGCTTGGGTTTGTTGCTCTCCTCTCCAGATAAGAGCTGGGGACTTGCAAAAGGCAGACTGAAGTCTCATAGTAGCTTTGCTGTGCCAAAATGTAGAAAGTGTTTGTGAATGCTTAGCACAGGGGTGGCACTGTGTGGTCCAGTAGGAAGAATGAGGATGGATGCAAGAAGCATAGGCAGTGAGCGGTATCCCTCCCTTCTGTTGATGGTTAGGAACCCCTGGTATGCATAAACTTCTAGAAAGACCAGTTCTGGCCTTATCCATGCAGGTGGAGCATAGATATTGGGAAATCCCTCTAGGTAACAGAAACAGGACCAAAGTAGAGCAGTGGGGTTCCTATATCCTTCTCTCCACCAGATACTCCCATCCCTACTTACCCTACACAAGTTGCCTAAGAATCATGTTCTGCACTCTCTCATGGAGTTTAAGGGTGAGGCACTTTCAGGAATCCCACAAGGTACTGTCTTTAGGCCTTTCACTTTTCTTAAAAGTCTGGCTTAAAGTGATTTTTCAAGATCACATAGCTTATAAATAATGAGGATGGAACTTGAGGTCTTCACTTTCAGCCTTAGTGTTTTCCAGCACATAGCAGAAATCATAAAGCAGTGTTTTCTGTTTTTGCTATTGCATTCCATCAATACCAGTGATCCAAAGCCCCCACATGAGGCAGAACAATGTAATTGCTCAGGAAATGCATCTCCCCAAGTAAACCCCGTGGACTATATATGCTCTATCTTGTTTTTAAATACTATAAGTGCAGATGTGAGAGAGTTTTATTGATTCTTATGCACTCCCCAGTACACAGCTCTATTAATAACAAATGCAACAGTATGTTATAAATACTCAGAACACCAATGCGTTAGCATAAAAACAGCAATAAATTCTCATCCTTCGTAAAAATGAAAAATCCCTAATAGCACGTTCTGCAATTTGCCCACACAGAGAGCAATCAAGAACCATACCTAATATAAAGGTGGTACTGAGAATAGCCCGAACATACAGGATAATTTCAATTTGCTTTTTGAGGAGCTGATCTTTGAAGAGGTCCCTAATGAGTTTCTGCTTGGCTCAGAGAAACCTAAAAAATTGCAGCAGCTTAACACTGCACTTCACCTGCATTGTTAGCGTACCAAGTAGGAACCAGCGGTTAGGGCTATCTTAATAGGTTTATCCTGTTCTCCTTTTATGTTAAGATCTGGAAGTTATCCTGTAGACGCATAATAAGATGTGTCTATTCAAAAAGAGAGACATTTGCCTGAACATGAAATGTGCAGTTTAACGCTAATTTCTGTAAGAGTCTGGTTTCGGACTTGTGGGAACATGAAAGATACTTGGATGTAATGACAAAGTGACAAACAGGTTGGGAGGTTTTGCACACTTTTGTCTGTATATTTGTCTCACCATGTGCTTAATGTTTTCCAGTCTGAAATGCCAAAGCTTTCCCTGTGTCTCTCTCTGTGTGTCTGGGCATGATGTTGCTCTCAGGCCTGAAGTACAGCATTTTGGCTTTGATATGTACAGTAGATTCATCCAGGCAGAGCAGTCTAAGAGCTGAACCAAGCACATCTGCTGTGTGTCTCAGGATAATGTTCCCTGGGATGCTTGCTGGCAGAGTGGACACCACGTGGTGGCTACGGCATCTGACTGATTCTCCTGGTGTTTCTAGAGTACTCCTTTCTGTACCCGTTCTTCTGAAGGTGTGTGTTAACTTTGAAGTGGTCACTTGGATGCTATCTGGTTTTCTTTGTGTATCCTGGCTTGTGACTGACACCCTGGGGGGTGGCCATTACACAATTAAAAAACCAGTTTCACATAGTTATTTGGACTTGGACTTACTTAGTTCCTTTGAAATTGGTGTCATGGAGATGACAGCAGCGTTAGGAATGCTGGTCTGATATGTAGAGTGTTTATTTTCTGTGTACTCTGAATTTAGCTTTCTCAGTGTCATACACGTATTCTCCATCAAGATGTGGCCTCACCAAGAAGAGATTTTGAGGTCTTTGGTATTCTTTATTGATTTTATTGATTTATTAAACCCTTTTTCTATTTGTTAGATTAATTTCTTCTTTACAGGAGAAAAAAAGCTGTCTATTAGAAGTGGCCTAAATGGATGGATGGTAACATTATACCTTCACACTATGTCATGCAACTGTACCTAAAAATGTTGGAGATGCACAGCCAATATCTGCAGTTACATGTCAAGGTGCAGGTGCAAATGGAGCAGTTTTAATAAAAAACTGGGAACAGACCCTGTCTGAGGTCCTCTGAATAAGCATTTAGATCAAAGAAGCAGGGAGGCAATTTTCTCCGTTTTCTGGGTTTACTAAACAAGTGGAACAGATAGACTTGTGAGCTGTTCTTTAACCAATGAGAAGTTGCACCAAATGAGTCAAGGAAGGGCTTTATTACTACTTTGCTGGCAATAGCATTCTATGTACTTAAAGTTATGTGAGTGGAAACCTAATTCCCACAGGGAAGTAATGTACTCTAAACTATAGTGTGTACTTGAATTGCCGTTGTATAAAAATGTTGCACTAGGGTTACAGGAGCTAAGGATCCCTTGTGCCATGAATGAAACCCAAGAGGAAATACATAAATACAAATAATTCCAGCTGCAAGCATACTATTTAAATGGAAATCTGGGTTTAGTTTTATTTTGCGTCTTACTGACCACAATTACTACTATAGTAGTTTCTACAGCTGAAACAGTTGCATTTCTTGTACAACATGCATTAGTCCTTAGTATGAAGTTCTTAAAGGGGCATGACATTTTGTTTTTTAATAAGTATTTTAATGTAGAAATAGTTTGATCAATATTTGTGTTAAGGCAATTTCTTTAGCACAGGTGTTAGCTTAAATTAGCATTCAACTTATGCTATATCTGATGACATTCTGTGACAGAAAAAGCACTCTGCTCAGGCTGAAACTATTACTTGGTAGTTTTTGGCAGATACCATGGTAAAGGTTGTAGATGTAAACAGGCAATGTTGTGTAGGCATTTCTGGACATGTTTTTAATGTACACCAGCAGTGTTTAGTATGGTACCATGCAGAGTTGTCCATGGATACTTTAGTTTCAAGAGTTTGTCCTGCTTCTTATAAGCCCACACTCCAAATTAATCAAAGTTTTCAAAAGAGACTTGTAAATAAAGGGTGTTAGAACTCAGCTAGGGATATCATAAAGCACAATCCTTTATTGTGTGCGGTAAAAGACTTTCAAAAACAGCTCATGATTCACTGTTGTATTTCTAAGAAATTTTGCATGTTTCAAAAACCAGAGTATGTGAGACTAAAATTCACCAGTGACACAAACTGTGGGATTTTTCCGGATGTGTTACCAACCATGTAATATGGATGATAGCTAGGGGCAAGTCTCACATCCCTATTTCTATGTATCAGTTGCATTTGTAAGTTTGACAGTGGATAGAGAAGGGGAAACCAGGTGTGAAATGACTAAAGGCATTGATTCACATTTGTAAAATATTGGCTACCCATAAGTAATTTCTGCATATGTGAATGCAAAATAAAAGATTTTGCAGAAGAGGTAAAAAGGCTTTTGACTATAGGTGAAAAACGTCTTTGCCTTTCCCTTTGTCTTCCCAGACCTTCCTGAGATTTTCACAGAGACTTTTTTACCACCCAGTATCCAGCCTTTTATCAAGCAGACTTCAACAACCGTGCGGGTACCTAACTTGCTGCATTATGTTGATGGTGCTTTGCTGTCTTGCTACAGTTAGGTGAACATTTTCCATGGACCTACCTGAATGTGGTTAGAGATAGCAATCTTAAGTACAGCAGTTCATTCTGCATGCACTGTGCTGCCATATAAAGCAAGCTTTATAAATGGCTTTATCAAGAGAACACTACACAAACTGATCCAGCTGGCCCAGAGTACTCAAATGGGGTGGGAGGAGAAGTTGGTCGGTACTTTTGTTTTTCAGCTTGTGTGTGTTGGAAGTTGTTGCCTATTAGGGCTTTACTGAAAAAAGTCATCATGTAATTAATAACATGTGAGAGGAGAAGGTTGGATCACTTAGGTATCTCTGGAGATAGAGGAAATTATTCTGAGCTGGATTTCCACATGCCATTCATGGGATTGTGCTGCACTGCTGTCACTAGTAAGTTTGTCATCTTTATTTTTTTCTCTTTACCTCCCAGTTTTTGTCATCTTTATTTGATAACATGAGTCTTTTATACTTCCTGATAGAGGAAATCTTTATTCTTTGTATTTTCAACAGTAGAAGAGAAAGTGGCTTGCTGGCACATTGACTGTGCAGTCTCTCACCTCCTGGTTTATAACATACCTTTTGTCAGCTCACTAGTCTTTGATTCTGCATCTGGGCAGAATCAGCATTCATTCTGCACTTCTGAATGAGGCGAGATAGTCTTTTTGGGTATGGCAGTGCTGTCAAAGGATCTGTAGCAAAGGGCCTTGGATTATCAGTCTTTAATTTGTTCTTATCAACCTGCTAGTGTGTCTTGGTGATAGTTATCGATGATTTTGACAAGCTAGCATCCATGACTCTTCAGGCTGCTTTTTAGGCACTGTTGAAAAGCAATGAAATGTATATTTTTACCTTCCCTGGTCTAATTCAAATATCACTGCAAAATGTGTATCGCAGCAAACTTTAGGCTATCAGACAGTCATTGCAGTGTTAAAGCCCTCTGGGCAAGTAAAAGAAATAGCAACAAAAGAGATTGAAACTCAGCAATAATATGTGACAATCGTTATGATGACTTTGCAATACAAATACTTTCCTCTTTTAAGGAGCTATAAACTGTATCAAGATAATGACTGTGTTGTCTCCTTACTCATCCTCTTGCACAGCTCAGATTAAAGGCCACACAAAAAAGCAGCACAGGATTAAAGCCAAAATACTGTTTTTAAAAAATAATCCTTCTCAAGTTTGCCTGAGTCTATATTCTATTAATTTAACAGTCCTAAAATGTTTTGTGGTATGCTCCATGCTTCTAAACCGTGTAAAGGGAGATGCTCCCCCAGGCTTTCATGGAAATTATGTTTATAGTACATGCTCCTGTTTTCTTCTCATTCCCTTAAGCAGAAAGGTCCGCACTGGTACATTTTCACTGGCAAAAACGTATACATCATTTAAGTCATTACAGGTCGACTGCTCATTTGTTACAATAAACTATATCATCCTCACTAGGAGGCCAAAGAGAGCCTGTAGCCATGAATATACATCTTCCGAGGGTAACTCAATTCAAAGCAGCAGCGTGCCATGGTAAAGTATTACTTAATTTATACTGCTAATGTTTAACATTGATTCTGTGTGGGAAAATAAAGCCCAATGCGTTTTGAGAACCTACATCATTAAGGTTTAATAATTTAGACCTAGTTTGTGTGATAATGAATTTACTGACAACTAAAGTGCAGTTTCAGTACTTACATTTCTAGAAATACTGACTCCAAGACTAGGTTCTCTAGGCAGGAATTGTATATTATAGAATTGTTTGTATAATTTACTGGTCCTCACTCTCTTAAACCACTGTGAAAAATATATCCTTAAATATGTTTACTAACTGGCACAATGTGATGCTGCTTTTACTCCATGCATCTGGTAAGCTATATGCTTCTAATACGATCTGATAGGGTGTTTGTATTTCAAAAAGCTTATTAATTGATGGAAGCTGCTAGGTATTTTTAAATTGCAGCAAAAAGCAAGACCTTATTGTGGTCCCAAGCACTGCACTTGGCTGCCATGAGCTCAGCAGCAGTGAGTTGGGAGGAGCCAGCTGTTAAGCGTCTGCTTCCTCTCCTGCCACCCCATCCTGCTCAGGGCTGCTATACAACTATTGTGTCTGCTGGTATCACCGTAGAAACTATTTGACAAATGGCTTGTAGGTCATTTCCGAAGCTCTAGGAGGGGGAGGGGTTATTTATTTTTTAAATCTGACATAGCGCAGTCCCTCTGCCTCCCTCTGACCTTCCTGTGTCACTGCTCAGGCTGCAGCCATCTTCTACTGCCCCTGTGGGTGCCTTATATCAATCAGGCTTCCTTTCAAATGGCTAAAATAATGGGTGTCCTCCACGCGTCCGAATGTGTCAAGGCTCCTGCAGTATAACTTGAGGCAGGAGTCAGGGGCATGCTGCACCTTGTGGGAGGTACTTACTCAGCAGCTTGCTGGATTTGGCCTCGTTGCAGGATGTTTCTGAATATCCTTTGTGTAGTCTCCTTAATTGCTTTGTATGGTGCTGTTGTTTGAGAAATGAAGGGACCTGGCTGTTCTGTAGCAGAGCTTTCCTCAACTTCCCTCTATTCTGGGTGTACATGTCTGGGGGTGTGTGAGGGGATTGCTGCTGTTTCAAGCTTCAGTAAGGCTTGGATCTGTGGTAGTCCATCACCTTCTTGGAAGTTTATAGCTCAAAACCCATTATAGCCTGCAACTGTGAACTGGTGGCTATTGCCTGACAGTGTTTTGAATCAGATTGGAGAAAGAGTGCTGACATCTGGTTCCACAGAGAGGCAGTTATAATCTTCCATACTATTCAGAGAATTCAGCATCCAATGCCTAAGAATTTCCAGATGCTTAAAAAAGTTAGCGTTCATGTTGTGAGAGGTATGAATGTGACAGTTAATGAAATACCTGACTGTTCTGATGCTGTCCAGGAGAGGGCAGTTTGCAATTATACAGAATGGACAATTATTCTCAGTTCCTTAAGTTATCTCTATTAATATCAGCTAGTTGATCCATATTAGGAAAAAAATCAGGTAATTTCATTGCACAGTTCTGCATTTCTTCAGAGATATTCTTGAATTCTGCTTAGGAGTAGAAGGTAGTGCAGGCATATAGGTTTGTAGGCTGTACAATTGTTTCTCTGCTTCTTCCTTTCATCTGGGCCCAGAGCAAGTTAATTCATCTCCTAATGCATAAATTTCATCACAGTTTTCCTTTTATTTCTTGTGTAAGTGCAGTATTAAAGTTTTCAGCTCTTGGCTAGAACATCATCCCGTATGTGTTTAGCTTGATGGGGTTTGAGCCATGGTTCGAACAGCAACATAAATTATTAAAATAGGAGTTTAAAAGAGCATCTCACAGTCTTGCAAAGAAAAAAGACTGTTCATGGGAAACTTCTGTTCTTTATTTGTTGGCTGATCAATTCCTGATTCAATTCTTGATCAGCCAAGAATCTTGAGACAAATGTTACCAAAGGTGAAATGCTCCCCTCCGTGGCTTGCATGCCATTCACGCTAAAATGCCAGTTAACTGTATTTGAGCATTACTGCCAATACTTTGCTTATTAGAAAAGTAAATGCTGTTATGGGAAACTCATTTTTAATGCTAATAGATGCCCACAAAATGAATTACTATATCTATTATTGTTTACTGAGTTCTGGTTCTTTAGCAGACAGTCTGGTCATTGCTGTTTAAGGCGAAGCAGCAGTGTTCTGGTAGCCTGGAAAAAACACATTTTCCTAACCAAGCGCCATATGCTTTTCTCTGCACTCCATGTGATGCAAGGTGTCAGTTATGCATTGTTGTCCTGATCATTCAGGTTCTCTCTTTCTAAAAACAGGTTTTGTGCAACCACTTTTCACCTTGTGGAATTTTCTGTCCTTTTAATTTCTGTTGAAATTCCCTTCTTCACTCCCACGCTATTACAAGTAGTATTTTCTACTTAAATCTAAACTTAGGGCTTTTGTATCATTTTCTTGACTTGCCTGTTCCCATTCCCTTTGTAATGCAGCTTCTTAAGTCTAATATGTGCCTAGCATCAATATAATGAAGGGTAGGTACCCTTGTGACTTTAACTGCCTGCAGTACTGTGGCTGTATGTTCACTGCTAGGAGCTAGTGACTCAGGTAAGTTTTTTGTCCATATTAGCTTGCACAATAGTCATATGTATTTTCTGCCTTCTACCACTAAATATTGTTAGGTAAGTGGTTAATATCTGCTTTCTTTCATTTCCTAACACAAACTTGGCAATTCTCGTGTATCAGCTGTCTAGAAGAAGCATGTTTCTTTCTGTGAACCCAAAAGATGAAATGACCTTGGAGCTGACTAGAAGCTGCGGTTGGATGACTGTTGTTGAATTTCCTTGTAATGCTTAGAAAGATTACTCTTTCCACAGTATTTAAGCCCTTAAATGCAATGGGGATTTCCAAGTGTCTGGGCCTCAGCTGCTGTCACTCATGGTTTGGTCCTTGCCATAGAACATCAGGCTATCAACACTGTTGGGTGAAAAAGTAATGCATTTGCTTATCCCATTTGGACTGCTCTGGGTAGGGTGGTGCTCATTGCTGATACCTAGATCACTGATGTGCTTAGTCTGCTTCTGAAGACACAGGCCATATTAATATTTCATTTTCAGTCAGTGTGTCCTGGAAGCTGGTCCTCTGAATGTTAAGATAATTCATCTTTGGAGAAAGGTGGTGTGGGAGATGTGAGCTGTTAGGTTTCTCAGTGACGACCAGTGATTGTACCAGATGTTGCTGATGTGGGGATAAATGTTTTACCTTTCTTGCAGCATTTGCTTCCTGATACTGCTGGCAGCTGCTTTGTGACTAGTTAACAAGTGAGCCCTAGACATCTTGTTAGAAGTGATCAAGTATCATTACTAAGTACAGTATTTCAAAAGAGAAAAATCATACATTTATTTCAGCTAATCTTATACATGAAATGAATGTGCTTTCATAATGTTACACAATGTAACCATAATAACACAGCCTAGATGGTAAATTCATTTTAATTCCACAAAATTCATAATTGGTGACATCGCCAGTGGGAGCAATTGATCTCTGCTTTCCATTTGTTCTTGACTGTTTCCACTTCAGTGAATTAAAAGAATTGGGCTGTTGGGACCCCACCCTCTTCATGTTCATACAGCATATTATGCAAGAGCATCGCCTTCAGAAAATTGCTTGTAATAGACAATGCCTGCATTAAATAAAAAAGGCAATAGTCCCTGGCCTGACTCGATATTTTAATCCTTTTCATGTTTTCATTATACCTTATGCCTTTCTGTTCTGTGTTGGAGCTAAGGAACAGGTGTAATTCAGGGCAGCTAAATTACATTATTTGAAATTAATGAGTTCTGTGTTTATTCTTGTAAATTAATACAGTTCCTAATAAATCAAAAGTGAATGTGCACTTCTGTGTGTTTGCCTGCGTATTGCCTCAGTGGGGATAATTAACATCTTGTGACAGTGAAGTCATATGTCAGCTCTGAGATCTCATTGCCAGCCTAGTGCAAATGATGTTGCTAGTGACCTATATCGTGACTTTACTGATGCAGTACAAGTTCGTTCATTCAAGATATTCAAATCACAGTCTTGACACTTTACAAAAGAAACCTCAGAGGTAGTTAATAGCTTAGAATGTAGCATAATATGTTTTGGAGTATGTATGGCTACTGTCTACTTATTTTTCTTAATGTTATCATTTTCCATGAAAAACAAATGAGTACCCAAACATTTCCTTTCTCTCATCTTCACTTTGGTGCTTGGACTTTCTGTTCATGTTGAACATGGACTTCTGTGCACTACTGAACTTCAAGTTTTCTTCATTAGGAAAACTTGATATGGCATACCTGAAATCCATTCCTCTGGCTCTATACTTCTGCTTGCAAAAGCTGTCACTTAAATCTTCAAATATAATTTTATGCATCTTAATGGCAGCAGGCCAGGTTCTGGTCTCAGGCCAGATGAAATCAAGAGCAGTTTTGAAACCTATGAAGTTGAGCTTCCTCTTCAGTTGTTCACTTGAATCTGAATGCTTTTAATGTAATGCAGTGATATTTGTATCATAGACATTTCTTAGGCATCTGCAGACAGTCTCTCCTGTTTGTGGAAGGATGGAAACTGTATTTTCATTTTAAATTAGCTCATTCATTTTCTTCTTTCTCTTTCTAGAGTCTTTTTATGAGTGGTGTTGCTGCACTCATTACTGTGGACATCCATTGGCTTCTCTTCCAAAGGCTTAATTTGTTTCTTCTTGTAAAATGAATAAAATCTGTTGGGTATCATCAGCTGTGCTCATGCACTAGGCTACAATTAGATCATGATCAAATATCCTAAAGCAGGTGGATTGTGGCCTGGATCTTTAGAAGTGGAACTCTGCCAGCTTTCGTCTTTCAGGTCTCTTTCCAGCTATTTGGGGGATGCAGAAATAATTGGTAATGCTCTTTGCTAGCTCTTTCCTTTTTAGAGAACTTTCCTCCTTAGAGAAAAGATACCACCGCAAATAACTTTTGACAAAACCTAAGTTCCACAGTAACACTTTGAATAATGTCCTGGCATGCAGACAGTATTGCCTTTGTAGTTCTAGAGCCAGAACAAAGTGCTGCTCTTTACTGGGAAAGTGTATAGCAGTATGAACTTGGTTTCCTTTGGAAATCAGAAATAGGGATTCCTGCTGTTGGACTTGAGTAGTTTTGTCAGGAAATAGTGTATTTTTTTGTTGTATCTCCATATGGTGTATGTGAACCATCAGATTTATGGTAGTTTCTTGGACTGTGAAATCTGGCACTCAGATGATTGAGGTTCCCATGTGGAAGTCCTGCTGATATGAAGCATGTCCTTCGGTGGCCTAATAGGCGTTTTCTCTCTTGAATCAGGACCTGATATTTTATTCAAAGACGGAGACCATCATTGTCCAAGCATAAGACAGAACTGAAGTGCTGTGGCTCCTAATTGTCCTCTACATTTTTTAAGCCGAACAAAGCTGTTAGGTGTAATTCCTCTTCACTTCATAATGATTAATCCCTTCTAGGTTTCTAGTTTCACTCTATGGAAAATAATGTGGCAGGAGAAATCCCCACTCTTTCTTTTTCTCCCCTCTCCTTGCAGCCTTGGCAGTATTTTCTCTTTTCCAACTTGTGAAAATGAAGTGCCTGATGATTTCACATGAGGCTTTTTTGATGTTTATTCCTTCTAGACCTTTCAGCTAGTATACTCTTTGCAAATGCTACCTGCTTCCAGGCTGTATCAGTTTAAGAATGAAGAATTAGCACTTCCTAACTGAAAAAGACAACTTTTGTAGTTTCAATTAAAGGAATTACTGGGATTAGGAAGACAAAGGCCCACTTCTGAAATCGGCTTTAGTAGCATTTATGAGGATCAAGTGATCACTTCAAGTTTCTCATTCTTTTCTAGCTGGCTGCCTCTCATGCTCTGAAAATGTGCTGTTTGTACTGAGACTGAAAAGTTACATTCAGGCTATGGATGTTTGATGAAATGAATCTGATCGTACAGTTTGGGAAATGTATATGTGCCTGTTATCCTTTGCAGCTGCCTCCAGTGGTGTTCTCAGAGTTTTGTTTGGATTTTAAATGAACTACTATTATTTTTAAATGTAATACGAGCAAATAACTTTGTAGAGCCAAAGCAACTCTTTCAGTGCCTGCATCCTTTGCTATAACAGCTCTCTATGTATTAGTAGTGTCAGCATCTGGTAGATGCAAAATTAAAGAAAACAGTCTGGTTAGCGCATAGAACTGGGAAAATCAATTTCTCAGGCTAAAAGCTGATTTCCATAAGATGGGCACACACCTTTCACATGTTAGGAAGCTCAGTGCAGACCTGCATCTTGCATGTGCTTTTCTCCTCTGCACCATTTTATCTAATTCTCCAAGAAACAGGCTAAGTAGATATGATTTAAGAGTAGCAGAGGGTGGGTCTGTTCAGCCTTGCAACCCTGAAGAGGCTCATCTTGCATTTAAAAGGGTAGTGGAATCAGCAAACACCCTCCTCCCTCCCTGACAAGCTTTCCTTCAGCCTGCTGTTGGTCACAGCTAGAAGACCTGATGTCAAGAAAGCAGTCTGACAGACTGGTTTCTGGCTCTTCTTTGCTATGGTTTAAGGTGATGCTACCTTTGCCTACGTGAGGGCTCATGGGCCCCCGCAGCAGTTTTGTCAGGCTGTCATGTCTACTTGTGTTAGCGGTTTCATTTCACAGATAGTATTGCTAAACTCAAACACTGCAGTGTGGTTTGGGCTGAGAGAGTGAAAGGTAATGGGTTTGGCTGAGATGTGGACATGCTCCCCTCTGCTGACTTTTCCTCAGTGTCATAGAAGCCTGGGCAGCTGCCTGTGAACCTGGAAAAGTCAGTGCTGGGAGCAGTGGCTGGAGCCAGGTATGACTATATAGCCCTAACCTGGGATAAGGCAGCAGCATCTCCTCGGTGGTGCGCCCATTCCTCTAGACCTGCTCAGGGAACACGTGAGTCATCCTCAGATGGTCAGAGTGTCACTAGATGTCAGATGGTCACTAGTGTGGTGCTCAGAGTTACTAGTGCTCTGATTCGTTTGTGCATGGGTACTTAGCACTTCGCTGTCTTATTAATCCTTATTAAGGACCAGACTATATACAGCGCGTGTTGCTGCTGCTTTCCTTCCAAAGGAAGTGTCTGTGTTTTCTTTATATTTACATGCCTTGAAAATTGTTCTCTTTCCTGACAGCAAATAGTGAACACAATCTTTTGCTTTTTTCTTCTAATTTTTTTTCCTCTCTCACAGTTTCTACTGTAATGCATAGCCATGAGTAACACTACTGCAAACAGAATTCCTGATTGCCCTGATAAACTGGCATTAAGTTATTAAGACTCATTGCTCACATAAACAATCTAAGGTGGTACTTAATGGAGCATTTTTAAAAGAAGGGAAAGACAGGAATCATTAATAGCCAGGAAATGCTAAAGCTTTCAAAAAAGAGCATGTGTGTGTGCTCCCCATGCACGTATTTAATGTTTTTCAAACTGGAGGTGTCCTCATTTTTATCTTAATATTTCTAAATGCCATTACAGAAAGAAAGTGCAAGGGTAAAATACCTCTGTTTTTCAAAATGATTTGCAACCTCAGGACCTCTTAAGCTGCAGGCTGATGGATCTTAACTTTGTGACACTTAACATGGCACTCCCAGGGAAACGTGTTGTGTAATGCTTTAATCATTAATTACCATCATTCATCATGCAGCCCTCCTTTTAATGTCCATTAGCATCATGTGCCACTCATGAATGCCTGTAAATGTATAAATGTGCTGGTAATCCCACTGAGTAGGTTTACATTAACTGTAAATTATCTTCTTGACCAGTTGGTTGGCCTTCCTGGCTGACGGAGTTGTCTTATTTCGTAGCATTAACAATGAGTTTGGGAAATGAGATATGTAGAAAATATGTGCAGGTCTGTCTTAAAAGCTAGGACGGGCTGGTGCCTGGGGATACGTTGTGAAGTGTTAGCTCAGTTGTGCCAGCAGGCATCAACATCTTTTTGAGACAAAAACCTACAGTCTGTGATCCACATGGCAGCGATCTTGTAGAGATCGCCTAACACTTACCAGCTCTGCATACTTCAAGTCCATTTAACATCCCACAACTGTTTAAAAAAAAAAAAATCCAAACAAATCTAGACAAGCAGTTAGAAGGGAGGGGGAAAAGAGGAAAACAAATGAAAATAGTTAAATGCAAACAAGTAAAAGGGACCTTTGCCCAACAGCAGCTTCTGAAAGCCAAGAGTATGCATGTGTGCCCGTCCTTTAGCTATGTGCTTCTCCTAGAGTGAGCATAATGTGGGCACACTCAATTTCTAGGAACTTAAAGTTGCTTTGCTGGGAACAACGTTATGTTCTGTATTGTTGCATTAATGATTAATGTGAAACATGCAAATCAAAATATAACACTTGACTAGATTCTATTAGGGAGCAGTTGAAAAACTCGGGACAGAAACAAATACAGAAGCATCAGCTTAAGTTGCATATAAAACATTTAATGCGAAACATTGGTCACTTCATACTGACAATCATTCTCTTACATTAGTGCAGACAATGAGTTTGTCTGCTATACAGTTCAAAACTGAACAGCCTTAAAGTTCATCTCCCAACACGTACAGAAGTACTTTCATGTAGGGAAAGTCATGCAAGATGCATTTTGCTGGTTTGAACTGGATTTGACAGCTCACCAAGCAGTGAGATGTCTTTAGTACAGTCCTTGCTGGCTGTCTTTGCTGGTTAGATGGAATTTGGTCTCTCCAGGATGCACTGTGGGATGTAGCTGGTCAAAAAAGTGTAGATCTTGATTTCTCATACAAATGTGGAAGGAATTTACAGAGCATTTTAAATTATTTTATCGACTGTGTTTACATGAGTGATGTTTCTGCATTCTTTGTTTTCATCAGGACTACTTAGTTTTGTTGAAGGCCTTCAGGTGTGAGACTGATCTACTGTGCAGCAGCATTTTTCTGTTGACGTAGTTCCATTTTGGTATTTTGTTTGGGGTTTCACATGAAGCTCCGCTAACAGGCTGTCTCTAGGCAATCGTCAAATCTGTTCCTGCTGAAGATGTTCATGAGACCTGATCAGTGAGAGGAACTGGGTAAGAGCTCTACTGAATGAGATATGGGCTTACTTGAAAAATATTTGTTGCGTTGGTTAGGTCTTCCATTCTTAGCAAGGTTCTTGCTAGTGGAGCCAGTTTTTCTACATGGATAACATGAGAAGCAGGTTTCTTCACATGCAGTTTGGGGCACTGGTACTGTAGAAGGAATCTGTTTGCTCAGATGAGCTCCTAGGAGATTTGAAGTCCAGGCTCCACCATTATTTCTGTCCTTTTTGACAATCCCATTAGTGTGGCTGAGTGCTGGGGAAGGGAGAGAATTACTCTTTCATCAGGTACAGAAGGAAAGTTGTGCAAAATGACCTCTGCAAGAGCAGAAAGCTTAAATCTCCTGCTTCATTGATGTGGCAACTGTTACTATCATTAAATTCACTCACAGGAGGGGAATGCACAGTTTTTATCTGGGCTGCAGAACAGCAACTGCTCTATTCACAGAAGGCAACAATTTTCCTTTGAGGTAGACCTGCTGAATTTGTTGTTTTCAGCACATGTGGGACACAGATGCACTCTTCCCTATCAGCTTTGTTAATGCTGAGATTTCTGTCACCTGTCGTGGTACATCTCTGCAGATGTATCCCATCCAGAACACAGAATCTGGAGCAGTAGCTGAAGTGGCCATGGCAAAACTGATGCTTGCTTATTTTTTTTGTCTGCAAGAACTGTGCAGTCTGGTGAACTAACGATCTTCCCACCCACGACATATGGTACAAATCCACTGTCTGCCTTGTGTCTAGTAGGCATGCTACAGAGGAATCACTTTCTTTGGTACAGATAAGAGATTTCAGTTTGAACCTGTGCTGCCAAGAAGTGCAAACAATTTCCCAAGTGTCATATTAGTAATCTAACCTAGGGATAGAAAGATCTAACAATGAATTATGATGCTACCCAAATTATCGTTTTCCAGTTGAAAGCATAAGTAGGACCATGGGATTGGGTCAACAATTACCTTAGGAAAGGAAAAATACCTGGAGTGTTCAACAGATGTCCTGACTATCCCCTTCTGGGAGAGAGCAATCCTTCCGCTTCTCTTTAACAGACTCTGGCTATTTGTTCATGCTTCTCTGGGGGCTTATTTAGTGGTTCTGGAAATATTTTAAAAGACATTTAAAGGGAATTGACAAATGCTTGACCTGTTTGAGTGTCCATGAGCTGAGTTAAATTATGGTGGTATCCTTTACATGCAATCCAGAGGCCTGCATTTTAAAGCCAGGGAGGACTGTAGGAATGTTAAACCCCTTTGTGTTGGAGTCCAGCACATGTTCTGTTTGCATGAAGCATAAGGGTGAGAGAGCAGTGGAGTTATGTAGAAATTTTGGGTAAACCCTTTTTGAAGGTGAAGCTCAGGTACAAGCAAAGATTTGCAATAAATACAGTTTAGCCTGCCACTGTGTTCTTGCTGTTTGAGATGTCACCTTTCCTGCCACCTGAATGTGTCTGCTCGGAGGGGCTGTTGAAGGGAAGAGGGGCGCTACCTGTGCATACATAGGAAAAACAAGGTTACTGTATTCTTTACTGATTAGGTTGAGGTACTTGGACTGTGTTTGTCTCCCTGCTCCTAGATCATATTTGACCCTATATTATACTGGCCTTTTCACATTTTTTTAAGCTTATTTATTAAATACCCACTTTTCTTCCTTTATCTGCAGGTATGTATCCTTGTGTATCTAAGAAGCTATCCTTTCTTCAGTGTTCTGTCTGCTCTACTTTTGCATTCTCTAGCTATAACAGCTCCTGAGCCTCTATCTATTATTTCTTCACTATTCCCATCTGTACCTTCTCTTCAGTTATCAGTATCACCCCTTGTCAAGCTCTGGAGACATCTTAACTCTTTCTGGGCAGCAGGTCTCATTGCATTGGTGGACTTGGTGGAGAGTTACAGCAGTGTTTTCACAGTGATTTTCATTTCTTTTTTACTTTAGTTGATGGGAAAACCTAGCTTATTGTAAAAACTAAACCTGACTTTGCCTGATAGCAGTTCTTTTCATCTTAGTTGAGCCATTTCTTCCGCATAAGTTGAAGAAGAAACCTTGTGTTAGTCAGAGACTGGTGCAGACTGCAGCCACTCCCTTAGAAGCACAAGTTAAACTTGTCCAAGTGTGACTACCTGCAGTTAATGTGATACATTTAAACTTAAGCATCAGAGTTTCCTGATTTTTTTTTTTATAAGAAGATTTAAGCAATCCAAAGTGAGTGGGAACTGTTCATCTCAGGAAATCAGGACACTTTCACTCATTTCTCCATGTAAAACTGAGGCATTTACATTTCTAGGTTCTTTAAATGTTGACTGTTGTGTACAGCATTCTGTCTCCATTGATAACAACAGGGGAAAAAAAAACAAGATTCCCTCTCACCTCCATCCTCTACTCTCCTGAAAACAAAAACCTCAAGTAACATTTCCCATGTCTGAACTGACTCTGTATTGCTGAACTTCTTCCCTTCCTGCTAACAATGAAAGCCGTGACTCAAATGAGTGAAATGCCACAAGATAAACTTCTGTGGTAGGCTACTATAATTGATCAGTCTCGAAGGTTCATACTGTTCAAGAGAGAGTATCATAGGATTATTATCTCAGACTGACCTAAGCTGTAAACTTCTCAGATATGCCCTCAAAATTGAAGTTCCTTTTCCTTCTTGAAGGCATTGAGAAGTACCATTTCTGAGATGTGCTCTTTTCCTCCTTAATACTTGACCCAAAGCTTTCTAATGTTAAAAATATTTGTCTTTTTTTTTTCCTGCTACTTCAGCTGTAACAACACTGGATGTTTGCTTGGCTTGGGTGGGAAGGTGGAAAATTCTTCCAAAATTTAGAAACAGAGAGCTTTCTGATGTGTGCAGTAATCTTAAGGCAGTAAATTCTTTTTATTTGATTTTAAATGCATAATTTAGTATACAATATAAAAATGTATCCAAGGGGGAAATGAATTTTTTTTTAATAACATGCTTCCCAAGGCGAGTGGCAAAATGTGTGTGTTGATGGGAAAGGGAGGGGAAAAATTTATATCCTCAAGGCATGACTTGTGGTTTTGAATAAAATTGAGATTGGTGCTGCTGTTGGCTTAGTTTATGCTAGGCAGAGATGGGTTATACTGTTCACTGGGAATTCAAACACAGGCAAATTAGGTTCACTTATAAGACTTGGATGGTGCATGTGTTTAGCCGTCAGCTCACGCTGCAGGAGTTATCGACTTCTCTGCAGCCCAGAAAACATCTGTGTTTTGATGATAACTTTTTGCTTCTGGAAATTGTGGGGTCCTGATTCTGTCACCCATTTACATGTAAACCATCCTTCTACTTCCAGTGAGGTTCCTTGTGTAATCTGGGTGTGGTATAATAAGGGTGGTAATTTCTCTATTTGAAGGTGTTTGCTAGACATATTAAACCTCTCAGACATAGATCCAAATGGCAGTGATAAAGAATCACTTGTCTCTAACATCAAATGGATTTACTGAGAATAAATAATTAGTTTAAACCTGTGCTTTTTTTGAGAAGCAATCATTGTTTGTGTTCTGTCCTGTCTAGTGTCTGCAAAAGAAAAAGTGAGTTTTATTGCACCAAGGTTCAATTCCCATTGTTGTTTGTTTTTTTTAATAGAGGCATTTTAAAACTCATTTAATGCAAACTGAGGTAATCAACTTGATTTCAGCTTGAGTTACACTTATTTAATCTGAGTCAGTAAATAGAATATTATTTTGAAAGACTGTGTTTGCAAGACATTTGTCCTGCAGAAAGTTGCACAAGACTCTGCATTGTCTGAACTTTAGAAACTTGAAATCTGAATATGTCTAGAACTTGTGCGTTTCCATCAAGCAGCATCTATCTGTTGTCTAATGCTCCTCTAAAGATTGCTATAGTATATAGACCACAGAATAAAAAGTCTTAAACTTCCTTTTCGTGGAACAAAAAAGGAGTTCAGTTGCATTCTCTCTTGGAAACTGATGAGTATGGGGATGTTACAGCACCTGCTTTCTGCAGTGCAACCTGTCTTAAATCTACAGCATTTTGGAGTTCCATGAAGGCTGGAAACTGTAGCTAATCTTCTGGTGCCTTCTCCATCATGCACCACAGTTGGGGAAAATTGCAGCCTTTATGAACTTAAGAAGGAATTGTGTTGTGGGATGGTTCTTACTGAAACAAGTTAAAATGCAACAGCCTCTGATGTTATTGATCCTGTCTGAACACAGGAGTTTAAAATAAAAAGAACAAATGGTGAAAATCAGGGTTCCAGTCAAGGCCTCCCTACAGGGAGGCGTTGGGTCTGAAGAGCCAGTGAAACTGTGCCTGGTGTAAGGGTGATTTCCCCAGTGATTATAGACCTCACATAGATGTGGGAAGAATGAGATGCAAGTGAGTCACACTGCCTTTTTGCTGTTCTTGACTGCTGAGTGGTCTCACAGGACATCACAGTGGCTCTTCGTGTTGCCTGGAGCTGCTCTGCTTGCTGTGGGGCTGTGCTTGGAGCAAGGGACAGTATAGGTGGCAGCCACCTCCTCCTGATCCACTTGCCCACAGCAGGGCCCAGTTCATCCCAGCAGCAAAGCCCCTACAGCTAGCTCTGCCCCTCCACCCTGTCTCATGGGGTGCAAATGCCTGCTGCTCTTAATAGGTAAGTGAACTAGCCCATGGGCAAACATTCTGTAATATTTAGGGTAATACTGATTTGCTTGCAAAATGTGGCTAAGGTAATAGTTTCAGTTTCTTCCCTGTTGCATTACTGGACTTTCTTACAGGTTTTTCTATATTGTTGCAGAGGTATTACAGGCCACATGCCAGATGTGTAGCTTCAATCTGCAGTGCTGGGTAGCCCAATATTGCAAATACCACCTTCTAGGAATTACTTGAAGTGAGGACTGAATTCTCTGTTGTTTTCATTGGTTTGTGAAATGGCCTTTTTCCAAACAATTCCTCTTCTTAAAATAACTTACATTTACATGAAGATTTGAAAACAAAAGGCAATTTCGGTTTAATCCTGGCTACATAGGATATTCAGAGCTCTCACACAGGCTGCTGTAGTGAGTGAGGGGCATGCAAGACCAGGTGCCTGGGTTATTTTATTTACCACACATTGAATGTACAGTTGCCATTTTGTTCCATCAGGTCAGCTGATCAGTTAATGCTGAGCTGTAATGAAATCTTGCAGGCTAAATGCTTTAAATCGTACATCAGATGATGTGCTTCAATCAAATAAAGCACCACCAGTCTTGCTCCTGCTCTGGTGCATTATGGGAATCTCTGAGGATACTGCCATGCGAAATTCTTCTCACTATGCCCAGCAGAGGGTGATATTGTACAGTAGGCTTAAGTCTGTGAGGTATTGTACCTCACACAATTATCTGCAGCCATTCCTTAGGTTTTCTCATTTTAATCCACCCTTTAGAGCTATTATTTAAATGACATAGGCATGGGTGGTGTAATTAGAATGTGCTGTATCTGCCATTAATTTATAACATATGATAGGCTTATAGATGTCATAAAAATGTATATTGAGAATGCAGTGAACTCTGTTTAACCCTAATGTTTCAGAAAAGTTTGTTTTTTATGGCCAAACTGTTTCAACATGGCATCAAGGTTCTTTTGTCTAGAAAAGATGCTTAAAATAAAGAGAAGCATTTATTCTCTGGTTTAGATATTCACTTACTGCACTGGGACTAGTACACTGGAAAAAAGAAAAAGTCAGGTTGTTTCAGTCCTGGCATGGAGCTGAATTTCAGTGGATCCAGGAACCCCTGAAATTTAATGCTTGGGATATTCATTTAAAAGATGGAACTCAAATTTGTGCCTTTTGACTGTTTTCCGCAAAGTCTTTCTCCTGGTGAAATCTGAATGTAGTACAAGATCCTTCAGTATCTTTGTCTCCCTCTTGTGGCTGAATAGATTTTTCAGACCTGGTATTCAGAAACATCTAGTCTAACTCTTTAGGCTGAGGCTGTCGAAGCACTTGTTTCTATTCCCAGATGCTTCTTGAAGATACTTTTTCTCATGTGCTTTTAGTTGATGAGTGCAGCAGGCTGTGAGGTCTTAGCATCTGTTTTGCTGTGTTCAGCCAAGATCTTAACATTCTCTAAAACAGTAATTGGACATTGCTGTTTCCACAAGAGCTGTGATTCCTTCTAGAGCTTCCCTTGACTCAGGGATCACTCCAATGTACCCAGTAACTAAGAGTTTCTGATGTTATGATTCTGTGCCTACCCTGAAACGACATGTCCAGCATGTGTCTGAAATTTCCCAAAGAACTTTATCTCATGGATAATCTGGTTTAGGAAGAGGAGCGGGTGTAGTCTAAGGTTAGTGTTATGCGATTCCCTAAAATGCTGCCTACTGAAACATGAGCTGAAGGTACTATTGTATGTTTTTTGGGAGCAGGGAGTGCTGAATTTCAGAAATATCAGGAATTTGAGGGAATGAGCTATGGTCCGAGGATGGCAGCACTGGTATGGCATGCTTAAACAACTGGTTGGTGGATAAATTTTAAACAAAACAAAACAAAAAACCACAGTGCATGAATTGGCAGTCTATGAACCTGCAGGATGTGTGTGTGTGGACTTCCTTCAGAGACGCTACCACTGAAAAGCTGCAGTCCCTGTAAAAGATGGAAATAGTTCTAAATCTTCTGGGTGCCACCTGTGATGACTTGAAGACCTGATACTAACTCTAAGAGTTCTGTGATTCTGTACATTAAATAAAGGACTCTTTATGCTGCAGAAGCTGTTTCTGGCTTCCACCTTGAAATTAGTATGTTTATCTTAAAAGAAGTCAAGTCAAGACGACTTGGTGCACCCACAGGACTGTCAGTGCAGCGGAAAGCCCCAGCCTAGGCTTGTGAGCACACCTTGCCGAGCACACATGCAAAGTGTCCTTACACACCCTCACTCTTGTCAGTTGGCTGTGCTGCCTGTGGTTTCACCGTGCGCACAGTCAGGTACCCACATGCACCAAGGTTAGACTCAGATTCTCAGTTTTATAGGGAATATTGGATCTGCTTCAGCTGCAGCTGGCTCTTGTGTAAATAAGGAATCATACCGAACCCCAGACAGCCGAGTGCCTCCGTGCTTCACACTGGTAAATTCCTGGCAGTGAAGTTCCTATTTCATTCAGTGAAATAGCTCATATCACTGCAGTTACTATGCCCTGCTGCTAATCTACTCTGGTTTTCCCTTCTACTCCACAGCTCCTTTTAAACTACCTTATTACTCAAACTCTACAACAGGAGACAGGGCATCTAACAACAAATCTGTTTTTATTTGTCCTCCTCTATAATCCCCCTAAATCAGAGTGTGATCAGATGTGGAGTGGAAGTACCCCGACCTTTTACAGCACTCGCCCTGTGAGATAGGGAGGAGGTGAGCTCTGGCTCTAAATCTTCCTGGTGCCACCCTTAATGACAGGGAGAGCAGGGTGCCAAAGTCTATTATGTGCTGAAAGGCCCCTAAGTGTTATTGTAAAGGGCTTCTGCAGACCCACCATACATTTTCATCTGAAGGTTTTTAGGCTTCCACTGCATGGGAAGAAGCTGGTGGAGTATTTGTGGTGTGTGCCTGCCATATTTTATAGTAAAGAGCCCTTTCTGGACAGCTCTCCTTTTTAATTATACCTTAAAATGGTATTAAATGTTGGCTCTGTTCATGCCAATTGCTGTTTGGTTGTAATCACTGCAAGAGCTCTTGCTCGTTGGGACATCAATTTTCTTTTCATCGATGCTTTGCTTTTATGTTTGGAAGGGAATTTGAAAGCACATAGGAAGGAAATATTGCTGAGGTGCACAGAATGATAAATTTCCCTTCTGATACAGGAGAGTCCAAGGAGGAATGTATGTTTTGTTCCTTTTTAAAAGTTTTCCTTGCTTATACGATGCTTTGAGGAAGGTAGGGGGAGGACAAATTTGTACTTTATGAGGCAGGGGAGGGTGCATGTGTGGGTTTGTTTTTTCTGCCTCTTAAAGTCTACCTTAAAGTGGATATTTTATTGCCCGCTTCTCTTGACTTACGTATATTGGTAATTGAAGGAGAGTGCTGAACTGCTGGCCTAGTGCATTATTTGTGTTTTCTGAGGCTCCAGGATCTTGAAGGAGGTGATTATCCCGACAGCTGCCTCTTGGGAAATGCGAGGGGAGAGGGGAAATTGCCTAGTTGGGTAGATGGGCTCACCTCTGAAAGGTCACAAGGAGAACAAAATGCTGATGTATTGATACCTTGTGCACCCTCTCTTTCCAGCTTGACACAAAAGGTAGCTTTAAATCCAGAGAAGGCTGTGCCGTTGCGGGAAATAGTTCACATGTATTTCTGCTCTTCTCTCCAGCCAACCAGCGTTCTCCTCCATAAATCACCTCCTCCTTTTTCTGGTGTGGTTTTTCACCTTCTCCTACCATTGTTGGAGAGGAAAAGCCATTTACAGTAATCAGCTTATCGTGCTTAGCCTTTAAGAGCGTTAATTTTGCAATATTACATCTGAATATTTTACAAGGAGAACTCTTGCAGGTGACCTTTTGCCTTCTTGACTAACAAAGGCGCTACAGAAGCTGCAGCCCTGTAGCACAGGGACACTGGCTTCCCATGGGGATTACACACAAGCTAATGCACTTCTTGAGGTTTCTGGGGGAGAATCCTTCACAACAGATGATTTGCTGCCTAGTCTTATTTTATGTCTTTCAGCTTGAATTATGTTATCATATTTTCCATGATAGAGAAGCCTCAGATCTTTTAAAAAGCAAACAAACAAAAACATTTTTTTTTTTCAGGTTTAGGCAGTTATGTATGCGCTGAATTTCAGCAGACTTGGTAGATACTTTGTAACAAATTGTCCATCAGGATTTAGGTCTTTTGTTTGTGAGCTTTCAGTCTTTTATTTGCAGGGGTCCAATAGTAATAAATATGGAGGTTGATGACGCTGCCTGTGGCACTGAGATTGGAGCTTGATAATCCTTGAGGTCCCTTCCAACCCAAGCCATTCTGCAATTCTATGATTATAATTTCGGTCAGTTCTGAAACTTACAGTTGTGCTTCACCCTCTCCTGTCACATTTGTGTGCCATGGATGCTGGCCTATAACACTATAACCTGCGTTAGTGTTTTTGTCATCTGCTGTATGCTAGGCTATACAGCAGCCCAGTGTCCGTTGGATGCACGGACCTACTTAAGGGCACTTCAGCAGCCTGGTGAGCAGAGCAGTCTCCCAGGGGTGTGATGTGTGTAACAAATTCTGGTTGCTAACTTCCTCAGTGAGTGCTTTAGTTGCCAGGCCATTCTATACATACTATCTTGTGAGATTTTCCTGCATTTTCAAATTGTATCTCTGACCTTTGCTGAATTGATTGAGAAAACAGTGCCAGTCTTACATGAGCAAGGTCCGTGTTCCTGCTTCAAAGTGGGTAAAGTTTCTATTCAAATAATTGGCCCTGCACTGCTGGCTGGAGTTCCGATACAGTCCTGTGTGCTCAGTGCTTTCTCTTTGATGCTTGTGGTCTGGGTGGAAGAAAAGCAGTGCCTAAGAGCTTTAGAGATGGGAAAATTTCTGTTCTCCCTGAACCCCCACTTCCCTTAAAGCTCGTTTCTGGACTGCATACTCCAGTGCAGTGCAGTTACTGATATCTTAATTCAGTATGTATGTGAGTGTTTTGTCTTGTGGTTTCCTCCTTGAGGTTTTGTTCCTCAAAGTCAGATGACAGTTTGCCTTCACAAAAGCAAAGGCTAAAATAACTGAGTAAAAATGGCTTGGGGGGGGGAGGGGGAGAAGAGAGAAGTCCTTTAGAAAGCCATGATATTCCTCTTTAATCAGGCAGAGGCAGGAGACATGTAGGCAAGCTGTAGAGAACATGATCTCTGTTAAATTAGCACGGCCAGGGGCGTCTCTAAAACTGTGTGTTCAGGAATAATTACAAAGTTCAATGTCAACTGGAGGGAAAACTTGTTTTGACAAGCTGTGCATTCGAACCAATATAGATCAAACTTTTTTTCCCCCTCATGTATATTCTATTAGCAAAGGAATTTTAGAAAAGGGGAGTAAGGATGTGTGAAGTATGGTGAACCATAAAGTATCCTGGGATTCCAGTAATTTATGATGAAAACAGATGTGATGGATGGAGCTATGTGTCAACTGTAAGCAAGACCCTAAAGCCCCTACTGTAATTTGCTTGGAGACAGCCAGCTACAATGCACCTTGATCACATCTTGATAGCATGTGACCAAGAGTGAAGAAAATAGAAGGCTTCTTTTTTTCTTTTAAACAGCTCCCATTTACTCACAAATTTGTGCCTGAAACTCCTTTCATGTAAATCATTTCACTATTTATTTCTCTTCAGGTTGGTTAATAAGTTTACTTTTTACTGATTCAAAGAGCACAATTGACATTTTAGCTGCAAAAATATGAGAAGCATGTTAAGTGCTGGTTGCTTGTTTCCATTAGCCCTCAGGAATGATATAGGGACCCTGATGGTTTTAGTGAGGCCAGTGTTTAGAGTGGACCACTTCCAGGAGATTAAATGCTGAGAAACTCTATAGGACAAGTTATTCTGCTGATGTATACCCATTTAATTCTAATAAAACCAGTGGAGGTCTATAGATTTCAGGTCGTTGAGGATTTGTCTGACATGCTACCAGCGGTCATGTCTACCTATCTGCCAGAAAAACAGATTAAACACTTCCTAGGGTCCAGTAGATTTCTGTCAAGCAGTGGAGTGGCAAAGATGCTTCAAGGAAAAAGGAATCCACTTTTCTCCCTTCAACACCTCCAAATCAAATGAATAAATTTTCCTTCTCCATAAATGAAAACAGATACTCTTGACTGTTACTACTTCAGCTGCTACAGGTTTTGAGTTCGTGGTATAACTTAGAACTTCCCAGTTCTTCTCTCCAGTTTCTGATGCACTGAGCTTGATGTTACCAAGAATTAGCGTTACCTACATAGCGCCGCTTGTGTTGTCATATCCTTTTGTGAATAAATTTTATTATGAGTGGTAATAAGTTTAAGGAAACACTGTGAGAACAGAGAAACTAAGGAAGTCTCCTGGATGTGCGAGACTTTAAGGTATCTTTTACATGTCAATTTTTGCAGCGAACAGTTGAAATCTGTGAGGAAAGGAAGCTAATGAGGTAGGGAAGTGCTTTCCCCACTCCCCCACCCATTTGAATAATTTGCAAATTGTCATCTCCTGTCTCCTAGCAGTGAACCTCAGGTGGATTCAGTTCAGGTCTGAACTGTGGGGTGCTTGCATGTGGACGTTGAAGAACCCTGGGGCAGCAGCAGGAGATGCATGGGGATAAAGCTTTCTTTATCTTAATCCTTGCCTTTTGTATGTTAAGGTATTATAATATCCTTACTTTTTTTTTTTTTCCCCCCCCCAGTAAGTCCTTCACTTTGTATAATATGTAGAGGTCAGCACACAACATGGGAGATTTCAATTTGCTGAAGAAACTGTAGAAGTGGTATCTCCTTGCCTCCAAGAACTGATGTAGAAACTTAGGTAATGCTTTCACATTCCTTACTCTGGGTTTTGTTTTTATTTTAATATTGTATAAAGGGTTCAGTTATAAATCAGAAAGAACTATGGAAGGCAGAAGTACTATGTTGATTTACATTGAGAACTGAGGTCCCAGGGCAAACCAGAGAGTAAATAGGCTATCGGCACCTCCCAGCGAATTCTGACAAGTGTGATAAGCAGTTTCCAAGGTGCAAGCGTTGCAGCTTTTCCACTATACACTCCAAATTAGAATATACACAGGAGAGATTATTCATTTCACTCTAAAATAATTTACTAAATAGTTGAGGGTCTTTTCATTGACGTACAGCTCATAGAGAAATTGATTGTGAGTGCTTCAGGGTAAGGCTGCAAATACACAAGGAGCCTTGTAATTGTTCTCTCTTCATTAGTTGCCTTGCTCCCTTTAAAATTCTCTCCTTGTGTGGGTCTGGGATTCCAGTTTTTCTGAGATGGTATTGAACTTACTCTGAGACTTTGCATATGGTATCATGTTTGGATTTGACAAAGGGTAAATTAAAGGCTTAACAAATTTGAGGGTGAGATGAGAGGCTGAGAAACTAGACAGACTTGCCTTAGATTGGATGCTTAGACTGGCTTTTTTGTGTGTAATATGACAAACTGTGAGATGGAACATTTTCTGCAGGTGTGTAAAGGCTTTGACATAAAATGTGGCAAAACTGAAGTATTATCTAATGCTAGGTTTTTACATGCACATTTATTTGCTGTAATCTTTGTAGATTTTATTTTCTGAAATTATGTAAAGTTAGTTTTGATTTTCTTAGTCTTACTTTGTGGCTTCATATGTTTTCATTTTTGTTTGTTTTTTTTATTTAAAAATTTGCAGTGACTTTTACTCATCATAAATAATAGATAACATCCCTGTTCTCCTTCCATCCAGAAGTACTCTTCTCTAGAAAGCATTTACTAGAAAGATGCTATGCAAACCAGGAAAGATGGATTATGATGATGGTTGAGCACAACTGCCAGAGGCTCTGGGTCTGATGATTTCAAACTGATGTTTAGGGAATACCAGCAGATGTGGATCTAAATAAGTGACTTGGAGCATAAGGCAGCACAATGTCAGAAAAATATGGAGGGCTATGACTATTAATGGGCTCTGAATTTGTGGGTATCTCAGACCAACCTTTTGTTATTAATATGTGCTTACCTGGATTTAGCTGGTTACAGTCTCAGGTCATTCCTGCAAGGTCACACCTTTTAAAGATGAAACTTCAGATATTTGTCTTTTAGACTAATGAATAGCAAAATTCTGTCTGGGCTGTGGCTCTGAAACCTAAGTGCACAGCTGTGGGGTACTGAGCCCCCAAACCTTCAGCAAGCAAGGACAGCCCTTCCTCTGCAAACAAGGTAGCTGTTTGAGGAGTGGCAGTAAGGACCAGCTTTATGAACTGCTTCTTGGCAGTGCTTCAGGCAGTCCCCTCACTTAGGAGACTCTCCAGCCTTGCTATTGCAAGGCTGTGCTGCTGGCTCACCTGAAGAAAGGATGAGGGTCTTTCCATGGCCACCCATCAGCAGGAGGAGGCTAAAGAGCTCTTTGTTTCTGCCTTTCAGCCTCATGTTATGCAGCTCATTCTCCTGCTATCCACAGAGTGTTTAGGTGGAAACTGCAGCTCTGTGGTAAAATACAGTCTTTCATAGAGTTCAATTACTTAATTAGGGGTGCTCTCATAGATAACCAGACTGACAGGGTGCAGACCTGGTCTTAGAAGTAGATTTTGACAGCCAGATGATCTGGGCTCCAAAATGTGCAGCTCATTTGTGTGAAAAATAGCTGTGCGGGGTAGAAAACATGTCTAGATTGTATAACGCAGTAAATAATGGCCATACTGAACACTCAGACTAGAGTGGGACAATGTCAAAAATGGTCATACTTGGATAGTGTATGCATTTTAAATTAGGAAAAGCACCAAAGTTTCTGTTCTGCTTCTGTGAGGACAGGTCTATATTTCTGTCACTACCACCCATAAATCAGTCTCTTTTCTGTGGAGGAAGCTTGCCCTTAGACATCTCACGTTTAAAGGCACACTAATAATTCAGCATGGGCTTCTATCAGTTTAGCTATGGCACCATGTCTTTCCTGACCGCAGCTGTGGGCTGTGTCCTCTCTAGCTGGTTATCATCTGAATTTCCTAAATCTATACAGAAGTAAAAACACCAAAGTTCATGTCCCAGGGGTGTAGTGGTCCTTGTTGCAGTAGGTCTGGCCTTCTTTTTCTGTGTCTCACATCTGTGCCTGTATCTAGTCACAACATTGTATGCTTTATAGTGTTATTTATTCACATATTGTGTTTTCAATATAAATACTTCTGCATTTCCTATTCAACTCTACTGTTGTTTGTGGTTTACTGTCCTTTGTGATGCCACTCAGCTGAAAAAGTTTTGTTCACTATATAATTTAATGTGGAACAGATCAGTGGACCACATCTAGAACAAGTCAGCTGGTGTCTTTGTGGGACCTCTAATGTAAAGAAAGGGATTATGCAATATCTGGATGTAGAAGAAACTGCAATGAGGTTCTGTCTCCAGCATGGATGGTATTCAGCTTCCTGCTAAGTTAATAATCTGTCTTTGTGCAGGATTTCAGCCATTCCTTTTTGTCCCATTGTTTTATCCTTTCTGTGTCATTTATCTTCCTCTCACTAAGTCAGAGTTAAATTAAGGATTGGCTATCAAAGCCATTCATATTTCCCTTCCAGAGTCCTTTCTGTTAGCATGTCCTATGCCCTACAAATATAATCTAATGCTTCTTGGTGTGTACTTGCATACGCACTCTACAAGTTAACTCATTTGTCCTTTCTGTGTCTACAACAGTTGCTTTATCAGAGATATCTGTCCTCAGCATGCTCCTTCGCCTCTTCCAAGGAAGAGGTATAAAGGCAATGCTTATGGGCCCTTGATGGTAATACGCTCATAGCATTGACCTCATCTTTCTTTTTAAATTCTTCCTTGTGGAGTTTTGTGAGCGCCAAATATGGATTTTATTTTGGCAGCATTTGGCACTCTTTCTAGTATGTCTCGTATGGATTCTTTTTTTTCTTCAAGTTTAATTCTGATCCTGTGCAATTACGGTAGGTAAATACTACATCTGTGGCATTTGGCTTTCCCTGTGCTATTCTTTACTCTGCTCCCTCTTGGTTTCACTCTGCATCGCTCTCCTGACTCTTACTCATCTCTCTATCCCTCTGGCTTTCATTTGTATTCCAGAGTTACCAAAGGCAGGAGAAAACTATTTAGAGAGGTTAATGGAGCTATAAAAGGAAGGAGATCCTGTTGCGTGGAAGGAAAGAAAGGGATTAAAACTGTCCTCCTTTAGGAAAGGCAGCTGGTGTAAGATGATGCACATTGTATTTCTTCTGAGTCCTCTGAGATTCTGTAGACTTCAGCTTGTATTTGAGCCCAGCTCTGCACCTTTCCTTTTCAAGCATCTTACTGTCATTGTCTGAATAAACTGCAAAGACCAAACAGTAGGTATCAGCCCTGCAGCCCTCCTAAAACCCCGTTCAGTTTTTCATACACAGCATCTCCATAAGATTTCTGGGATTTTGGCATTGAATCGATGTTTCACGAGTCCTCTCATTCCAGATGGATCTGCTGAAGGAAGCTGCTTCTCATGACTAAAGATTATTGTTCTTGACTGTCAGGTGCTGTTTGAATCTGTACAAAAAGGATTGCTCTTGTTTTTTTTTCCCCTCATTTACACATACTTCATTCTGGGTTAGGTTACTTTATAACACATTAAAACTACTCAGTGGAAGAGATGTGCAGATTTCAACCATCTGTGTCTCTGACAGCAGCACACTGGTATATCTTCCACTGGATTGACGGTGTCCTGAGGGCAGGAGAAATGGATGTTTATGATATAAGCTACACTATAGCCTTTGAAGTGGTGTTTCAGAAAGCACTGCAGGAAAAAGAAGGTGGAAAGGGGAAGAGGACCCAAATGTAATACATAAAAAGAATTTGGGTCTTTCTTATGGAGATGAGATTTTCACCTTAGACCAATGCAAAGGTGATTAAAGAAAGTCCAGTTGCTTCCCTGCCACTCTTGCTCACTAATAATTAAAGTGTTTTGTCAGGTATCTTCTCCTAAATGCTTTCAAATTTGAGCCTAAGGAAATCTCTACCTCTGATCTTCTCTCATTTTGGAGTGTACATAAGTATACTCATTTTGGAGGATACATAAATCATAAAACAAACTTGAGAAAGAGAACCATGAGGGACTGGCATCAAGCACCAGCTGCTTCTGATGGCTCAATCCTTTTTAAGGGAAAACTCAAATATTTTTTGTCCTTCTGTATTGCTAGGTGCGCCTAATAAGCAACAGATGTGTTTATTAGTTCTGGTTGGATGCTGTGTGTGGAACATAAGGAGTTTGCATCAGGCCCTGTATGTACAGCAAGTACCAACAATATTCCATTGGAAAACATGGAATTGTATGTGCGTGCAGCAATCCCTAAGGAAAGTGGTTTCAGCTTCCAACAGAGTCATTGTAGCTGCATGCTGCCTTATCAAAGGACAAGAAAAGATAAAGTGGATATGGTTGATACTTGGATAAGGTATTTTTATTTCAAATACGATGTCTCTTTCTCTTCTCTCCCCAGTTCCTCTTTTCTTTCAGGAAAACAAAGTCCATCAGACCAGTTCCTCTGTTACAGAATTATAGAATTGCTCAGGTTGGAAAAAACATTTAAGATCAAGTCCAACCACAACCGAACCGTATTACCCTAACTCTAACAACCCTCTGCTTAATCATGTTCCTGAGCACCACATCCAAATGGATTTTAAACACATTCAGGAGTGGTGACTCAGCCACCTTCCTAGGGAGCGTATTCCAGTGCTGAACAATCCTTTCTGTAAAGTTTTTTCCTGATATCCGACCTAAACCTCTCTGGCACAACTTAAGGCCATTTCACCTTGCCCTGCCACCAGTGAGAAAAGGCAAACCCCACTCTTGCTGTAATTACCTTTAAGGTACTGGAAGAGAGCAGTAAGGTCTCCTCTCAGCCTCCTCTTCCCCAGACTAAGGGGGGAACAGCCCCAGTTCCTTCAGTTGCTTATGAATTTTTAAAGGTCTGTATGCTTTAGTATGTCCATATCTGTTGCTCTTTCATTCTGGGAAAGACTTGTTCCATTTGGAAACTAGAACTTGTTGCTTGCTTTCTACTTTTATTCCACCATACTGTCACTGTTCTCTTTGAATCAATGCTTTCATTTAGCAACTCTTTCCAATAATGGTTTCTTTCTGATGCCTAATGACAGCTCTCACCTTTGTCCGCTCTCTCTAAATCATATTTTACAAGTAGATGAAAAAAAACGTATTACCAGAAAAATGCTGTTTAATTGCTTTTTGCTAGAGATGATGCAGTTCTACTCTTTTCTCTGGGGAATTAAAGCACTTTCCAGCTCCTCACTCTCACCTCAAGAACTATCAGGGACTCCTTTGCAGTCTGGCCTCACTTGCAGATCAGATACAGTTGTGACTATGAGAGAGAGAAGCTGAGCCATTTTAATCACCTTTGGGTTGGTCTAAGGTGAAAATCTCATCTCCATAAGACAGCAAAATTACTGTGTTCTTCATTCAGAATATAGTTTTTCCTTTTTTTTTTAGGCTTGCTTTTTTTGAAGTTCCCTGCCAGATTCTGTAAAAAAGCAGTTGCCCTCTAGAATATTACTCCTATTTATGAGCTTAATTAAATGTCCTGGTGTTATAGAAAATGATTGGAGGTTTACAGCCATCGTGTATGATGAATATTCTATGAATATTCTCTTTCTGCAAGAAGGACAATAAAATGTCCCAAGAAATAAATTCCTACTGATAAAGGAGCAGTACAAGACTGCGGATGAAAACCCACGCTTGTCCACTGGTACAGAAGGCAGTCAAAGAGCAAGGACAAGTCAGGTCAATTGTATGTTAAGAAACAAATGAGAAATTCTGAGACTGAAGACCCATCTTGTATACCAATTTCTTAGCAGGTCCTGGTCTGGAATTCAAATGCATCAAACTTTTGAAATACCTTATAAGACAATGCACAAAAATGTGATGTTCTTGTGATGGAGGATGGTGTCACCTGATATTGCCTTGCAAGAGACTGTTCCACCTGTTAGGTATGCTGTAAACAATTTTTTCTTCAGAATATATGTATTTCTTTGTAGGGTGAAACTTATTGCCCCAAAGATCAGAGCTAAATGTACTAGGGCTGTGCCTTATGTGCGTGCTGCTTTAGGCCTTGAGACAGCAGCACAATGCATCTCCCTCCTCTGATTTTAGTTGACATTTCTTCTTAAGACAAAAAAATGCATTTTCCATCAATATTTGATTTCTCACAGTAGTGTCACCATAATTTTCCTCAACAACAATGTATGGATGCAGATTTATGTCTTGGTTTGTTGCCGTATGTGTGGAAATGCTTCCCAGTGTTATTCCATCTTTAATCCCCCAATTCTGATGAGAAAACATCACATTCATTTCATTTGTCAGAAATTTTCTACTCCAAAAATCTCCTGGGTTTCAATTTTAGAAGTAAAGGTATGAAGCAAAAATAAAGTGGGGTGGTAATCCAAGCCCCTTCTGGCTAGAGATTATCAGCAGGCCTTTGATAAGGTGATGTGTCTGTCATTGGTGGGATGGTTTTACCAAAGCTTTTGATGCCAGAACAATTTATTTAGGTACCAGAAAGATGAAGCAATTCCCCCCCCAAAATGATGCTCTGCCTCTGGTTATTCTGGTCTCTGATTTGCGTTTCAGATGTATTGTGTTGCTCTTGCAGCCACTTGACAGCATGCAAGCATTCCTCAGGAATGGTGAGCACTTGATTTGTAACTGAAAGCACTCCAGCGCTTTCAAAAGTATTTGTAAACACCTGAAAATGTAAGCAGCTTAATTTTATTCCTTTGACACAGTTGGAAGGGTAAGCATTAAAACAAATCGTGGCTTTGGGTCTTATTTTCTGCCAAAATGATAGAATATCATAATAAATTGTCTGTGGATAGTAACATCAAGCAATTTCTAAATACCTTCAGTAGGATTCTTCTTTTTCTTCTTGGAAAGATGGTATCAGCAACTAGATCCTGGGATCACTTCAGATGATTGTTACAGTTGCTGGGTGAGATGCCTGCTCTTAAGGTGATGTACCTCCCTAAGCCAGCAAAGCTTCTCCTCTAACTCCACCCTTTTAAACACTAGTGTTTTATTTTGTTTTGCTCAAGTTTGGTGGAAGTTCTTCTGGAAGAGGGAGATTGGACAAGTTAGATTCATACTTAGTTTCTCATGCTTTGCACTTTTAGCCTTCTGACCCGCTTGCCATACGGAATTAAACATTTTGCTCAACTAATCACCAGTGCTCTCATAAGTAATCCTTAGAGCTAAATGATTCTCTAGAGACAGCGGGGATTGCATGTTTATAATTGGAAGCAGAATCAGATAATTGACTTCCTACAACCAGTTGTAGCGACTGCATCAGCAGTATAGTCTTCCTGTAGTGATCCAGGAAAGGTACCTTTATATAATCCTTCAAGTCAAATTTGATGTAGCCTTATACAGTTATGTGAATAAAAAACAAAAATGTTAGGTTCTGGAGGGCAACAGTCAGTGGTCTATTTTGAATCTGTATGATCCTGCCTCGTATATGACGTTTGTTACTGCTGGGATAAGAATGCTCTGTTCAGGGCAAGCCCGTAGCTCAGGACCACTGCTCGTGTGCCATTGGGTTAAGTGCTGCTGGGTGCTGAGCTCCTCCTTCAGAAAGCTGAGCATCCTTTGCTCTTACGAGTGCCTGCAGAACCTGAGGTCACTCAGCTCATTTCTGGCCTTGCACACCACCGTTGGCATTGGAAAGTACCAGAAGGCTAGAAGTTTCATATGGAAAAATTTCTTTAAAATTCATTCCTTTTAAATGAGGAAATGAGAAATAAAAGAAGCAGCAGCAGTTTTCTCTGTTGTAGCCTCCATCCCCAGCACTCAGCTTGGGCTTATAAGTTTGGAAGAACAAATAGCTTTGGCTTGAAGCAAGCTCGGAAGAATTTAGGCACGTGCTTTTCTGAGTATGGCTATCCTGTATTGAATTCTTGTTGTTCTTCTTTGGAATTGCATCCCACTCCCAACTGCTAAGGAGTTTTGGATCCAAACACAGTTTTAAAACAGTTGATGTGGAAATTATTGTACAGAGCAACAGAAATGTAACATTTATTGTACTGTGATTAGATGATAGTTTTCAGGATGTTGGTCCTGTTTTCTTTCAAGATGTCATCTGGGGAACAAATTCCGCACCACATATACAATAACACAGTAATAAATATACCTTCTATGATGATTAAAATTGAATATGCTGTTTTACAGTGAAGAGCTTAACTTTGTTTAAACTGTGAATGTTTTTGTATGTGAGAATAAATTGAGTTTAGTTCATATTCAGTCATAACTTGATCTTCTTTCTGGTACTGATTTTTTTTCTGTAGTTCCCAGGTTGGTGTATCCCTAGCCCCTCAGGCTTTCTTTTTATACTGTTGAGCACTGTAGTTTTTTGGTTTTTTTTGCAAAGTATATATTCTTGAACGTGTCTGGAAATTTGTATCGGAGATACACTAGCTTTGCTTTGTTTGCTACTCAGTAATCATTAATTTTAAATCATTCTGAAGTCTTTACACACACTAACAAACTAAGCCTCCTGGCACATGATATGAATCAGGGTTTATAAAGTTATTCTGCAGAAATGGCCCTCGTACATTCTTGAGGTATTTTCTCCCATGGAAATTCCACTTCATTCTTTGCTGTAGAGTCTCTCTGATATCACTTGATTTGACTCCAGATAGCACTTTGTGATTGTAAAATTTAACCAGGTCCTTTCACAACAGCTCCCTCACTGAAAACTGTTAGGAATCCTATTCTACTGTCTGAAAACATAAATAATTAAAGAAAAATCTAAAAGCTAGTAGCAGTGAATCAAGTTGTATCAGTAATGGCAAAAATGCAGTACCATTATAGATGCTACTATCTGTGATTCTGGGTATTTTCTGGAGCCTCAAGATATATTTCTGGAACCTCTCACAGATACTTTTTGGGAGCATTCCTTTCACAGTAAAACTTTCTACAGTTTTGCACTTAAAAAGCATTTGGCTTGAATATATAATGATGCTTAATAGTTGTACAATTAATCCTCTTCTGTACATTGGGATGACACCTCTATATAGAAGAGAATGTTGAAAAGTATAGTGATCATTCTTTTCAGTCAGTTTCCTTTATCTTCAGTGTCATTTTCTTGGGACTCCAGAAATGGTACTATGTAGTCAATACCCTACTCAGACTACATAATTATGCTTGCAGAGACCTATTCAGAGTGGCTGTCTTTACATTACTGACTCTGCACCAAAGCAGGAATGCATCTGCACATAATTGTTCTGTTAAACAATAGCAAAGTAATACCGGGGAGTATTTAAATCAAATGTAGTAATCTTTATAGTGCATCAAAGCTTGATATAGAGTAAAAGTTATTGTTGAAGCCTTTTGAAAGTAGTTAATACAAATTTACATAAGTTTCAGTATCAATTCTGGGACCAGTCTTTGTGGGAAAAGGCAATGGGAGTCATCCAGGGATAATCAGAGCTAGCTAAAAATTCAAGTATTTTGCAGTATTCCATCTTCCTTGTTCCTCTGTGAGTACAAGAGAAAATAGCAATACAACAATAAATTGTTGTTTCAACAATAACATTAGAATCCTGGGAGTTACATTTCCAGCTGGGAACAGTACTATGAATGCCACTGGAAGAGCACTGGAAGGAGAAAAAAAGGAAGAACAAGGAGAACAGTGCCTGCTGGCTCTCAGTTGGCAGGACTGGTATGAAGAGCCCCCAGTCCTTGGCCTTTCCCAGAGGAGCAGGGTCTGCCTGACTGCAGAAACCTCTGTAGACCTGCAGACAGGCAAGCTTCAGCAACCTCCTGAAGGACTCCTTTCTAAAGATTAGATGAAATGAGTTCATGTGAAAAAGGCTAGATTAATATGTTAATTGGTTCTGGGTACCCAAACCTGGCTGTTAGGACTTTGAGTCTGCTTGTCTGTATCAATTTGTTGTCCTCTGAGTTGATCTCCTCTCTGGTTTGTCAGTTCTGTTGGATTTTGATGAACAGAGGTAAAAGAGTGAAATCAGCTAAGCCCAAAGCTTGAGTGTAATAAATGCAGAGGTATCTTTCCCTGTCCTGAAATTATTTGAAATATTCTTGCACATAATTAGTGGCCTCCTTACAGCTTTTTCCCCAAATCAGGAAGGTGTTGTTTTACCTAATAACAGTTTATCATCTGCTTTGAGACCCCTAGATGATAACTGCTCTGGTACCTGATGGCTATTGGGAGTCCTGATGCTGACTGTGTCCTGATAATTGTATTATCAAAAAACAAACAAGTTATTGTCTAAGTTTTGTATTCCGATTATTCTGAGTGGAGCAACCCGCTGCAAGCTTAGAAACTCACAACTCTTTATATTTTTGACCAGACACACAGAAGCAGAACCATACATAAGGCCAGGATTATGAATCAAGTTTTTGAATAAAAATGCAATGAGTGTTGCATTGCCTTGGATGGCTGTTTAGGTTGATCCCCCTCTGCCTGATCCAGATGGTTACTGAGAACCATCTGGAAGGAGTTGGTGGTAGGAGAGTAGAATCAGGACACTTAATGTTCAGGACTCTTTGGACACTTCCCTGCTTAGTAAAAGAATAGTAATGTTGTTGGATCTACATTAAAAACTATTTCACAAAGTAGATTTTCTGCGTTAAAAGATTCAAATGTCTTCCCTAGCAAGCAGGCTCTTTGCTAAGACCTGTGAAAACTGAAAAAATCAATCTGCACAAGTCCCGCAGCAGGATTTGAACTGTGTAGGGGATTTAGAGCCGTTCCATTTCTGCTCATGACCTATTTGTGCTGATTGCTGACAGCTGTAATGCATTTCAGAAAGAGTAGCGGAAGAGCTGAAAATTGCTGAAAAAGTGGTTGAGTTTGTTGAGTTTACATTCACTCTGGGAATGAAATGGAAGTAACATAAACTCTGAACTCAAGAGTAAAATGTTTTGAAGGCAGAAAAATTAGCAGCAGGGTAAGTGTAAGCAAAAGTGCATCTTATAGATACTTTGGTAGTTGGTTTCAATGAGAGAAGTTAATGGGGGTTGAGTGTGAAGGTTGTCACTTTTGTGTAGTTTGCTGGTCTTTCTGGGCTGTCTGTGAATTGTGATTGCTTGTTGGTGGAATCATAAGTTTCTGATAACAGGCTGTGAAAGAAATGGTGCGGTGAGTTGATGTGGAGGCAACTGGAAATAAATTAATTGAGAAGAACTCAGTGGTGACTGCCATGCCTGTGGATGAGGGGAGTGGACAGGGGTATTTAGGCAGAGCTGAGGTGAAAATGTGCTTCTGATGCCATCTCTGATATGTGCAAAACTACACTCAGTGTATCCTAGCTCCTTCCTTTTGTTCAGCTCCTTTTTTTACATTACCCTATATAACCCAGCATTGTCTTAACAGTTAAGGAAAAGTTACCTTTGACTTAGAGAGCTCTTCTTACATCAGAACTAGTTGGCATTGCTCAGTTTTTGTTGTTTCTACCATGTTCTAGAGACCAGAGGTCACTCCAGTTCAAGTCTGGTGTCTTGGTCAGCTGTTCAGGTGTCCCCTAACAATACCCTCCATGGCTTCTTCTACCTATGTCTGAGAAGTTTTTAGTGAATGGAAGCTTTTTAGCTCTTGCTGTCTGGGAGCTTTACAACAAGGCAAAACATCAGTTTTCCCAAGGCAGAATAAAAAGCTTATCACACTTCCAGCATCTGACAGTGTATGATTCTCTTCTTAGATGTTCAACCCCCTTCTGAACTTGTGCTACGAAATCAGCAGTGTCAATTAATGTAATTTTTCCAAATTCAGCAGGCACATAGCACATGTTTGGACAACCAGATGGAGAGTCTGGGCTGCAGCCTTTGTGGCTAATCAGAATGGTCCCATTTCTGATTACCACCATCTTTGCTGTCTCTCCTCTTGCCCACGTGTCCATTCATTCCACCTAGCAGTCAGTTGTCATTTCTGATCATGTACCTCCCTGGGGTTCTCTGACCCTTCTGTCAGGATCTTCATCCTCCATTTAAAACATGTTTTATTACTGGCATAAGAAGACAGTGAATAAATTTTAAGGATTATGTGATGTGCAGCCACGCTTCTGCGAAACTACTACGGTGATTACTACTAACAACCAGTCATGTCCATTTGACAGTCGCATTACATAGCATCAGCTTCTGTGGAGTAATTTCAGTGGAAAGTTGGCACTGTACCAACTGGCGTGGGTGCCTCATCTGTTTAGAGAAATGAGCATTTTCTCTCCATGGGACCTTGTGAGACGAGCAGTCAAGGATGTGTAGGGCTTGGAATAAACAGTTTGTCTTTGGTTGACCTGCCATGCAAGGTCTTGTCAGAGAACAACTCAGCACAAATTAGGTCCTCTGCAGTATCAGAAAATGTTATGACCAACTGAAAGAGAGAAGTTCATAAAAATTACAGGATTATTCCCTGTAAAGAAACTAATCTGTTTTAATGATTAGAAGTAGCTTCTTATTTCTGCAGTAGTTTAAGCAAAATATTGCTTAAATTGATAGGTGTTTCTTCTCTGACATTCAGCTTATCGATTCATGGCTATTTCTCCCCTTATTGGGTATGTTCTTAATAACAGGAATAAGCGGTAACAAATGTCAAAGAGAAAGTAAAAGCTAACCAACTAACAAAGGCCCTTGTCTTTTTTGCATACAGGCTTCTATGTTTTGCTGAAGCGTGATCTTGTTGGCATTGTATCTGCAAAACCAAATTTCCGATACAAAACCACTGTATTTACAAATAAATTATGCTACCCATAAACCCTAACTTGCAGACTAAACACCCCCCAAGTAAACATGCTGGTTGCATATGTGTGTCAGATTTCAGTCAATACTGAACTCCGGAATGATGCATCATCATCTTTATCTCAAACTTTTCCACACTGGTGCTATTTTCTGACAGGAATTTCCCTTACATCTTAGCCAGCTGAAGATGGTTAGTAACATCTGTGCTATTACAAGGCAAAGGTTTCTTTAATCAACTTAAAGAAATACTATTGCACCTAGAGGATTTAATGCTTTAATTTGATACAACATGATAACTTACCTTTTCTTTGCTTTCATCTTTTAATAACACCGTCCTTTAACTGTTGTAATTATTGTGTGAGAAAATCTTCACGTATGAGAAGCGGTGGGCTTTTGTTGTGCCTGTTCTCACCAGGCATAAATGGGTATATTGTAATAGAAAATCTTAGGACAATTTTTCTGGTCTATGTTTTTCTGCGCTTGAGGCATTTCACCTGTGCTGAGCGCACTGCTGACTCACTTGAAGGTTGCAATTGCGATCTCTCATCCATCATTAGAATAAACAAGATTATATATTTTTTTAAGTTGGCAAAACCTTCAGCAATCTCTTAATTTCAGAGATTGTGCTGCTTTGAGATAATGCATGCAAAGAATGCAGGGCAATTTCTAAAATTTAGAAATTATATCCTAGTTCAGGGTGTTGGATGAGCAGCGGAGGTGAAATACAACTAGAAAAGGGAGCTCTGTAGGTACGTAGCTATTAAGTTGGTGCAGATGTATGCACGTTCAGCTCTGTATCATTGTGTGGGCTGTCCTGGGGTGTTGTTACCCATGAGCAGTGCCACTCAGCTGAGCAGCGCTGTGCTGTGTTCTGGTTGGGGCTGCCCCAGCTCCTGTCTCTTCCTTCCTTTCCTGTCTCCACTTATAGTGGTGCTGCATCTGTTCCAAAAGTGACTAAAATAGCTCAGCAACCTTTTCTTTTCCAAACTCTGTAGATCTGAATCAATTGTTGTGTAATTAAAGATTCAACAAACGAGAGCTTCAGCCTAGGGATGGAAACGTGTATGCTGCTGTGTATCTTCCCTGTACTGCTGTCATTACTACAGAACAAATTGCAATAGAGGTAGGCTGATTGTTGTGCTTGGCCACGGGAGCACAGGCTGGGAGCTGTGGACGTGGGCAGAAGCAGACCCCCTTTCCCTGTCCTCGGGCACATATTATAGTTGCAAAGCTCCAACTTGGAGAAATTCCCACTTGACATGCATGCCTGATTCACATGTGACTGAGATTTAAATTTAGTTCTCTCATTCTTTTTAACAAGCAAATGTTATATATGATTAAACTTGGATGGAAGGCCTTGATCCTGACTGTTGAAATCATCTGATGAGACGGAACTGATGTCAGTGTCAGGAAGAGGCCCCTTTACACTTGCTAGGGGCTAAGGTAGGCTGACAAGCATCCCCTTGCTGTGAGGTTGCTGGGTGGTGGCTGGAAGCATTTTGCTGCACCCATTGATGGTCAGGCCACCTCTGGTGACTGAGAACACACTGAGCTTTTTCATCATTGCCTGAGATGTGCCTGTCCCTCATGTCTTCCACATCTCAGCTGCTCGTATCTCCTGCTCTGTCCTTCTACCTTTCCATTTATTTCCTACCATTTAGCATTCTCTCCTCCAAACTGCAATTTCACGCAAGGGAAGAAAACCTTAAAGCTATTGTGAAATTTGAGGGCAGTTTAGTGCTTGATGTCACAGAAACTTCCTAAAGAGCTTCCTCCCATCTCCTTTTTTATCCATATTTTAAGTAGGTGGTGGAGCCTGCTGCAAGGGTAGTAAGAAATATCTTACATCAACCATTCTTCAAAGCAAATGATTATATTTTTGGCCTGTGAATGAAGTTGCATCAATTATTTCCATATATATTCTGAAGGTGAGTTTTAATGAATTAGCATGTTGCAGTAGTTTTATTTGGAGAAATTACATTTATTTCCAAACAGTCACCTTTGTTTTCCTGATGCGTTCTCTGGAAAACAGTTTTTAAGCACCAGGTTTAGCTATTCCATAATAAGTATAACCTTAGATGAAAGCTGAAATCAGAAAGGCCGAAATTCAAATTTGAGACGTGCTTAATTGTTATCCAAAACTGCATGGTACTTTTTGTTTGCTACCCAGAGTCCGTTCTTCAAGAAATGTTTCATCTTCTGTAACTGGATTTCGGTTCCAGTCTTTCACCGAGAACATGTATAAAAACGTATGTTGTTCTGTTTGTTTGTAAATGGGGAGTCAAGATGCAAAACTGTAAATTGGAAGAATGCTACATATCTGCAAAGGTCTGCTTAATGTTTCTTTATGTGAAAGCATTTCTTATGTTTTCATTTTTTTTTAAATCTTTTGGTTCCATTCCAAAAAGCTTTTTTCTCTTCCACTCTGTGTGTATATGTAACACATAACATTGCAACCCGAAGTTTAGCCGCTTTGTTTCTTTTTACTTCATAACCTTTTATAAGGCTTTGCAAATTAAATTCGGTAATTGAAACAGACAAGTTTCTTTAACACAAATTATAGCCTATCTTAGAATGCATGATCTGTTTCATAGCCATTACTGTGACTAAGTGGGTTGTGTGGCAGGAGACTCAGGACTCTAGCTTAATAAATCATTGCCCGCTTGGTCAGTTTTCGGCATGAAAGAACAAAAGCATAATATAATTTCTGGTTCAAGTAGAGGATTATCAAGAAAGATTTGTGAGTTGTGTGCAACCCCCTAACCTTCTGGGAAAGAAGGCATTCTAAGACTCACTTATCTTCCCATGAATAAATAATACAGTCTTGCCAATTAAAAAATCCTTTATTGATGACATGCAGATTTATTTTGTGCCATACCTAGAATGCGGGTATCACAAGACAAAGTTTAATTCAATTGTGTAGATATCCCTGTGGGAAGGAAAAATCTTTTAAAAGAGCCCCTGCTTGCCTTGAGAATGTGGGGCAGAAGGAACTGCACACAACTTCAGTCTAACCATGATACAGACAGCAAAACCATCTCATGGAGAAAACAAATGCCCGACATACACAAATTACAATAGAAGTCCAGCGTAGTGATTTAGAGTTTCGAAAATACAAAAGGTATGGTAATATCAAATGAGGAGCTCTTTAGAGCTTAGCATCTTGAATGCATGCAGATGAATGAGAGTGTTTTAATTGTAGATAGAATGAAGTTTAACTTATTCAAATGGTCCTCTATGTCTTCACTTCTAATTGTACCATATGGCATCACCTAATAAGAGCCAAGTGCAGATGCCAGCTATATCGCAGTATGATATATTATAAAGCAATCAAATTTGAAGTGAAGATTTATGATGGAACTCTTCTTTGTTAAAATCAAGCAAACAAAAAAGCCATCTGATCTATTACAGGCACTGAACAGATCTCTATTTAAAGCTCCTGTTCCAAAAACTTGTCCTTCAGCAAATGTCCCACATCCCTAGAAGTCTCAAAGGGAGTTAGGAGCTGAGAGAAGGATGCTAGAGGTGAAGCTTACCTTTATTTTGTTGCCAGTATACTTTGCTTAGTAAGGGCGAAGTGGCTGAGGGGCTACTCCCTGCTGGTGTGCAGTCGATGGAGCTGGAGCGCCTGTTTCCTCTTGTACACCTTAAGTGCCTTTGGGAATCCCATTTTGGGTGGATCTCCAATTCTTTCTCTTCTCCCCTGACAGCCGTAGCTACACATTAAGGAGGTGGAAGGGAACATTAGTTTTTATCCCTGCATAACCCATGCTACATTCTGTTGGTGTTGCTGGCGCTAGGCTTGATCACATGTAACTGGGAATAGCTTTAAGGAGACAATCCCAAAGACTCGAAGTGATGAAGCATCCTTTGCATTCTTTCATTTTCCTATGGGTAAAAGCATGTGGTTCTGGGAAACTAGAATAACTTGAACATTAAATTGGGTGCCAGTAAGATTCCGTATGTTTATATCATCATTAAAAATGAATAAATAAATCAATAAGGCAGTATATTTTCTACATGGCCTTCTCATTATTAGCATCCAGAATTCACTGCAACTTCTCAGGAGCTGCAAAAGTGTCATTCATTTCCATGCTTTGTTACAGGGTGGTGAAATTCAGGTTGTTTACTCTTGCTTTTTATGGAGCAAAAAATCAGCATATCTTTCTGTTTACTTCTTTTTTTTAAGGCTCTCCAAATGATTTCTGAAACCTTTAGGAATACCACAAATAACAGTGAGGAGTTTGCCGTTGTTCCAGTGGTTAGAGAGGAAGGCACTGTAATTAATGCTGATTTCTTCAAGTTTGCCTAAACTTTAAAGTACCTTGATAGCAGTCTTGAATTAAGGAAAGCTACTTTGGAAATATTTGACTTTTTCCAATGAGTAAGTTGGAGTTTGATTAATCTTTTCTGTATCTATAAGAATACCTCTTTAGAAAAGTTACTATTATATTATTAGAAACAAATTCTAATTCAATGTTGAAGCAAAAAGCCTAGGCTGAGCTATATCCCCCTGGGACACGAGGAGGACATCAGCATCCATCTGCAAACAGAAGGATTCAAACAGTGATTTCTGCCGTTGCCAGTTAGAGAAGTTTTAGAAAAACAGTCACCAGGAATAATCTGCAGGTGAAGAAATTGCAACACATGTGCATTCTGACTGTCATTTGACCTATGTACAAGCATGTAAATCTCCCATTATTCCCAAACTAAGTAATCCGTAGATAAAACCGAAGCCATCAAGCGGAAATAATAGTCAGAACTATGTAGCACTGACAATATGCAGAGCTCGCTGCTCTCTTCTGGCCTTTGTTGCACTGCTTGCTGAGCGAGGGCTGAAATAAAACAGTTGCGCGAGAGTGTGTGAATCTTCAAGTACAACAGAATGATCTGTCCAGACTAAAAATACAAGAAAAGATGAAACAGGAGGAAGATTACGGTTGATGTACAGAGCCTGAGACAAAGCAGTGACAACATGGAGATCTCCTCCTGCTGAAGAGGAGGTATGGGTTTGATCAGATGGGTCAAGCTCTGAGCTGAAGGAATCCTGGTTCTTCCTTGCATCTGCCTTCTGAGACCAGCATATTCGCAGAGCTATTTTGTTACAAAAGTGAAGAAGTGCCCTGGCAAACTTATGCCATACGTGACAAGAAGCAGATCCTCCCAAGTGGAGCAGAGCATGCGTTTTCCTTTCAGATTTACCCAAAAAGAATTTTCATTGTTCTTAATAATTTAATCCAGGTTTCTGCCTCTTTGTATATGTTATGTACTGAGAAGTTCAATGTATAAACTCATTTGTCTACTTTCCTTTGCTGTTAAAGAGTTTGAGGAAAATAGCTGAAGATGGTTAACCATAATTAATGCTTTTTGGTCTGCCTTTTGCAACTGCCCTCTTGAGGCAAACTGGCGTGATGATACCCCTGACACTTCAAAAGATTCCCTTTGGAGGAGAGTGTCTACTGTGGCGCTTCAGTTGCCTGATCTCTTCAGGCTTCTTATACAGTCAGTGAAGAGAAAGATGTTCTTCCTGAGAGTCAAAGCAATTCAGAGCATCTAAATGAGCCTCTCTTCTAAATCAACCTCTCAGGCAATTGATCTCTTTCAGTAACTATAGGCAGCATATTAAACTTGTAACGAGAATAAAAACGAAACATAAACCCAGCACTGCTTCCCCATGAAATTTTTGCAGATTCAATACAACTTTTAGATTTGTTCCTATCTAAGTTGATTTAGCTGCATCTTCCTAGCTCTAGATGGGGAATATCTCTGGGAAGAAGAGTAAGCAGTCCCAAAAACACCCCAGCAAGTTCTGGTTGAAGGACAGTTGAATCAAACCTGAGCTGTACCTAGCAGTCCTGTTGAAGGCGCTAGCTCACCAAGAGTAAAAGCCTCAAGATGCGTCCTTAAGTAAGTGGAGAGCACTATTAGTTTTGTTATTTTTAACAGGAAGGGAGCTGCCAGATTCATGTTAGCAGATTCTGGTTAAATATCTCAGAGCTGATTTTCAAGGCAACTGGAGCAGACGTCCAAGTGTCACTGCAATCATACAGCCTCCCAGACTATAACCAGTGCACAGTAGGCTGAGCTGCGGTTTGTGGTTCTTTCACCAGACTCCTGGATGTGCAGCTGGAGGGGGTTCAGGCAACTTGTGGCTATTGTGGGACTCTGGCTCCCCATGCAGCCTTCTATACTGCATATGCTTCAGCTGTCTGAATGCTGAATCCAGCCAGGAAAACAGTCCCCATGTCTGCAAAACCTGTCTAACGAGCATTGTTCTGACAGACTTTCTTCTCCTTTCCAGTTGATTTCCAGCATTCTGGTAAAGTCATTTTCTTCTCATCACCCTCATGCTGTCACTTACACCCACAACCTAATTGGAGCAGCTTCCTATCATCCACCACATCACCCTTAGCACCAGAGTGATCTTCTGTCTCTGCTCTCAGCCCTTTCCAGCCAGAGTTTTCCCCATGCTTTGCTCTGTCCTCTCTTGCTGAATCTCCTGTCTGCATTCTTAGCTTAAAAATTTCTGCTCTTCTGCCACGGAACTTGAAACAGCCTCGTGCAACTCTTTAAGATCCACTCAATAAATTCTGAAAGAGGAGAGGCTATTTAGACTTTGTAGCGAAGAAAATGCAAGATACATCTCTGTGTTTTGGGTTAGTTTGGGAAGTTTTTAACTCACAATGCTGAATGTTTCAGCTGACACTCATTCATGAACATCTCACTGTACTCAAAACTCAAGTTTTTGCCTATGTCTCCTATTTTTTGCTGCCATTTGCAACCAGCAGGTGAGCACTGAAATCAACAGTGCTTGATTTTGCAGAGGAAAGTTTGTTTCCAAATTTATAGTGGCATTTTATACAAACTTTGTTCTCACACTAAGAGAGCAGGGCAATGGCATTTAAAAAATGCCTTTCCTCCTAATTGATCTGCAGTTGGATTTTTGCTTGAATACTTCTCATTTCCCATTTGCTCACTGATCCTTTCTCTACGTACCACAGATCTAGAATGTGTAAATTAACTGTAGCATTCTCACTGGTGAAACAGAAAAGGTGATGAGATCGATGTCTTTGAGTTAGTGTAAATTGTTTGAGAGCTTTTCATGAGATTTGTTAAGACTTTTTTTTCTTTTCTTTTTTTTTTTAAGGAAACTTTCCCACTCTCTGGTCTGGTTTTGGTCAGTATTTTAGTCATGGGTAAGTTTGTTTTATTTTCTTTAAACAGATGTTTTATCTGTCACATATAATGCCAATCAGATTAGGTAATTCCAGGTGATCTGGTCAGTTTGTTCTCTGTAAGTCTTTACAGGACAGGCAACCCTTACTGAAACAGTTTAGGAAATTCATTTGTCTTCTGTTCGTTGTCATACTTTGCTGCCACAGAAAATCATTTCTCACAATACCATATGTGCTAGAAACTTTATTCTGCTCTATACTATATCGCATTTATTTTATGGTGACTGATTCTTGGTTTTCGTGTTTTAGATCAAGAGGAGCGCTTCTGTAATGGGTTCTGACAGTATTTATCAAATCCACAGCTCCTGCCATGCTGCATCCCACAGAAATGAAGGTAAATGCTGTCAGTGTGCAGGCTGAGGCCAGGCATTACCATTTTATACAGGTCTTACAACAGTAGTTTGTTCATTTTTAGAAAAAAAGAATGTCTGTAAAGTGTGAAAGAAGTTGATCATCTGTATCTATTACGCAGGATAAGCTAAATTCTTTGAAATGTCTGTTAAGAGAGATATTGTCTGTAGTTTTCATTGACTTGAACTGCACATAGATGTCTAAGGACAGGACTTGACACACTTCCTATAGAAATGACAGGAGGATTCTTAGTATTACCTTTCATAGTGCATCAAATGCAAGTTTTTAAGTCCTAGAAAGTGGCATTCAGCCAGTGCAGTCTTTTACACAGGCCTTAATCTGATGGGGTGACTTCTATGTGAATAGTGCTTACAGATTACATGATACAGTGTTAAAAGCTGCAGAACCAGAGTCTAAAGAGAGAAATGTTTTCAACTGATACTTCAAATAGCGTAGTTGTCTCTATATCTTGTGTCAGTTCATCACTAAGGCATTTCATCACCTTCAAATCAAACTTTTAAGAGAACCTTGATTCCTGAGAACTGCTCAGGGCACAGGCAGGATGTGGATAATAGCTGGGGTCACTACTTCAATTTTGCTATTGCAACAATTAAAAATAATTATTATTTTAAAAAAAATCTTAGTTTTAGTGTAGTTGCTATTCTTGATTTTTAATGCTCGCACTGGATGAGCTCTGTGCACTTGAGAGGAGCTTGTTTTGCTTTGATGCGGTCCTGTGGCAGCACCTGAACAGGACAGCAGGGTCAGCACCATTGTGCCTCCTGCTACATCTGCTTTCTGCAAGTTTTCGTGTCCTCTCATCCCATTCTGTCCTTTGGGTCCCTTTGCACCCTCATCTGCCAGGTGCCACAGGAACAGCTGATTTATAAACGCCCTGCAGGAATGAACTCCTGCGGAGTAGCAGTCAGGCAGATGGGTTTTGATGATTTTGTAGCCCATGTACTGAGCAGCAGCCTGCCCTTCCTCCTCCTCGCTTCTCAGGCTGTCACTTCCTGTGGCTTCTACCCCTATATGGCTGAAAGAAATTCATGTGAAGTGACCTGCAGATATGTGCTAGAGCAAGCTAAGTATGCTAAGCAAGCACTCCTATGACTTAAGAAATCCTTTGAAACGTAGTGTACTGGAAGTTGTGTGTGTGTACCTGCATGCCTATGCTTCACTGGTGGTTCTACTCTTCCATAGCCATAAGCAGTTGTCAAAGAATTGCCTTGTGAGCTCAGCCAGGCCCTGGCTTGATGGCACAGCCGTTCTCCTGTCTTCATGTCTTATAGTAAGGGCTGTGATCAGGCCATGCTCTGTGCATTTCTCAGAGGAGGAACAAAGAGAAAGGGATCAAGTTCTGTGGCAAAACCTACTGAGACCCTGGTTTTTAACAGATCTGCTTCTGGGTTGGGTTGTTTTTTTTTTTTTTTTTTGTTTCACTGTCTCAGTGTCCTGTCTGCATGTAAGCTTGCAGAGGTAATCTGGGTATTCTTGAGTGGCTCAGGAAGCCATATTTCTTGCTCTTTTCCCCAGACATGACCCATTTCTGTCTAGGATGATCATTCAATTCTGAATTTGAGCATAGGCTTTTGGCTAAGGTATATGTCAAACAGAACTGATTCCTTAAAGCCAAGAATAAATCCAAGAATTTATACATATGCAAGGAGCCCTTCTGCCTGGTCTGCTCAGCCCTAGCAATTTGATTACCTTTTCAAGCCTCTCTTTGCAAGAAGAAAGATTGTTTTTTCTTTTCCGCTCCTCCTTCAAAAGTAATATTCTTTATAGCATGAAAAGCTGTCATGTATAACGGAGGGCCCGTGTACATGCCATCAATACTGGGTGGACTTCTGCCAGGGAGAAGATGATCTTAAGACCTGTTACAGACAGAGGACCTGAACTTTTTTTTTTTCTTTTAAGAGGAAGGATTCAAACAATTTTCATTTAAAGACCTGATCTTGCCATCCATATTGGTGAAACAGAAATTTTATTCCACAGCATGGGAGTACAGGTATCATGTTAGCAAACTGACTACATCTGTAGTAAAATAGCAAGTGGTACAGATTACAGGAGATCTTGTGACTGGGTATTGCTTGGCAACGATACACGTTTAGGTCACAGATTTGGTAACATAACTCATGCTAGGTCACAGACTTGGTGACATGATTCCTGCTGGGATGAATAGGTAACATCTGACTGGGTAACACCCAGTGTTCAAAACAACTAACCCTTTCACTGCTCTCTGGCAGCACCTGTTGTAAAGAGAGAAATACAGAAAAATAAAACAATATTAAAGGTGAGAAACCTAACTTTTTGGAATTTGGAAAATGGTAAATATTGTTCTACAAAAACTTCTCCAGATGGAATTTCTGCTCTTGTTTATCTGGCTAAAAATACTTGCCTCATTTTCTTCACATCCTAAATATATATGTATGTCTCAGTGAAGAGTTAGCATTGTGTCAAAACGTTGACTTTTTCCTAACTTTTTTTGTTTGTGATTTAATGTTGCATTTTGCGTTACAATATATAAATGTGGATGTTTTGATGTTCTAGAAATAAAGTTAGATTTTTGTGTAGCGGTCTTACTGATGCTAGCACTTTGAGTTCCTTTTCAAGTTAATAGGCCAGGCCTGCTCATGTTGCCCTTATATCACAAGATCATACCTTTGCAACAGAAAGACATGCTTGTGGCAGATGTTTTCATACAGTGCTTTTCCTTTGGTCTGAAAATTGTTTTTCAGAATGCGTTATTTTTTCAACTTCAAATAAGCATGTATTATATTACTTTATTATGCAGAAATCCTATGGAAGTTAACAAAGAATGTGCTGAGTGCATCTTTGGACACTAATATAAGGATCTAATCACATGCCAAGAAAGGCAAGTTGTGCAAGTCTGCAGTGAGTTCTGGAAGTGAATGTGGTCAAAGCGCTGTTTGAGTCTGCCTCTGACACAGGGCAGATGTGTATGTGTTTGTTCTTAAGCAAATAAGCAAGTAATGCAAAATACATTTGACCTCTGTACTGATTTGGGTTTGCTCTTTTAAAGAAAGAACTCTTGAGGTAGCTCTTGCCAGAGAAGTAACGATATGTTTTTTAAACAAAATTGTGCATTTTCTTTCCAGATGAAGTGTGAGGTTACGAGGTTCATCATCTCTTTTAATATTCATAATGTAAATGTATAGGACATGTGACAGGCATCTTTGGTATCCTCTGCTTTGGAGGGTTTCGCAGGGCTGAGGTACTTCTGTGGGATGTTTGGGATTTTCTCATACAGTGGTTTCATTCATAACTCAGGAATAGGCCCAATATGTCTGTCATGACAGAAAAGAAAATTGTGCATAGTGGAACAGCTGAGCTTAGCTGGAGACTGAATACTTTTCCTCTTCCCTCTTTGCTGGGCAGCTGCTGAAGAATGCTTTTGGTTGACTGAAACGTTATTAAGAAGTTTTTAACTGGTCACAGGGCATAGCCCTCACTTACCTATGAAATTGCAGCCATGATTTTGAAATGGCAAACTGGCCATTCCTTTGCTTCACACGGGTCAAAAACCACCACTGGGAGGTTTCAGGCTTTGTAAATCAGAAGATGGAAATGGCAAACCCAACAATAACATCTGTGCGCTATATGTAAAATCACAGAAGTCACACTTCATACCTGAAATTTGTAATTTTTTTTTAAACTTTTAACTGCAGCAGCTAAAATTATCTTTCCTGTTTGTATAGTGCATGAAGTATTAACTGTACAAGCTGCTCACATTTGTGTATATGTGAGTGAGCACTGTGGAAAATAAAAGATCTGTGGCCTATTTGCTGTGTCCATTAGCTGTGGCCAAACTCCAGTGTATCTCAACTCAGACAAATATGTTGATGCCATTGCTAAGTCTAATCAACATGGCTGATCTCTGACAAAACAAGCTCAAAATATCTTGCTTACAAGAAGAAATTGTGTGTGTGAGGGAGAGAGAAACACATCCAAAGTTTGGATTATCTGCAACAATGGGTAGAGCAATACCTTGCTCTTTGTCCATCATTTCAGGATATTAATGTCTTCCCAAGTGGTGCAGTCTCAATCATCCTGTGACACCACTGGGGATATAAAGAGAGAATGAAGGTCATTTATTCTGTGTCCTGTAGGAAATACACAGTAAAGCTAGAATGAAAACCTTCCCCTTGCTGATTCCTGCTCCTTTGTTCTGATCAGAATCTTGTTCTATCTCTCCGTAGGTGTCCAATGCATGTTTCAGCCAACCCTCCCATTTGTGCGACAGCCTTTGTTTCTGATCTAAATTTAACTCTATTTCACATGTATTTTGGCTTTTCTTGTTGCTGTTGTCATAAACTAAAAATTGTGAAGGCTGATTCATCCAGTGGTAAAAACTGTTACTGTTAAAGCATGGGAACATGATTCTGTTTCAGAAACTGTGACTTGGTTTGTTTTAGTTATGGAGAGCCTTAAACATTTTTCCTCTGTTATAAATCCCAGCAGCTCTTGACCTGAATGGTTCTGTGTAACTGGATGAGTAACTACTACTAAACTGGCTTGCTGTCTAGAAGTTATGGCGTTTGGATCATTCAGAATGTTATATGCAGATGGATCTCTAGATTTTGTCTGATTAGCATGAAAATACACATATATACATAATGAACATATAATGTGTATATATATTTATATCTATGAATATGTACATATGTATATATATTCATTTCAGAGGCAAGAAAGTAGATTATATAGGGGCAAGAGCAGAAACCCACACCCAACAGTTTAGATGGGGTTTGATGCTGGCCTAGATGCAAACTGAACAAACAGACAATAGAACTTGTTTTCTGCTAGCCAGCAAGAGAGACTTGGCATCCTCCAAAAGGGTTTGTGCCTGCATAACACCACTGGACAGCCACAGAAATAGCTTTGTCAGAAGAGGAAGAAACCATCCGTGGAATGGATTTGCAGAAGCAGAGCTCCCATTTGTAACACCCACCGCAGTTCTCAATCAGCAAGTGGCTCCAGGGGCCATGTGGCAGCTCTCAGTCCTCATTCAGTTCCTGATTCCCTTCAGCACGCAAACTGCACTTAGTTCCAAAATGTGATTGGCTTGAGGGTTGCCATTTACCTGTTGGCCATCAAATCTCAGCTGTAGGAGCTGTTTATCACTCAAAGGGAGCAAGTGATATCAGATCTGCTGTTTCTCCTTCTTTCCATCGCAAGAAATCTAGAGGAAGAGAGTCCTCCAGGATTCCACCAGAGGATTTATAGCGCAGCCCCTGATGTCTTTCTGCTGGAAGAATGTTGATGCTGCCTGGTAGATCTCCTTGAAAGTGTTGGATTGAACACCCTTAGCACCTGGGCCGATTTTAGGATCCAGACCAGACTTCTGTGATACTCCATCAAGATGTTTGGTAAGTCTACTATTTAATCTCTGTTTCCTACTTTGTGTTGATTTCTTTATTTGATCTTGCTTTGTGATCTTTCATTGCAGGTAAAAAACCATTCAAGTGACTAAAATAGTATTATGTCTCTAAAATATGCCTATTGTTATTGCTACGTGCAGACATTCCAGGCACAGGTATCATCCATAATATAGAATTCTAGCACAGAACTTCAAATAGTCCAGTGTTTGGATTGGTAAGAAATGGAGGGGGTTATTGTGTGACTTGATGTAAAACAAAACATCATTGGAAAGCTGACAGAAAGGATTGTGCTGGAGACCAATACCTAGCCCTCTCAGCCTCTTGGCTGATGACTGTATGTCCCCGGTTTAGAGGTCTATTCTCTAGATATCTTCCATCTTTTCATGCTAGTAGCAATATACATGAATTTAACTTAATCCTTTCCAGAAAACCTTCTTGAAAAGCCAGTTCACCTCTAGAAAGGGAACAAGTCACAGACATCTTTGAAATTACACGTTTGATCTGAACTCCCACCTAATGGAAAGGTCAGATGCAGACTGTATCTGGCTGCTCTCTTTCCAATTCTATTCAGCATCTCCTGTTCTAACCCTGATCTGTCTTAATGTACTCTTGCAGGGGAAATACAAAGTTAGGTTCAAGTATGAAATTGTCATCCAAACCTTTTAACACTGAAAAAGTTTGAATCTCATTTTACTGTTTCACTTAATTTCTAAAATCATATTAGTTGCTCTGAGGCTGACAGCAGTGAAGTGCAGCATTTCCAGGGACAGCCCTTGTAGCACAAGGGAACGTTTTCACATTTCTCCAATGTTTATCTTCAAAAGAACACCAAGGTCTTTTCCCAGCATCTCAAATGATGCCCACAAGTTTGGGATAGCTTGCTGTGTGACTTAAAACTCCAAAATCCGATGAAGCGGTCATTGTGACTTATCAGGAAGCAGACTCTTTTAACTTGCAACAACAGTGGTAGAAAATGGAAGGAAGTGAAAGAAAGGTTCATTCAGTAAATTTCAGATTGTCTAGCTGTTGTGTCAGAAATCAGTTTCAATTTAATTTAATCACTGGAGGAGGGATACAATGCCCTGTGAATTCAAAGTCTATTAGCAGTAGAGAAGCTGACTTCTTCCTGTAAGACATGCAACTCTTGTTCATATTCTGACTGCTATAAATAGCAAGAGTGAGAGTTATGGTTCAGGTAGTGGGTGGTGTGACAAGGAGCAGGAAAAACAAAAAGGATAAATCTGTGTGAGGGAAATCTGTGTACCTTCTATTAAGGAGAATGTGAAGCATGTAGCTGGTACTGATGCCAATTGAGCTCAGAGCTTCAAAATACCTACGGTGCAGCAAACCAAAAATGAGTGTACAAAAAAGTAATGGAAGCATAGAGAGGATGGTAGTACCTGAAGCTGGAGAAGATTAAATAACAAAGCAATTGCAATAAGTGGTTTCGGTGACAAACAATTCAGATTCTCAAGAAAAAAAAACACAACAAAACAATAAAAAACATTTGTCTGCATTCCAGCCCTGACAACTAATACAATTTATTTATATTAATGTTTTCAAAACTGAAAGTACCAAAAGTGCTGCTTGGCATTTAGATTATAGACTAGTTCTAGGCTTGCTTGTATCTAAACTCACCCATAATTGCAGGTTACCTGTTCCTGTACCTATTCACTGTATTAATACTAATAGGCTTTCTCAGAACACAGATTCAAGATGGGATCTAAAACCTAGACTGTTGGGTTAGAAGGGAAAAGAATGTGTAGTTTTTCTAGAATGCGTTGGAAAAGTTTGCAGCTCTTCTTTGTTTCTGAAAAATGGGATTCCAAGTCCAAGTTTCATGTTCAAGGCTGTGAAATTCAAACAGAAACTAATGAAGTCAAGGTCTGGGAAGATAGCTTTTCTAAATTGCAGAGAAGAGTTGAAAAGCAGAAGACAGTCTCCTCTTCTGGGTGCTGATTGTAATCACCCATTTTTTTTTGCCTGTCTCTGTTTCAGCCCACATAACTATGAGCAGACATTGCAGAAAATGTTAGAATGCAAGATTTCTGTGAGGCAAGGTCTATCCTGCTGAATGCTTTTGTGCTTGTGTTTCTTTTCAGCATAAACAGGGGGAACTTTACTCTTTTCAGCTGTGACTTTTCCTTTTAACACCACTAGCTCAATAGAATGCAAGTGATCTGGATGTAAAATGACAGAATTGTGCGCATGCAGAGGGTTTCTACCATCAGATGAATATAGAGATAAACATGTAGTTACTGTTTTAATTATTCACACTCTGGGAGCTTTGCCTATTGCGTTCCCAACATGAGAAGTGCACAAGATGCAGCACTAAAGAAATTCCATCAAGTGGACCTCTTACCAAAAGTATGGTTGAGGGAAAATTCTAATTTCCTTACTCGAATCACATGTCAGCTCTTTGCCAGTTACATTCTTGAATGCTCTTCAGGTCTTTTTTGCCCACAGATGCTGCACATAAACCCACCTATGGGGTGGCTCACAGCATTAGTCTGGGTCAAACCTTTTTCTGAAAAGGCTGTGCTGAAGTCATTTGATGATGTTTGCTAGTGCTCTGAAAGCCTCGGGCAATCCTCAAGTCAGCTGGGTTTGTGCCGCCAAGGATAAGTGAGCTGGCACTTGGGCTGCATGCCAGTACAACTGTGACTTTAGTCATAAAGTCATATCCCAATTTCTAAGGAAATTATACTTTGCTCACCAAATTTATGAAGCAGATCATATTGTGGTCAGTATATTGCAGGTATCCCGTGGCTAAATTTTGTTGTGCCTGCTTCGGTAGTTCCCTTTCACTTTGGTTCATCTTTGTAGGGATATTTACAGAAAGGAGTGTTTGTGTTCATTTGGCAGTTAATTGTTACAAATAGGCATAAATACTAATTATTTCCAGGCCAAGTTATCATCTAAGGGAAGAACGCTCATCTGTTTTCCTTTTTTTTTCTCCTTCTTATCCTCAGTAGCCTCAACCCCTGGATTTATGCCTTGTGCAGGGAAGTTCCTCAAAGAGATAAGGAAGTAGAAAAAAACTAAGAGGTTCAGGGAAGAAACAGTTTCTGGACAGTGTATCCAGAGATGCTGGTTCTCAAAGCATTCATGTCTGTGTTAAAGCCGGAACTTTGCAGAGTGAGAATTTTTCCTTTTTCACCTAACTTATACAGCTCCCTTTATGCTGTTGTGGATCATTGCTTCAAAGAAGCTCTGAAGTTCAGAATCCAACCTTGAAGATAAGAGTTTGGGGTCCAAAGAGTGGATTCCCAGTGAGAACGTTAAAAGAAGGAGAGAGCAATCTGAACAAGTTTATTTGTATATGTTCTTTTAATCTCAGCTAGCTCTGAAGGGATTAGTAGGGCTTCTGTTTTCTAAGAAAGCTGTAGTGCTTTACAGCAGTTGGCCATCCACACTCTAGAGGACTGTGGGATAGGTCTCAACAGTAGGAAACAGAATAAAATATTCCAGGGGAGCATGCTTGGCCATTCTCGCTGTGATGAAAGGTGAAATTATTACTATCTATATTAATTCTGTCCTACTTATGAATGCTAAGCATTCTCTGATAATTTCATGAAACTCAAAGTTAAAAAATGAATACTTACATGGATTCTGGCTAAAGGACATATTTAAACCATGAATCATCATCCTTTTTTTTTTTTTTTTTTTAACCACAGAAACCTTGATATTCACTTTTTATTTTTCAGAGTGTTGGAAGTTTCATTAGAGAGTTAGGGCAGACACTTTCAGAGATGCTATTTAGGAGTGCATTTGAGGGGAGATGGGACTTCTAGAACCCATAAATTTGAGCTCAGCAAGTGGCTTTTACTTAAGAAAGATTAAAATCTTGTCTGTGAAGGAGAGCAACCTTTTTTTAACCTTTTTTTTTTTCTTCCCAGTTCCTGTTTACAACTGAGGGAGAGTAAAGACTGATCACTAGAATATATTTGTATATATTCAGAACTGGAAACAATTTAATAACTGTTCTCTGTTGCCTGGTGCTCATACCAGCACCCATAATGGTGGCTTTTGGCATGTATATTTTAGTGCCATTTCATTTGTGCAATCCAGTTGTCTTGTATGGGTATTAGGCTGTGATGTCTGCTCTTTATGCTTTTCAGATGAAAAGAAAAATATTGTAGGAATGGAAGAGGAGCAGACAGCAAGAGCTCATCTTCCAGCCGGGAATCTACTCAGAATTGGAGAGAAATGGAACTGCGGAACATGGAAAGACACTGAAGGACGTGAGAATGCTAGGAAGAGGGTAAAATTCCAACTGACATTGCTCAGCTGGAATAGCTACCACCTGCTTGAAAGCCTGGTCATTCTTCTGAAGCCACGTTAGGTCACTGCATGTAATGTCAGTAAAAGCAGTACAACCGAGTCAGTTAAATCCTCCATCAGATTAGGTTTCTATACATTTCCCTTGACGACATTGAAAGAATCCAAAGAGAAAGCTGACAGACCTATTATTGTACTGGCACAAGATATGGTTATAATCTTTCAGTGCTTCCAAAGTAAGCTTCATCTCTGAAATGAGTCTGTATAGGAAAAGAAGTCCCAGTTACTGAAGTTATTTTGAAAATGGTACAGTTACTCAGGTAGGCTTTGAGAGTGCCTGTGTCAAGTACATAAGGTCCCTAGGGTACATTTGGATCTGATATATTATGAGACATTTTGCTTTTTATCTGTTTTCCTTATGCTCTTTAAAATGGGGCTGCTTCTGAGGTCATCAGGATTGGAAATCAGGATTTCCCAATAAAATATCTGTTTTATAAGCACGGACACAATTCACACGTGTCAGTGTCCGTTCACAGACACATTTTGCACCTTGTATTTTCCTGTTTAAAAATATGTAAGTGCAAGCCATCAATGGTGCACAAGGAAGCCCTGCTATGCAGCTAACCAGCTAGCTTGGTGCAGCATAGAGGTGCAGGAAGGAAGTGAATGTGGCTTGTTGTGACTGCTTGAAAGGGCCAAGGAAGGAGCATGGGGAAGAATGAGTGCATGCTGTGTAGAGTGTGCTTACTCCTGAGAAGTAAGAGAGTGAAATGCTGCTGAAATATTGATAGGGAGGATAGGCTCTGGAATGATTGACGACATGTGTGTGTGTCTTGGCAAGTTTAATTGGATTTATTGGGGTAGAGGTTGGAAGAATGTGGTGCATTTCCTTTTATGGGTTTCTTTCTTTCAGACTTTTCTCTCCTGCAGAATTGTCGTTTGATGCATATCCTTTTCATTGACTAAAGAGAAAACCTGGTGTCTGTTCCTCTCAATGTTAAGGTTAAGGAAGCTGCATAGAGGATGAAAAGAGATGTAAAACAAGTTTCATTACATTTTATTTACTACTTGTCTTCACTTTCACTAGGTGTGACTACTCACCGAAGAGTGGTAATTTGGAGGGGAAAAAGAATATATAATTGAATAGTGGCTAAGTGAATCTCAGTGTTATGATGCCAGTCATAGTGGGAAATCTGCCTTGAAGACTTATTGTCTGTGTGCTCTACTCTAGCATCGATATGCTTGTCTTTTTGGCTTATCCTTAGTAACCAGATTCCTTTCATCTTGCCAAACACTTTGAACCTGGGTCACTGGATGTAAAAGTGTTACAGTTTGCAGAAGTGGTGAAATTCAGATCCTTCAAAATACCAACAAACTCAACACCTGTGAAGTCTCCTCACATTGAAATAAATGGATTTATATGTGGAATTTCCTCAGTGTCTCTGCACCTGAATTCCTAGCCATGGTGTGCATGTGCTTTTTTTCAGTGGCAGTTAGTATTTCAGTCTTTCCCTTCTGCCTGTCCCTGGTGTGAGTGCTCTGAGTTTTTAAGCAGAAGCACTGACTTGTCTATTCTGACCCCAGCACTAATTTCTGCTCATTCTGGTGTAAATTAGGAGTTCACTGATATCAAGGCCAGCAAGCAACTTTTTGTTTTTATTTGTTTTTGATACTGCAAACTAGTTTCATCAGCTGTTAGTTTGATGCTTACATTGAATTTTCTGTTAATGAAAAGTCCAGTGTAGAGACTACATGGACGGCATCTGTAAAGGTTTTACTTGCTCTGCTGAACCTAAGTGGCGGATCTTTTTTTGGTTTCTGTTCAGGTTTCATCATCCAAGAGCTGATTCTGAGGATGACAGCTTCCAAGATGTCTCAAAAAGAGAACACCAAACTCTGTTCTTCGGCCTACTGGGAGAGAATTCTGACCTCTGCAGAGGTGAGTAAAGAAACAGAGAATTGGGAAGAACTTTCTGTGGGGAAGATTGTGAACTGCTGATAGAGGACACTGTCCTTCATCAAAAGTGTAAAAATTTTCATTTGTTCCTGCTCTGAGTTCAGCATGAATCACTAGCCAAAGACCTGGTTATCCTTCTTAAACTTGCAAGCTTTCCAGGTCCTCCGGGCATAAAAATTAGAGCTGCTGGTGTTTCATCTCTTGCCTCTTCCTTTTTTTTCACTCTACACTGCCCTACAATCAAACTTAAGTCTGTGAAAACCAATGGGAAGGTAAGTATAGAGACAGAGAGCTTTAATTAGCTGTACAGTCATCTCCACAGAGATGAAGCCAAACACATATGGTAGCAGAATATTTCTGAAACAGTTTGTCTGTTTTCAAATAACAAGCTTAATGTAATGATGTTTTTATGCAACACTAAACTTAAGGATGTGTTTTCACTGAAACACAATGGAATCTAAGCTACCAGTAAGATACTTCAATTTCATTTAAGTAATAGCCTGTTTCATTGGCAGGATTATTGCTGAATTTACAGCTCTTTCTTACTTTAGGTTGGTTTTGGCATGAGAGAAATGTATCATCTTAAGATTCATTAACAGAATTAATTTAAAAATAGGCATAGTGTAGGAGAACACTAGTTCTCCTTAGTTCATCTTATAAGTTCATCTTATTAGTTTGATATAGTTTGTTTTTAGAAATATGTATGCTAAATCTAATTTTTGAGAAAACGTTATTGATGCAAGAAACCAAGGGTCATTTTTTTCTGCTGTGGTATTGTGCCTCCTTTCTTATAAAAAGCCTGAATTGAAGAAGAAAAGCGACATAGACAACATTAAGGAAGAATCAAATTATGCATTTATAGTGCGACTAATGAACCAACTTCCATTTACTACTTGCTGCAACACCAGTGTTAATAAATCCATGGTGCCCGATTGGATACATCCATGGGTGCTGAGGGAGCTCGTGGAGGTGATTGCTGAACCGCTCTCTGTCGTCTTTGAGAGATCTTGGAGAATGGGGTTGGTGCCTGAAGACTGGAGGATAGCCACTGTCACTCCGGTCTTCAAAAAGGGCAAGAAAGGAGATCCAGGTAATTACAGGCCAGTCAGCCTCACCTCTGTCCTTGGAAAGGTGATGGAACAGCTCGTGCTGGATGCCATCTTCAGACACCTGGAAGAAAAGGAGGTTATCAGGAGTAGTCAGCATGGGTTCATTGGGGGAGGTCATGCTTGACCAACCTGGTAGCCTTTTATGATGTTGTCACTGTCTGGATGGATGGGGGGAGAGCATGAATGTAGTCTATCTTGATTTCAGCAAGGCATTTGATACTGTCTCCCACAAAATCCTTATAACAAAGCTGAGGAAGGGTGGGATAGATGAGTGGACAGAGTGAGGTGGGTTGAGAACTGGCTGACTTGCAGAGCACAGAGGGTCATCGTTGGAGGTGCAGAGTCCGGTTGTAGACTTTTAACTAGCAGTGTTCCTCAGGGGTCGGTGCTGTGTCCAGTCTTGTTCAACATCTTCATCAATGACCTTGATGAGGGGATAGTGGCCACCCTCAGTGAGTTTGCTGATGATATGAAGTTGGGAGGATTGGCTGACACGCCCGAAGGCTGTGCTGCCGTTCAGTGAAACCTGGACAGGCTGGAATGTGGGGCAGTAAGAAACCAGATGAGGTTGAGACTTACATCTAGGGAGGAATAATTGCATGCACCGGTACGGGTTGGGGGATGACCTGCCGGTGTGGAGCTCTGCAGAGAGGGACCTGCATGTCCTGGTGGACAACAGGTTGGCCATGAGCCAGCAGTGTGCCCTTGTGGCCAAAAAGGCCAATAGCATTCTGGGGTGCATTAAAAAGAGCAGGTTGGAGGGAGGTGATCCTCCCCCTCTACTCTGCCCTGGTAAGGCCTCATCTGGAGCACTGTATCCAGTTCTGGGCTCCCCAGTACAAAAAAAACAGGGATCTCTTGGAAAGAGTCCAGCGGAGGACCACAAAAATGGTGAAGGGCCTGGAGCATCTCCCCTCTGAAGAAAGGCTGAGTGACTGGGTCTGTTTAGCCTTGAGAAAAGAAGACTGAGAGGGGACCTGATCCACGTCTATAAATATCTAAGGTCTGTGGGGCAGAGTGGTGAGGCCAGACTGTTTTCAGCAGTGTGTGGAGACAGGACAAGGGGAAATGGCCAGAAACTGAAGCATAGGAAGTTCTGCAGAAATGTGCGCAAGAACTTCTTCACGGTGAGGGTGATGGAGCACTGGAACAGGCTGCCCAGGGAGGTTGTAGAATCTCCTTCTCTGGAGATATTCAAGACCCACCTGGACACCTACTTGTGCAGCTTGGGGTAGGGAACCTGCCTTGGCAGAGGGGTTGGACTCAATGATCTCTGAAGGTCCTTTCCAACCCCTATGATTCTGTGATTTTGTGAATCTGCTCCCTTTGCCCCAGATCTTAACTCTATGGTCACTTCTCTTTAATCTTAGCACCCTCTGCTGTGGACATCTATAATAACATCTTATTTAATTAGTCTCTACAAGTTGTGTATCCCTATTTCTACCAAAGGATCTACAAATGTAACTCAGCTTGTGCCAATGGAGCTGCATCTAGTCTGAAAAATGTGTTCTATTCCCTGTCTTATTCCTGAAGATAGTCTTTTCCAAGTGCTTACTAAAGAAAAAATGTGCAGAATACAGATAAAGATTTTTTAAAATACGCTGTGTAAGAAAGAGGCCTAAATCAACATCTAGTCTATGCAGAAGAGGACTGTAAGTATGCAAATGTGCTTGAGTCCAGGGATAGTTTTGAGTTTTGCACCAGGTAATAATTTTTTTTTTAAAGTGTTTATTTGCCATGTTTAGTTCCTCTGGAACACATACTGATCAAACTACTACTATCTCTGGTGTCAGATTTTCTATGTGAATAGGAATATGTGTCTTGAAGTCAATTTTGTTAGCTCACATTTATCCAGAGTATTTTTCTTGCAGGCACAGTCCATAGCTAGTTTTTCAGGTCAAGTCCTCACTTGTGCCAGTAGGTCAGGGCCAGCATGCGACTCAATACTTCAATAAAAATGTATATGTTAAAATACATACCACTTTGAAAATGTCTATGAACACATCTGTCAAAGAATATTCTGCAGAAATTGTTCTTTAAAGTCAAACTTTGTTATCGCATGTTTCAAGTAGCCAGTTCCATTTTTTAGTCCCTCAGAGACAGGAGAGGATTTGCATTTCATTAGAGATACAGCCTGTAAAACAAAGGAAGAAACCATTCTTGCTTTGTGAGCTATGGCCAATTCCTCCATGCTTGTTTACTAACAGAAAAATCTCCTTTTCCCTCTTAGTGAAGGTACTGATGTTCTTACCAGAGGTCCGGAGGGGAACTCCATTTCCAGTGATCCTTTCTTCTCTAACTAATTTTCATCTCACATTTGGACCTTTTCTCCAATGCCTGTCAGACTTGAAGTCTAACAGAAGTGACTGCACTTCCAGAGATACTTTTAAAAATAACAGTAATTTCAGATACAACATGTTGTTCACTGTGCTTTCAGCATCTTCCTCTAAATGCTTAAGTAATTGCTATTAACCTTCTCTTCATGTTTTCTGTTTTGTCTTTGAGACAGCAGGATGTGTAATAGCAATAACCATATGAATCAGTCATTTTCCTTTTCACTCCTCCAACTCCATCTGCTGATCGCTCATATGAGAGCTCTAACAGCAAAGCTGCTTCTGAGGATCACTGAAGATGTGGAACAGTGAGAGCCGCCTTGTCAAGCATCCAAGAGCAAATAGCAGCAGCGATGAGATTTTGAATACATTAGTAATAATACTGTATTGATCTCAAAACACTTCACAAACATTAACTAATTAAGCTTCAAAACACTGAAGTAAGTTTGCGATGATAAAGCCGATTTAGCAGATGAAGAAGCGGAGGTAAACAAAGGGCAAGCAAAGTGGTCAAGTGGTAAGCGAAGATCAGAGGAAGATGTTCTGATTTCTAATTGTTCTGATGTTCATGTGATCTCACTGAGAAAATTTTTGCAGGGAAACTTGCAGCCATTTCAAATTAATTATATGCTGAAGCATTTTCTAACTAATCTGAGCACTTCTTACAAGAAACAAGATTTTCAAAATCTCACAAAACTAATAAATTCCTTTAGCCTTTCAGGTCCAGCTTTGATTGACAAGTCACTATTTTGGAAAGCAGAGAGGACAGCTATTGCCATATTCTGAGCCTTTGTGTTCTCACTGTGTTTCTCTGGTGGTACAACTTGATTAGAAAACTGCCTTGACCTGCAAAATGGGAATTCACGTGGCCTTGACACTGATGTCATGTATCTATCACACCCCTTCAATGGAGAAATAAAGCCTTCTCAAGGGATTGGTCTGGTCCAGCAGTCCTAGCCAGTCTGTGGAGTCTGAGAGGCTGCTATAGAGTGGAATGGTTTTAAGTCAGTAGAACAGCCCTGGCTCAAAACCAGCATAACAAGGTGGAGCATCAGGCACACAGTAAGTGAATCATGCAGAGCAGTGTTGACCCAAACAGAGGATGACAGCTTAGAACAGGTTCCTCAGAGACATTAAGTTATCCTTGGAAAGACAGGTCTCAAAGCCAAGGTTTATACTTTCTTAATGGGTTTCATTAGGAAGAAAGGAAAGGAACTGGAAAAAAACGTGTAGCTTAAAAGGGAACGACTTCATTGCAGTCAAAAATTTGTTCCATTTTTCATTAAAAGAAGCCAATACTGCCTTGAAATTCATGTCCCTTCAAAGTTCAAGGAGGCCTATATTGTTGGCCTGCTCAGTCAGAACGCTCCAGCCACTTATTGTATGTGGATTGCACTCCAGGGACTGCCTGAAAAAATATGATTTAGTGAAAGCTTGTACCCAAAACACATCATTGGCCTCTGATCTCTGAACATTTAAATATTTCAAGCTTACAAGCGGACGCTGTCACGAGGACAGACCCTGATCCCTAGCTGATTCTAGAACATCTGTTGAGGCATTTACCAAGTTAATAGATTAGCTATGAGAATCAGGCAGGTGTTTTTCACCAAAGCCAGAAAACATCAAAATCAGATTGCCCTCCAAGTCTTTCAGCACAGGCAATCGAGTTAGAATGACTCATAGAGTCTAACAGATAATAAAACACACATAACATTTGCTTTAAGGTACAGGTGGGGATATTTTGTACTGTGCTTAGGAGAAAGAAAAACTAACTCTATTTGGGAATAGAGTAATTGAATACAGATGGGAGGAGGCAAATGAAAGAATTTAGCAAATATCTCAGTGGAATAGCTAATGGGAACGAGACAGAATAGGAAATTAAAAATTATTCGAAGCAGATGGACCATTCTTTGAGTTTTTTAAAATTTATTAGGGCTGCGAAAAAAATGTGTCTGTTTATTTTCCACGGCCATGAAATTAATGACTTGGTGAGTTGTGCTTGTGCAATTTTATGACTGCCATGTCATTTGTCATAATTTGGGTGCTGTTTGATATGGATTTATGAATATTTCCTCCCCCCAACATGATTTATGGGTGTTGGTCATACGTGAATTAGACTGTCACCTTTAGTATGAAAAAGTACAAATGACAGATTATATATATATATATATATGTATGTGTGTGTGTGTATAAAGCAACAACAGTGCTCAAGTCTGTAGTGCAGGAAAGCAGAGTTCACAATCCTCTCCTCTGTTTCTTCATTGGAAGCTTTTGTTTAGAGATGACAATTAAATGTTTGAACTTGAGTCAAGCATATGGGAATATTGAGAGGGCTTGAATGTATCTGAACTCATCTGAACTTCACCTGTGAAACTCAGTTTGAGTCATCCTTTCCTTGTACTGTGCATTGAAAAATCAGTATATACACTATTTGCCAGAGGACCAACTGATTTCCTGTATAGGAGCAAGCTGGCCTAGCAGATTTGCTATCTTGCTTCCAGTAGTGGCTAACTCTGAGTGAAGCTTCCATGGAAAGTGAAAATAATTTCACATGATCTGTCCAGTTGTGCAGCATTGTATAGCTATAGGAGTGAAGTTGAAAGACACACCAAACCATGTGGATTTCTGCAATAATAACAGTTTCCCAGCTTTAGATCCGACATACTAACTTTTATACTGTTATCACTTCCACCGAAACATAATTATATGCCATTTGTTTTATAAGATGCAGCAATGGGATGAACCAGTTTAGGTTCACTACAGTTGCTCCTGGATTCCAGCAACCTGACTGTAAGCACATAACTGAGGCACCTGATACCCAATTGCCCAAGGCTCTGCTGTTGATGCTGGAAAGTGGTATGCACTTCCAACATGCAGGTCAGCTCATGTGTCCCTGTCTGTCGGCTGTGGGATCAGTCTAAACCAGTACCCCTTCCTCATCTCCCCACCTTGCATGACACCAAACCATTGCTGGTCATCTTTCATGCTTGCTAGCAAATGTTTCCTTTACAGGGGACATGATTAGTTCAATCTACAGTTTGTAGACAACCATATACTGTAGCTCATTTGCTGAGGTTCAGACAACACTAGTAGGAGGCTGATAGTTTTTAGCAAATATCTCTGCACTTATCAGGAAAGAATGGATTGCTTTCAATCACACTGAGCTGCCAGTGCAGTCTTTGCTCTTTTGGGTAGCACCTATTACTGCCAAGGATAATCGATCTCTTCTTTTCTATAGGCAATCAAGCCAGAACCTGAGTTAGCAAACCAGAGCCAAACCTGCTTTGTGATGGCAGCTAAATTCTTTGTGGTGGTGATTTCTGGCTTCACAGAACTGAAGTTTCTTGCAAAAATAAGCCAGGATAGCCTATACTTAATTCAGGAGAAAGGTCCAGAGATCTCAGCTGAATCATCAAGAAACTTTTACAGCTACTGGAGAAACTTCCACTCGTCAACTGTGGTATGTTGATATATCTCAAATATTTCTTGGGGCAATGAGATTTTCTTCTAAATCTGGTAGCATGTCTAAGCAATCGATTCCCAGGCTCCTGTGGTACTTCCGTTATGCAAAAGTAGATGATTGTTATCTGTCAGTTCTAACAACAAATATGTATATATAACAATAATTTCGGGTTGATCTGCAGTTGACCTGATTTATTTTTTTTCAGAATTCGTAAAATGGAACAAAATTCTGTTTCAGTTAAATAAAACTCTTTTCTTTAATGAAAACAACGTTCTTCCTGTAAAGTGCAAAAAGATGTATTTTTTACTTGAAAAATATTTCCAAACAAGCTTCTTCTGAATTTTTTAGAAATCTTTTTTTTATGTTACTAACCATGAATCATTTTAGTCATTTTCCAAATATTTTAGATTTTGTTCCTTTAGGGAAATAAGTGAATGAAAATGAAGTGAATTTACAGCACCTTTTTGTTTCACTAGATCTGCATTCATCCCCGTAATCTTTTTGGTCAAAATATTGAGCATGGATTAAATCTTCTAGTTACTTCTTCCAGTTTTTCACATACTGGATGGACTGACTTGCAAGTCTTGCTTTGTGTTTTTTTCATTTTTTTTAATTGGTTAATCAAATGTGAGAGCCTCTTCTGTAAAAACAATTATACAAGGCTTAGGGGTGGAGAAAAGGAAAAATATCTGCTGTTGGATAAGAGTTGTGTTCTCACTGAGCTTACATCAAAGCTGTCTGACTGTATATGGCATTTAAAAGGCCAGCCTGCTCATACCCTGTTACCATAAAGAAATTTGCCAGGAAGGCAGGTGTCTAACTATACAGGCAATCAGATTACAGAGCAAAGTAATCATGATTTCCAATTGTGAGCGTAGCTTGCCACATTAGCAAGTGTACTTTGGAAGAGAAGGACAAGTAATCAGAGAAAGATAAGGACAAGGGTGGGGATCATTTGAGACTGTACCATTCCAACAAGCTAGTAAATTTTACGTGGATTTTATTGAAGGATTTCATTTCCTTTACATAAAAAAAAAAAAAGTAAAATATATATGAAAATGAGAAAATCCTTGAATTTGCTTTCATTTGTTTTTAAGAGTTACTGAAACATAACATTCTGTTTCTTTGGAGTCACAGTTTGCACATACGTGTCTACAACTCTGAGCAAGTCACAGCTGCAGAGTTTCTTTAAGGCATGCATGCTTGGCTTTGACATGCTGAGATTTATGGTGAGATTTAACTTCTTGTACCAATGGTGATGTTTCCTGAATGGTTTTCATCCAGATGGTCTCTGAGAGGATAAGGTTTAACAAGATTTATTCACTGAGAATGGGCAATGTGAATTAAAGTTACAAGGAGTACTGTATATATACCACTTCTTTCCCATTCACTGCCTCATGAAATGTAGAAAATACTCCCTCTGCATTCCCTCCAAAAATGTTAAATGCAGTTTCTTCTTTCAGTGCATAGTTCCACTCTGACGAGATCAGGGCTCTGACAAACAAATGCTATTGGTTTTTGTTGAGTTGGAGGAAAGGGTACCCTCCATCCATGCTTCTTTACCAGAGGTTTCCACCCTATTAGCAGAGGCAGGATGTGCGGACAAGTGCCAGTTTATCAACTGTCACATTTTGTTGGCCATTTTCAATTAAATTAATGTACTGGCTGTGAGCTGCATGATGAGGGTTGGGCCATACTGTTTTCCAGTGGCTCTGTTTCAGCTGGTGAGGGACAGCTGCAGACAGCTGGGAAAAGTAACTCCTTAAACTGGTTCCACTAAATCCAGCATGACCTTTTTGATTCAGCTCCAAGTCATCAGTCTTTGAAAGCTTAGGACTAACAGCAATGTTTAGGGTCCCAAGGCTGTGACTTCAATGAGTTGTGGGCTCTGTTAGAGTCAGTCAGAAACCAGTGGTTTCTGCAAGCTGAGAATCTAAGCTTCGTAATCCTTGTTGTGATTGTTGAACTTAGATTTTCTGGAAAATGAGAGTGGTTGTCCAAGTGAAAAGACTGATGTATAAGTTATCATGTAGGCTTTTTATAAGGTTGTTCATACTCGGTGAAACAATTAAGTTTATGCAGGATTGCTACAAGTTTGATGAGTATCATCAAAGAAAACTTTAGGGCATTGCTCCCATGCTTAAAGTTAAGTGCTTTGTAAGCATTTTGATGGCCTGAGTCAGAAGATTTGTCATTTTCAGGAGTGGTCTTCTAAAACTACGATTAAGTCACTATGCCATTTCTGTCACTACAGACTTTTTCAAGTGCTGCTTGCAAAATAAGTTAGTTGGTATTAAAAGATCAATGTCTTTACCCATTTGTTGTCTATCTCACTTGCAGGCTGGGTGTTGTTTTGTTGTTGTTTTTTCCAGATCTCTGAAAAATCAAACGTGTCTCAGCTATTAATAACTTGACTACTTCAGCAGCTTCAATATATTTTGTTGTGAATGGCTTTGAATCAGACTAAAACTCCAGTGAAGGAAGGAAAAAATTTTGTCCTAGAGAAGCATCTAAAAAATACACTGCCACGAGCATATTGCTTTTAGGAATTCGAGCTATGTTCAAGGTATTTTTTGGTTTTTGCTCTATCTTGTACTATTTAGAGAAATATTTCTCACACATTGGCTGCTGCCAGTTGAACTCTAACACGAGATTTTAATAATCGATGACTAGTTTTGGATCTTTATGTTTCTGAATTGCTAACTTGTAATCTTTTTATTTTCAAAATATGGCTACTCAGCATTTCATAATATCATCTGCACTTTATATTGTCAAAGTTTAATTAGTCTTAAGCATAGGTACTGAAAATCACTGATTGCTTTTGAAAACTTAGGCTGTGTGATCAGCGCCTTCTTAAGACAATGAAAACTAACAAGTGAAAAGACTTTCTGATTGTTTTTCATGGTTAAGAATGGACAGTCTGAGTAAGATGTACAAGGGTTAATCATAGTAATGAAATAGGCCTTGTTGTGTTGTTGCAAGTTAAAAATATGTCTCTTGCTGCAGGGCTTGCATTAATAATGTTTGAGAGGAGTAGCATCAATGTACTGTAATAGACTTTTATTAATAGACTAGCGCAGTCATCAGTTTCTGGGTCGGTGCGATGACTGAGTACAGTGAACATGAGCATCTTGACAAGCAAGTAACAAAATCTTTCTATCAATTTCAGCATGAACATGCTGTGATAATTATATTTACAGCGGTAATAAAATATGGGTAAATAAAGTATTGAAATCCATGGAAAGTTTATGGTCCACAGTGAATATCCTAGGAAAAATATAAAGAGGATCATCATGAATTTATCTAGTTGCATGGACTGAAACAATTATTTTCTTGAACTATCTTGCTATTTTTAGGGAAAAAAAATCATGTGTTTTTTATCTAGCATTTTTCAGTGGTTAAGTCACTTCAAGGGTAAGGATCTAGGTTGCATTCCTTGCTTGCTGTAACCATATATATTGATATTTGGTGCCCTTCCTGTTGATAGTGCTGGTCGTCTCAGAACAGCAGCACAGTGGCATTTTACAATTTCAGTGCTAAGAGTACCAGTCACATTTTCATTCCAGTATTGGCCTTAGAAAGAATAGGGCATGTTCTGCTCCCTTTTAAGCTTTTCTGTGTGGGTGGTTGACTCCATTTATTTCAGTGGAATTACTCTAAGCTTATGGTAAAAGGAAAAACAAACTTCCTGGTCTAGTGGCTTGTGGTGTCAGTGAGTCAAAGTATCCTAGCCTGAGAAACGATCTGTCATGTGATTGCTGGAAAGAAAAAAGCTCTGATTTTTTTCTGTCCTAGGGCCATGGCCTTGGCAGGACAAAGAAGCCTTATGTAGTGGGAATATATTGCATTTACATCAAGTTTCAATGTCTTTACAATGGCAGGTTAATCTACACTTTCACGTAAGGAAGAATGTAGTCTGTTCTGAGTCACCAATCTATACCGCACTAAGCAACATCTAAATTATTATTTTTATATTTTTTTCCTCCAGAAAATTAGTAACTTAACTTCCTGAAAAAGGTGTTAGTTTGACAGTCCACGATACTGATGTCTTTGTGCTAATCCATGGCACAACCCAGTTTAGGCAGCAGCAGAGAAGGCCTCTCCTGCCAGTGTGCCTCCACCCTGGCTGGTAGTGGAGGAAAGGTAACTCTGCTTCTCATGCTTCATTTAATTCTTGGCTCTGTCTGCTGAGAATGGCAACGGAGTTGCCAGTTGTGGCACGCACATTTATTGCTGGGAACTGAGCCAGAACCACCAATCCATTTTGCATAGACACTGAGCAGCAATGGTAAATACTTCTTGTTCATTACTAACCCAAGCCGGATTTGAACTGAAGGCTTGGAGGTGAAAGACTCTGTCTCCCATTCCTTAATCCCCTTAACATTTCAGTCTGCCTCATAAAATTTTTTAAAAACAAATGTAAACCTTGTATATAAAATGAAAACCAGGAGAGAAAAGAAAATCTAGAGTGAAGTCTGTTTTCTTCTTCAGCAAGCCTCTTTGTAGTAGTGGCCCTGGAAAATTGTTCTCTGATTATTCTCTTGAGAGATTACTCTAATTTTTTTGCTGCTGTAGATGACTATATGATCAATTGTCATCAGTCAGTGCTTGATGATGGGTCATTACTTACTAGTGCATACTTAGGGGAAAAACACATGCGACTTCCATTAGGAGGCAGAGTGCACCTACATCAAATATGAAGTGTACAGTAAGTTCTCATTAATAACATTTCATGACTGCCCTCCTAAAGTTCCTAGCACAGAAGTTGCCTTTACAGGGAAAGAATTGAAACTTAGAAAGATTTGCTGCATAGAGTCAAGAAAATGAGTTTCACCATAAGTAAAATTTCAATTTTTACTAGTGCATTTCAGTAACAGAAAATATATTCAGAAAGAATTCTATTATGTCCCTTGCTTCAGCACCCCCTAGCTTCAGATAGCTTTTGCATTTTAATTAATTTAATTAAGTTTATTTTCAGCAAGCATAATTGTTCCCTTGTTGGTCCATTTCAAAGTTAAAAATGAATGTATAGCACCACAGAAAACGGTGCTTATCATGGATAATGTAGTGATCGGGAAGTCTGGGTGTCTTCAAGTATGCAGAGAATGATTTTAGTGAAATTTTTAATTTTATTTTTTAAACATCTTAGAAGAAATTCAAATCAAACAGATGTTCAACTGAATAAACTACTGAGAATTGAAGAATGTAAAGCAAGCACAGTCCTATGTTGAATGGCTTCCTGAATGAATTCTGCTAGGATAGCCTCTTCCCAATAAAGGTGAAGATCATTTCTGTCTAAATTGCATGGATTTATGTTTGAGCTTTCAAAATGATATCTGGAAGACTGTCATGGTTTTGCGTACTGGCCATATGGGGCTGTTAAAAGGCGAGTGAGTTTTGCTGATCACTCCCCGACTCTCTAGTTGACGAATCAACTCCTGAATAGGGAGCAAGGAATCCCTGTTGGTGCGGTACTGCTTCTGTGCACCATTTTTGTAGCAATCGGTACCTGTTGCTCTTTTACTTGTAGCAACCCCAGAACAGACGGATCTTCTGACAGGCCAGGCAAAACAGACAGCTGCTTAATGTTGTCTGTGTCTACAGCAGCTATTCCAAAGGCCCATCAATACCCCTTAGGATCCGTGATGCCCCCTTCTGAGATAATCAATATCTAGTATACATGGATCCCCTGGACCAGTCACAATAGGGTGTTTTTGCCAGTCTTTACCAGTGAGGCTTATCTTGGCCTCCAACACAGTCAATTCTTGAGAGCCCCCAGTCACTCCAGAAACATGGATTGATTCTGTCCCCTCATGACTTGAGGGCATCAGAGTGCACTGTGCACCAGTATCCACCAATGCCTTATATTTCAGTGGTTCTGATGTGCCAGGCCATTGAATCCACACAGCTCAATAAACTCTATTATCCCTTTCCCCCCCCGACTCAGGGAAGGGCCTCTCTATTCATTACCAGTGGTAACTGGAGCAACTGCACTGGTGGTTGATCTGCTCTGTAGTTTTTTCACCCATGCTCGTAGTACAGGAGTAGCTTGGTCATGCCACTTCCTAATGTTATGGTTTTACGTTTTTTGGTTTTCAGTATTCCACATCAAAACATCATGTAGTGTACTGGAATTAAAGTGTTAATGCTCCAATTCCATGTACCTATCCCTGTACATGACGGAAGTCATGGGATCTGACCCTTCTGGGTGGGACGGTCTCTTACTGCCTGGCAGTGGGTGCTGGAGGTGCTTTCCTAGCCATTCCAAGCTTTTCAGGTTTGACTCGGTCTCAGGAACTCTCTCTCTCCTATCTTATTTGATTTATTAGTCTCAATTTCAATTAGTTTGTATTATATTGTGTTATTTTGTATTCCAATATCATAGTAAAATAAGTTTTCCCCCATAGATTGTTGCCACTGTTTTTTTTCCCTCCCTTCCTTCCTTCCCATTTTGTGGGGCTGGGAAGGGAGTAGGGGGACAGGGCCTACTGCCCCCTGTCACAGGCATAGATTGATCTAGTTAACTCTGTGACGAAGACCGAAAGGAATAAGGCTAGGAAGAGGTGAAACTGGACAGTGCAATTCCTCTTACTGTAAGTGAAGATCAGGTTTGTGACCGTTTGAAGAATCTGAACATCTAGAGTTCTATGGGACCTGATGAGATGCATCCCAGAGTCTATAGGGCATTGGCTGATATAGTCACCAAGCAACTCTTGATGAAATTTGAAAAGTCCCAGCAGACAGCTGAAGAACCTGGGGACTGGAAAAAAGGTACTCATTTTTAAGAAGACTGGAAAAAATGATCGAGGAACCTGTTAGCCTCACCTCAGTACTGGGGAAGATCATGGAGCAGATCCTCCTGGAAGCTATGGTAAGTCATGTGGAAGAGAATGAGTTATATGAGACAACAAGCATGGCTTCACTAATGGCAAGTCCTGCCTGACTTAGTCCATGCCGAGTCTAACCTAGTAGACTTCTATGGTGGTATAACTGCATCAACGGACAAAGGAAGAGCCAATGATGTCATCTATCTGGACTTCAGTAAGGCTTTTGACACAGTCCCCTACAACACCCTCCTTAAATTTGAAAGATATGGATTTTATGGGTGGGCTGTCCAATGGGTGGACTTGGATGGATTTGGACACTTGATGGGTGGACAAGGAAGTATCTGCAAGATGGTACCAAGAGAATGGCAGTCAATGAATCAGTGTCTGGACAAAGATCAGTGACAAGTGTCAGGACTGATGCTCTTTAACATCTTCATCAACATTGGGACACCAAACTTTGTGGTGCAGTTGACGCATCTGAAGAATGGGATGCCACCCTGAAAGACCTAGACAAGCTTGAGAACTTCACGAGGTTCAACAAAGGCAAGTACAAGGTCTTGTACCTGGGTCATAGCAACTCCCACTATCAACACAAGATGGGAGATGAAGGGATAAAACATAGCTTGCCAAAAAGGACTTTGGGGTACTGATGGACGGCAAGCTGGACATGAGCTAGCAGTGTGCCCTCATAGCCAAGAAAGCTAACCATATTCTGGGCCAGATCAAAAGAAGCATGGCTAGCAGGGTAAGGGAGGTGAACCTGCCCCTCTACTCCACAAGTGAGACCTCACTTGGAGTACTGTGTCCAGATGTGGTGTCCTCAGTACAGAAGAGACATAGACCTGTGGGAGTGCATCCAGAGGAGGGCCACAAAAATAATCCAAGGGGTGGAACGCCTCCCCTATAGGACAGGCTGAGATAGCTGGGCTGAGAGCCCGGAAAAGGGTCTGGAGAGACCTGATAGCTGCCTTTCAGTATCTAAAGAGGGGCTATAAGAAACGAGAGGACAGACTCTTTAGTGGGATCTGTTGTAATAGGACAAGGGGAAATGTTTTCAAACTAAAAGAAGGGAGATTTAGATTGGATAGAACACTTTTCAGAGTTGGTTTTGTTTTGTTTTGTTTTTTTCCCTATCCGAATTGTTTGGTTGTAGATTTTAAATATTTACATAAAGGAGGTGTCCTGACAGTCCCCATAAAGAAGAAAAAATGTTTTTTATTATAAGGGTGGTGAGGCACTGGAACAAGTTGCCCAAAGTGGCGGTGGTGTGTGGTGTTGAAGTAGTTACAGCAGGGAGCAATTAGCTAAACCCTTCAGTTGTCCTCATGTATGCAGGCAGGACCAAGCTTCATTGCAGAGAGAAGGCTGATGTTCACAAGCTTTAATCTATCTATCCTTGATGTGGTGTTAAGTTGTGACATTCTAAGTCTTCACCCAAAATTCTGTAGGCAGTAGTGCTCTCAGTATGTGAGCTAGCTCATCTAAACTGCATGGAGTATGTTTCCACCTCTGGGTTACAGTGGAAGTTATTGCAGTGAATCACAACTCCAAACATTTTGCTTGAAGTATTTATCAGCTAAGCCTTGGCCTGCTTCCTGATCATAAATTGGCCTTGGATGGTTACTCATAATAAACTACAACACTGGAATGTACTCTGTGGACACATTTTGGGAAAGGAACTCTTTGGGACAGATCATGGTCTCTACACCTTCCAGCTTAACATACTATGCTCACTCATCTATTTTTCTTAAGCTGTGTGGTTATAGCGGAATTTTGTAGAGGATAATTGAGCCACACTCTAATTGAAATGCAGGAAGAGCTCAGTACCTTTATGTTTATTATAAAATGGTAGGTAAAAGCACTTTGCAAATTGTTCAGTTTGAAGTTGTTTAAGGCTACATGGATGACAAATGGGGTTATCGAGGATTCCTAAGGCGGTTGGAGAGTTGACATTCACTGAAAGTCAGTAGGATTTACACTCTTTTCTGTTCTAGTCACTACATTGATTCTTTAAACAGTGAAGTGTGTTTGTAAATTTCACGTCTAGTGTTCATGAAAATCTAGCTGGTGTGTCTCCACTGTTTACTAACATAGCCACTCCATTGCCCAGTTATGACTAAAGCAACACTGAAGTGTTACCCATGTGTATACCCCTCCTTCACCATCTAGTGACTCCAGAACTGGGTTTCCAACCATTGCTCTGTTCCCATTGGAAAACAAGATGTTTTCCTTTGGCAATAGCTTAAAATTCAGTTCAGTGCAGATATTGCTCTCATGAAATGAACTCACCTCAGAGCAATGGTTGCAAAGCCTTTTAGGAGAAAGCTTTGTAATATGGCTCTTGTACTAACAGTTTAGATTTGTAATTCAAGGTGCAAAACTGCCAAAGCACATAAAAAATAATGTGAAGATCTTGTTATAGATATTTTGTTACAGTAAGGATCAGGCCTAGTTATGTATGTCTGTGTCTGTTTTAAGACTGTCAGAGTCTTTGAGCATCTTTTCTAGTCCTAATAAAATAGCTGAAAATGAAATGAGCATACTTAAATTATAGAATGATTCAGGGCATCATGTTGTTAATAATGTAGAGACATGAGATATAAAAGCTTTTACTCAAGCATACCCTAAAGCAAATTTAAGTAGAGCACACAGCTATGATGCTGATTGTTTTCACAGGTGTTGGCACCATATGAATTAAATGAAGAAAAAAAATGGTGAAACATTTATGACTCATTAGAATTATGTGGTTTTCTATCCTGTCCTAACAACTGAAAAAAGGTGTAATTTACATTTGCAGCCAAATGGCGTGAAGTAACATTATACTTTACCGACATGAAAAGAAGAGACTTCCAGATGACTACTATTCTGAACTTCTTTAGTTTTTAAATCCTAGATTTTCAGTTTTTCATGTGGACTTTTGAGAGCTAAAATTATTGCCTCATATAAAAAAGAAAAAAAAAACACAATAAAAAATTGAAAAAAAAAATATGGTAACTGAATCTATTGAACATGTGGTTTCAAGGAGCTAAGTACTGTTCACTACATATAGCACCTTTACAATCAGAGTATTTCTCTTTTTCAACAAAGAATACACTTAATAGATCCAAAGAGAGCCACATCTGTGTTTTTTTGATAAAAAAACCCTCTGCATCCTCCTTTTCTTCTCTCCTTTTCAGAGTTTTTTTTTTTGGTTTTTTTTTTTTGGTTTTTTTTTGTTTTTTTTTTTTCCTATCCGAATTGTTTTGTTGTAGATTTTAAATATTTACATAAAGGAGGTATCCTGACAGGCTGATCTATAGCAGGAAAGCAACAAATAAACAAACCATGTCTACAGTATTTTAGATTCTGGTTTCCTGAGCTGCTAAGTGTTTATTTTTCCTATTGTTAAAACCTGCATTGAAATACATTCAAAATGGAGTTCACATGGCAGCTTTCATGCAACGTCTAATGTTTTAGCAAAGCCATAATGCAAGCCTTAGCTTCCCATACGCTGCATAGTTGGCTAAGAAAGAAAGCAGTTATTTATCAGAGTCTCTGTGCTGTAGATGAGTCTTCAGAAAAAGAACATGTCATACTTTGCAACTGAGACTTCTTTGCAAACACCTAATAAACCAGGAAAAGAAAGTTTTACTGGGCTTCGTGAGCACATTTTTCTCCTCTCACTAGAGCACCAAACCCAGTTTGTAATCCTACATTCATTTATTTCATCCTCCCCTGAAATTTCTCATAGCACAAACTCAGTCAGTTCTGGCTGGCTCATTTGCATCTCATGGCCTGCAGTATCTCTTTAGGAGGTGAACTATTAAAAATACATTAGCCTGGTGTGGATGGTAATGGGCCAAATGCTGCTGGTTTTGAAGGCAATCTGGGAAGCCTCATGCTCTCTCTGACTTGATAGCTGAGCAAGTAAGTTGTTTGTTTTTGCTGTCCTTGGACTTTAAAAGTTTTAGCAGCAGATGTAGGTGAGATGATCGTTCTTCCTAAAACCTGGATTGAGAAAAGCACTTTTCTTCCTTTCCAAGTTTGCACTAATCTTTAATGTTACCCTTATTTCTGTTTTGCCAGAACTATGTCCTGTTAGCATCCAAAAATGTTACATATAACTTTGGCTTGCTTACAGAAGATGATCCAACCACTAACATTTGCCTTCTGTAGCTGAATGCTGAAAGAAAAAATAATCCACATTTGAAATGTGAGACTTTGCTGCTGTCAGTTTCTGGAGCTGATTATTAGGACTGTGATTTTTATCTACTCACTTGTACAGTAATTAAAAGCAATTCCCTCATCAGTTATCATTCTATGAAGCCAGCTTTTAAGTAATGCTTGATGTACAGTTTATTAACCTAAGCCCACATTGAAGGAAAGGTGACATAGTTTAAAAAGTAAGAATGAACACATCTGCTCGGAATCAAAGAACTGAATGCAGAATAGGTACTTACTGTTAAACTAGCAAAATAACAATGTGAATTTAATTGGCAGAGTTGGAGTAATCACCTGGCTTGGGCTGGGTATGCACCTTCATTCTGTCTGCTCCCATCTGTGTCTTTTGTACATGGATTATTTTCTGTGGATGTATCCCATCATGATGGGTAGTTGGTTAAAGACTTAAGCAGGAAATCAGGGAATTGATTACTGTAGCATGCTGAAGAGGAAGAGCTGTTCAGCTGCCTGACAGCCTTTGCCGCACCTTCTAGCAGGTATTGATGAGCACAAAGGCCTGCCAATGTCAGCTCTGAAACCGGGATATTTAATGTTACCTGAGTGCTGGGCCTCTAGCCACTAATGCTGTAACTGGGGACATCTACACTGTGGGAAAGAGGGTCAAATAATAGGCAATTAAAGATCATGATGTTTATCTGTGATGATTCTTCTAGGTGAACGCTGGAGCTTTACCATTAGGCTGAATGGAGACAAACTGCAAGTCAGCGAAACTATGCATCTGTCACACTGGACATTTCTTGATGCCTGAGAACAGTGTGGAAATGCCCCAGAGCCAAGGTAAGGGTAGGATGTTCAGTACTTTTTAATACATTGCATATGTACAGGACTGGCAGAGTCCTGTAAGGAAATACTGCTGAGGGTGTGATCTTGTGAAAATGCTCAAAGATGAGAAAAACGGGCATTTTAAGAAGAAAGTGGTCTGTGAAGCAGACATTACAGGTCTGCAGAGAATCTGAAACACTGATGCGATGGTGCTGGAGAAAGGGGACAAACATCTCTGGTGCGAATATGCAGACTGGAGCATTCACTATTGTATGAAGAATAGGGAGATGCAGGCTGAAAGTTACCACCAACTTTTCTCTTTCAGATAGAGCTATTTAAGGATGTCCAACAGAACAGCGTGGTGTATGACAGACAGTAAAGCAATTTGCAACTGATGGCCCTTCAGAGAGTTAGGAGCAAGTGCCACAAAAGCTTGTGCCTGCTCCCAGCCTCTCTAGGAAGTGAGTGAAGAACTGCATGGATTTTGTTTTAAATGGAACTGAATGATAATCCCAGGAGATTTAAGAGCTGAGATCATGCAGTGGATACATATTTCACACCTGGGGATAGAGACATGCCTGAGATGAGCCAGGAAATGTATCTGCAGGCCAGGCAAGAACACCCAGTTGCAGTCATACATGGAACAGCGCAAGCTGTGCAAAGAATATAGTGATTGACAAGAAATGCCTCATGAAATCCCAGTCCAGCTCTGGGAAAAGGTCAGAACAGAGTGGTTCATTTCTAATGAAAGAAACTTTATGGCCACAGTAGATTACTAATCCAGGTCCTGGAAGATGCACAGGCAAGAACAGTGATCACAAAACTAAAGGTACAGGCTTTGAGTTATGTTATATGCTGAAGGCATATAACACTGGGACCCTGGGGCCAAGTGAGAAGGTCCTCATATCCCTTGTATAGGAATTTGAATTTTTAGGGTAATTAAAAACTCAAGCCCAAGATTTATGTCCTTGAAAATACAGAGCATAGGCAGATGGCATTGGTATTAAAGGCAGCTGAAAAAACTGTGATAGTGTTAGACAGATAAGAAGGGGAGTCGGCCTGGTTATTTTGAACCTCATAAATGCTAAATACCCCCGTGATTTAGACAGTGACATATGCTTGGATACAGGTCTTGGAGTCTAGGACAGCGTATCTGCTGATGTCTGGAGCAAATATTATTGATATCTTTTCTTTACAGGTATTAGGAAATGAAGAAAGCATCAACAGCCTGAGCCCCAGAGGCTACTGTAGATACTATAATAACCCTAAAGTTATTAAGAGAGGTAACAGTACAGAAGTCATTGGGTGCAGGACACGAGTAGAACAAGCAGGAACAGTGAAACTTAAGGCACCATGCAGTGACTGGAATCCCATGTAGCAGCAGGCAATTATAGTCTGTTAGACTAATGCAGCCAAGACAGGAAGGATGTGAAGTGTGTGATCAGCACAGAGGATCAACACAAGTGATCCTCTGAAGGGCCCTCAATAATAAAGGAAAACAGGGAAGTTAAACAGTGTGGGGAGAACTTGTTTGCTTCATCACTGGTATCCAAAGTTGTTTTTTCCTAGGACAGTGAAGCCTGCCTGGCATCTGTTTACCACCCTGGTGGAGTGTCAGTCTGCCTTAGGTCCTGCGTCATACCTGCTATTTCCATGCAGATGTCTTGGATACCTTAGGGCCTCTCAAATGGCACTGGGCATCGAGTGTGGGCAGAAGAATCCTATCCTTTGCTCCTGTAATATTGCTCTTGAAGGGCCACAACAGCATGGTAATGGCTGCAGCCAAGTGTGGCAGCAGTGAGCAAGTTGGAGAAATACTGAAATGGGTAAATCTGTGTAACAATTATCTTTGGCTTGGGCTTTTTAAGGCCAGCTGTGGGCCCAGCCCTGCAGCTTCCTGCTTTGGCCAAGAATGAATTGCTTGTGGAGAGCTGTAATTCCCAGAGCAGATGGGAGCTGTCAGGTTCACAGTCAGAGATGATGGAAAGGGATACAATGTGTAACAGCTCCCTCTGGGCAGGAGGGACTGGGGGGAGACAGGTGGGTCTCTCCAGCCCAGGAGAGGATATATCAGATAAAGCATCTTCTTAAAGCATCTTTAACAGGCAATCAGGTGTCTATGTAAAACACCCAGAGGAAAAAGCAATTAAAAGAACTGTAGTTGATTCAAAATAAAAAAAAAAAAAAAAAAAAAAAAAAAAGACTTGAAGAAGACTGAGTCTGAGAATGAACTTAATCACCAAGGTGCCCTTGAAGTTTATCAGACCACCTAGAGGTACAATATCCTAGACAAGCAAGAAGTTCTGAGAAATACCCTTCATCTAATCTTTTTTTTATTATTTTTCCCTACATTAGAAAGATTGAAGTGTTTTGGTTTGGTTGGAAAACCGAACTAGTTTGCCAGAGGGAAAGTGGAGGAAACTAGAACATTTTCCCAAAGAGAAGGTAAGGCTTCACCACACCTTGCAACATCAAATCTTTAATCATGTAGCTGCCTGTATAGCAGCAGCAATATTCAGTGTTTCTGTAACATTATTCATGCAAGAATTTCAAAGCACTTCATAAGCACTAATTAATCAAACCTCACAAACACTCAGCAAGCAGCAACTTTGCCCACCAGTGAAGTGTAATCACTTCTAAAATGGAACATGATGGCAGTTTGATATCGCATAACATGACGCAACAGGTCAAGGCAAGTAGAGCAGGAGCAACTGAGGGCACCTGGGAAGTACCCATTCTTAAAAAGTTTTGCAGATACAGTGCCTCTGTTACCTTAGATATACTTTGTTGGAGCTACTAGGTAAAACTGTTCTTGTGAAAAAGTAGTTTTCGTGTTACACCCACAAGAACAATTTGAAATATTTTTTTAAAATTCCTAGTGGAGTTCCTAGTGCTAAAGGCAAATATCTGCACTTTGCAGGGATGATCCATCAGAATGCTTTCACTGTAGGTCATTGTAGGCCCGGCCCTGGTGTTTCCACCTCACTAGTCAGTGATACCTACAGTACTAGACATCATGGAATAAAATATTCTTGTGTGGCTTTTGACCTCCAGGCTCCGCCAGCTGAGGTTCCTTGGACAAAGAAGAAAGCTTTGTCAGCTATTGCAGGCCCTATCTTCAGTTCTGCTAAATTTTCAGAGACCTACTGGCCCTGTTGCTTTTAGTATTCTACCTCCTGAATGTGTTTCATAATACTGTGATCCCCAGCCACAAACCCTGGTCCAGTGCAGATGTCATAAGGTCTAAATTAAGGACATCTCTAGGCTTAGTTAAAGCCATCAAACATTCCAGTTGACTCCAATGAGAGAAAGACTGGGCCAAACTATTTTCTTTATAATTCCACTAATCCAGTCTTGAGGGGTGGATTAATTCAGATGTGTATCTGTTGCTAACACACTGAGCACATATCTTCCCAATTAAACATATTCTGGTCAGCCTTGAGCTTTCCCTGTCTATAGGTAAAATATCCTTGTAGTTTAGGTCTCCTGTCCCATCACTACTTATCTCCTTTGGAAGTAAATGGGACGTGATTTTATTTGTTGACGTCTCACAATAAAACTATATTCTCCTTGTGTAAAACAATGTGCAAACCATTAAGTAGAATAATGAAATGCTGGAAGTTAAAACAATAAGCTTGGATGATTTAAACCTTGCTGCATTTTAAAAGTGCAATATGTTTGCAAGAATGAATTGGTCTTTGGGGCTGAATAAATAGTACAGTTATCCAACCCCCTTTGGAAAAAGCTAGTAATACCTAGGAACATAATTTAAACCAGTGTTGTAATTAGCTGGTCATTTCACATTACTAGAGTTTTGGTCTTGTTTTTTGGCTTTATAAATGATCCATATAGTTATCTTCTAATTATACATGATATTAAAAAAAAAAAAAACAAAACCAAAACCACGCAAAAACCTGGATGAGAATCTTTTTTTTTTTTTTTTTTTTTGCATAACAGTTAAGAGTAAATTATTTAGATGGATTATGTGGTACGTTGTCCGTTAATGCAAACTTATTTAAAACCTAAGAGGTTCCTTAAACCATATCTTCAGGATATCATAATTCTCCCTGACTTCACTCCCTGAACATGAAACAAATGCTATTTTAAGTTCAAAATTCATTTCACTGTACATCTAATTGATAAATATTGGGCATTACTGTGAAAGCAAAAAGGTGCTTTGTTCCTGCATGTGGTAGAAACTGTAGAAGTAGAAACTCTAAAATAGCAATTCAAATTCCTCCAGGACTTCACTCAGAAGCTAGGAGGACTAGAGCTTTCCTTTGGAATTTTCTTGTCTGTAGCTTAGGGTATGAAAATTGTCCTGACTTTCACGCTGGGCCAACCTCATAACAGGCCAATATTGAAAAGGAAATCTGAGCTGTCCTAAGGCTGCTCCTGGTTGTCACTACCTTCTTAAAGTCCCACAAAAATCATTTCCATTTCCGGGGATCAGGGAGAATTGTTCCCAACAACAGTTCTCTTAGAAGTTTACAAGGTAGTAGTTTAGTAAGTAATACGTTGTAAAGGAAGGCATTGTAAAGTTGCAACATAGTTTTTGTTTGTTTGGTTGGTTTTGCTATTTTTTTCCAAATCCAGCCTTCTCTTCACATGGCATGAAGGTACAGTTACTTGGTTAAGATGACTTTTTGCTCATTTCATTCTAGCTGATTACAGTAAAGTAGTCACAGTAGGAGGCCAGCATCTGGACCAGAATTTGAGCTGCATGCAATAGAGGGGATTCCTTAGTTTTGTTATTAATTAATATCACAATTAATATTAGCAAGTCTTCAAATACAACAGCTGACTGCAATAACTTCTAGGAATGTTTTAGACTGAATGATGATAGCATATTGTGAAATTTTGGCTAAAGTTGCTGTTGTGTGAGAAGCTTTCTGAATGCAAAGATTTTGGCTCTCTGATGAGCCTCTTTTCACCAACCTAAAAATTAAGAAAGTACTTTTTCATATATGGAATTATTCTTTATTCTCCTAGCTTTACAACTTCAATCAAAATCAACACTAATCATAGATTTGCTGTAATAATAATAATAAAACTACAAACCTATTGTCTGTATTCGCACACATGCACTAAACATTAGAAGTTGGGGGTGAAGACTGAAAAATACAATCTTCTATGTTGAGGAAGAGTCAGACCTGCTGTCTCCCCTTGAAGTCACCTAGGTGAGGCTTTTTTGACATAATGGAAGCATCAATGAGCTACTCTTGATTAAATGCTTGACAGGTTGACACTATCCCCATGAACAGGAAGACTGGGGTTGAAAGAAAATTTTAATACAAACAGAATTTCATTAATACCACAGTTTGCTGTAATGGCGGTCTTTTTTTCCCCTACTGTTATTTTTGCTTAGATGGTGTCATTACCTTTTAAAGGGGAAAGACACTATGGTTAAGCTTTGTCTCAGAAAAAATGTCATACTAATAGAGGGGGAGCTTTCAAGTAAAATCTGAAACAAGCATGGAACAGTTCTGATTCTTCAGGCACAAACTAAACTAGTTTTAATAGGATGGCTCCTTTAAATGTAGGCTCTGTTTATTGAGCCAATATTTATTTTGCAGAGAGAGTACTGAAATTCATTAAACAGTATAAAATAATCAATATAAACAATATTGGAATGGTCTTACATCTCCCCAGATCCAAAAATACAGCCTCACTTCACTTTATTTACCTTCTGAGAGCTCTTTTTTCTAATGTGGTAACTGTTAGACTCTATCTGCTCTGCTCAGTGTTAGGGCTGTCATGATGAAAGCGCATAAACAATATAAATAATAGTTGTTGGCACATGAAAGGAACTCAGAGTGGATTGTTCTTTTGGAATCTAACTGTCAGGGCTTTTGTTTGACTTTCTGGGTTTTTTTTTTTCTATTTTTCATGTTTAGTCCAAAAATTCTTATAATCTTAAATTGATTATTTGAAAAGCCATCATCTTTTAATATTTACATTGGAATTTAATATTTATAGCTTGATGCCAGGCAATTCTTATACAATTTAGTAAATATTTATTAAATCAGACTTGTTTTTTAAGACTTACAGTTTTGTAACTACTCTCTAGTGCTAATACTCTTTGAAGCACAATGTCAGCCTGCACAAGTCAGTTTCTATGTTGTCTTTCCATTCCTCATCTGCAGTGATCCTTTTGGACTTCTTTTCACAGATAAATAGTTAAATAGTCTCATTCGGATCCTTGATATTATCAGATTATATAACCTCTCATTCCATTTCTGCCCATCACCTCTGAAATGTAATATCTGCATGTGGATTTTTAACTTCTCATTAGCGATTTGCCTTGAAAACATTGTTTTAATCCACAGTATCTCTCCTTGTGATGCATTTTTAATTCTTCATTTGCAAGCAAGTCAATTGACTCACCATGAGTTTACAGTAAATATTTTCCTGATACCATTTAATTGTGAATGTTCAATGCACAGCTTGAGATGTTTACCACCTTACTTGCAGACTCATTCTAACTCTTTTTTGAAGAGGATAAGTGTTGAAGTACTGACTCATGTACATCTTCTCAGTTTGGAAATCTAAAACTGAGCCATCTAAATCAATGAACATGATACAATGCTATAAACAGCTTACCCAGTCACCAGCAGAGTCAGTAATAGAACTTGGGCATCTGCTTCACATTTTCTTGTTCTCCTGTCATGCCATTCCTCCCTCCTTAAAGCACCAGTGACAAATAAAGTACAAGTAGATATTTGAGGGGCATGGGAAAGAGAATGTAGAAAACAAGGCAATTCAGAGGGTTTTATCCTTTCTATCCAAGTCAATGGCAGGTGTTCTACAACCTATTACAGCCCTGATAGTGCATTATGTTGCCTCATTGCAGCTCACTTGCTTTCAGACTAGATGACTAAATGTCAGTTCACATAGCCGATATCCAGTCCAAATGATCTGCAGTTGGATGGCAGCAGGTGAACAGAGGAGTGACCTGTACAGGAGCTTACCTTACCACTCCATATATCGAGGGCTGCAGATATTCCAGATCCGGTAATGGGAAGAAGCAGATGTAAGCTAGGAAATATTTTCCTGTGATTTTACAGCTCTTTCATGATTGATTATGGGTCTATACATGATGGAGAAGAGAGCTTTTCAGAATAAATAAGAACAGTTCTGATTATCCATCTTCCCACTTATTGACACAAATGGGCAATAGACAACATGCTATAAGCAAAAAACGTTTCACTACATTAGGAGCCATTTCTTTGCTAAAACACCCATGAAATCAGCCTCTTGACATATTCCCCAGCAAGTTAATCTGATTGTGATTGGCTCTGAGTGAAATGGAAATGAGAAAATTCCAATAAGCATGTGAACATACAAACTGATTTTCAACCCATTTTAAACACAGGTCGGCTGAAGACATTACTTGTATAGACGAGTAAGTGAAAGGATGAAGTGCATCTGAATGTAAAAGCCAAAATCAATTTGATTTTAAATGATTTTCAACTGATTTTAAAAAGCAATGGTGTGGAACTTATGTGTAAGGTTAACAGTCTTCAATTTTATTCCCTTCAGACTAAAGCAAGCTTATTTTTTCTCCTTTATTCAATTTGTTATTTTTTTATTCCACCACTGTTTTCAAGAGCCTATATAGCGTTTTACCAGTTTTAGTCAAAATTATTGGACCAACAATGCAAAGTATTTTTATACACCGAACTGAACACCAGATGGGACTCCATGAATATTATATTATTCATGGCCATTGAGTTAGAGACGCCCTAAAACCAAAATATCTAGTTCGCTGCGGTAGTGCCTCAGTGACAACCTTTTTTCTAGCTGCAGGTTTCTTTTAAATAAATTCTTTGAAAAACCCAATAGACTGATCAAAATCTGTGAAAATAACAGGAGTTCTTCCTGCTGAACTCCAAAGCCTGCTGGCCAGGCTGTGGTTGCTATTTACTGAGCAAAATCATTTTGTGATACAGGTTTCAGAATGAGTCTGAAGAAATAGGGATTCATTTTCTGTCCTTATTTTCCCTAGTCTTGGCAATCTTGGGCAAAACACTTGTTTCCTAAACTACAAAGTGAGATACGTAGATAGATAGATACTTTTGTTGTTTTTTTTTTTTACTTGTCAACTCATACTTTACTGTTTTTGGCTAGATTTCTTTTATTGCATGTGGATGCAGCAGCAGCCTCTGCTGTCCAATTTGAAAACCAAGTTGTGCTTCCTACAGGACTTGGAATATTGTGGTGCTAACTAACCTGAAATTCCAGAAATATTTTAGTCAGAGATGATGGAATGCAAGGTGTTACATTTCTTCAGACTGGATGGACAAACACTGACCAGTAAATTTAAATTGTTCTAAGATATGCTGGTTATGCTTTAGAAGGTGCTTCTCAGTGTGGGTATGATGACCCTGAATTGCAGTCAGACAGGCTTGAATTCTATGGAGGTTTAAATTCCACAACAGAGCTGCTCAGGATTTAAAGGAAATTTAAATTAGAGCAGCATAGAGCTTGCTGAAATCTTTGCACAAATATCTGCGATTAAGGATGGTGACAAATGTGTCTCTGCTATTAATTGTAGAATCCCAAATCATAAAGGATTCAAAAACTATAATCCATTTGTCTGGCAGTATTTTAAATGAGGGGTAAACAAGCTAATTTCTGAGCTCCTTTACATCACTGTAAATTGAAGTACAATTTTCTGTAGAAATTAGACTGTGTAAATGCCATGAGATCATTTGTATCCTCCCTCTGCATTCCAGTCCTTATGGCTTCCCACCATGATTGTATTTATAAAATGGGTTTGTTGCTGATGTTTTCACACAGTGTAATTAAATAGCAGCTTCCTTTCTTAATGGAAGAACTCTGAGTCAATTCCCAATCTTTGATACAACCCTCATAAAACATAATTATAAGCCAAATATATAAAAAGAGTTTAAGGATAAGGCCTTCAAAAAGGAGACACATTGTATGTTAGACTTATTTCCACCTTTATATATTATTTTAGTGGAAGTGCTGAAGTTCTCAGCACTTTGAACTAGCCTAGGTACTTGAGGGTCCAAAATCTCAGTCGATGCATTTATCCCTTCGCTTCCATTTAAACATTTTTTTTTTGTGTGCCATCTGCAAATTTACTTTCTGTGTCTCTATTAGTGTTGCTACAAACTACTCATTATTTTTCAAAGCTTCTGTCTGTGCAACAGTAAAAACTTACTGAAGTAAATAAGCAACGTAAATTGTGGAACTCATTGCCACAGGATGACACAAAAGCCAAGGTTTAATTAGATTTTCAAAGTAATTATCAAGAGTTTTGAAGGGTAAGGGTGTCTTGTAACTGCAAAACAGAAACCTTGCAATTCAAAACAAAGGTCTTGATACAGGCTCAGCTCAGGAAGTCTCAAATATCTGAGTTATAGGATACGAAGCAAAGAAAGGAGCCCTCTGTTTTATATAATGTTGAAGCATTGCTGTTTGCAGAAGTTTTTGGGTTTGTGTTTTGTATTTCACAATGAAATTTCGTGGAATGTAGAAAAATCTACAGCAGTGTAATGCTATCACAATTGCTTTTACTAATTTAAACCTACCACATAGACACACTGCACCCTCAAATGTAGCTTCTTTGTTCACATTTTGTACACCACAGAGTACCCTGCATATTCCATAAAATATCTGTGGATAGTATAACACATACTAAAAGAAACGGATCTGTTCACCTGGGCAAATGAGGAAGATTTTGAACTTGACTCCCAGTAGTACATACATGCACATACATGCAAACGTAAAATAAAGGAAGAATCCCTAACCTGAGGCCTCCAGACTCACTCCCAAAATACCAGAGTTCAGCCCTGGACAGTATTCATCTTAATAAGGAATTGAAATCTATGGGAAGGCCTAACATCCCAGAATTCTACTCATCCATCTTAAGTTGAGAAGCGTGTTGGGACCAGTGATGATTTTTTCCCCCGAGAGCTAATCTGGTTTATAAAGGATGAGAACATTAAACATTTGCTGCTTTTTTTTGCAAAGTAGTAACTTTTTCAGCAGGACAGGAGTTGAGTCACTTTCAGAAGGATTGTGCTACCAACATATTTTGCGTGTTGCTATGTGGTATTGTTTCAAGAAAGCAGAGACTACTGTTATCCATTACTTTTTCTTTTCATGGAGCTGGTCTGCATGAGCACGGCAAGTGACCAGCCTCTTCTGCATGCTACTGGCAGAAACTGTCCTAGCTAACAATTCACCTTGACAGACAAAGCTGTGTATTTTTTTGAGAAGTAATTCTTGTATTAGAAAGAGTTTAACTCTTCATTCTTTGAAAGCATTGACTGAGACCGTGGTTAGGTGGTTTTGCAGCATGTTGCATGTTATTTCGAGAAAGGTGGAGAACTCGATTTATTTTATTAATATCTATGCAAAATTTGTGTTATCAGAACCAGTACGTGCTTCATGAACCAAAGACTTCCATTGTTCGTGGTAGCTGTGAGAGGAGTTGCTGCATGACAGAGAATGTGAATGATGCCATTAAATTTCTAAGTTCTCATACTGGATCTTCAAAAGTGAAAAAATCCTCAACCTTTTCAGGCTCACTTCCCCTTGTCCAAGCCAGGAAACACAACCACAACCAGTTAGCTCTACCACTCTACTGATAGAGTGCTTTCTACTAGCAATAGCAGCAATAATACATGAGCTGTCTTGAGCTCGCATAACTTCATGGAGAGGATTTCTCGCGCTGTAGGAGGTGAGCACCAGGCTGCCTTCTTGCTTCACCTCTGAGTGCCACTTTCCAGTAGACGAGCACCTGTGGAGGCCAACGCCAGCTGCAAGTTCCTGGGCAGCCAGCAACAGTGAGTTCAGGGGCTCTGAAAGGTGGGGGGCAGGGAAAGTTTGGGTGCATAAATAAGCTGAAAAAATCCTCACTGTCAAATGAAATGTTCCTCTGCTTTATCACCATTATTTTTAGTGAGATTTTGCATTATGGTACCTTGAGTTTTAAATTAAATGTCAAATATAATTTGGCACTACAAAGAATGAATTATGTGACTGCCCTCAGAGAAAATCAGAAGGCTTAGCTCCGTGAGTTAAATTGGTATCTGCCTTATACTGAGCTGATGTGGGCTAATTGATTGGGATCTGACAGGATACCATATTGCAAATTCAGCACAATCTCTCCCATTAAAAAAGAATAGATCTAAGGTACCGTTAGGGAAAAGCAAAAAATTTTCTGAGAAAGAGAATGAGAGAGGAAAAGAGTATCTTCAAGGACTGTCTTTTGCACTGATGGTTTAGATTCCCCAGAAGCCCACATTTCTTAAGGGCACAGTATAATGCCCTTAAGATAATGTGCCCCAGGTCACTTTGAAAACAGATTTGCAATCAGGTTTCAGATTCTCCTGGCCTAGTTTTAAAGGAGAGCAAAATATTTTCTCAGATAGCTGACTAAATCTATCTCCATGAGAACTCAAATGACAAAGTGCCACTTTAGATCATTAAAAGAGGGTAATATATTTTAATCAGCAATTATATGAGGAAGGACAAACGGAATGCTATAGCAAGCGGGTCATTTTATAAATTCAGTACTTGTGGCCCTCTCCCTTTCAGAACACATGATGCTATTTCTTGGAAACATTAGTCTTAAAAAACTATTGTCAAGTAAATAAGCCTTGTGTTTCTCACAGCCTTCATGTCTGTGTAGTCTGGGTTTAATTTTCTGTTAAGTACGGGCAGTGTTGGGGGGGAGGACTAAGTTTGAAGTTCTAATGTAGTCAGGCTGGAATCTGTCACTCAGCTTATTGCATGTTGATGACTCAGTGCAGTTTCAGCTGTAAGCAGACCATGATTTATGGACACCAAGTGAACTCCTGCGGCAAAAACCAGCCATGAGATCAGAGCAGCAATAGGGCCCTTTTTTGGCAGGAGACAGCGCCTGCATTTTTCTCATTCATGCCAAACTGCTTTGCACGGCAATTAGCTCTGTCCTCATTTAGTCTCCAGTCCCAAAGGGTAATGAAAGTCATATATCATCTTCAAGGCTGCTAATTATCCAGCTCAGTTACAGGTAGGCTTTGTAACTGTGAGAAGGGCCTGTCTGCTTGATATTTATTGCTCTTCCAATAAGCAAGCAAAGGAGAAGGGGGGAAAAACTTTCTTGAAAGCTTGCCCATACCCCTTGCCTCAGATCCTTGACATACCTTTTGCAAGTGTGCTAGTCAAAGGGGAAATGTCTTCATTCCACATATCCATTTTTCATGCTGTAACTAAACATTCAGCAAGAACAGAGAGCAAGTGCTTGAAACATGAGAGAACATACATTTGGGGTGAGCTTGTCTCCAGTTGTTTGCTTGTGGAAAGGCAATCCACTGAGTACGCAGTCACGAAAACAGGAAGAGCTGTAAGAACGAATGAAAAAATCTGTTCTCCTCCTCCTTGACTTTTTCTTCTCAGCCCTTCAGTGCACGCCAGAGCTACATGTTTAGAAAGCAGTAGGGTTAGAGATCTGTGATAATTCTCCTGAAGATGTGTTAGCAGAAGCCTAGAACTCCTTGTCTGAACCCTCTCACTGTTAGTCCTGACATAAAATTGATCTCTCTAACCAGAATTTGGGACCTGCCTAACTTTCTGTAACAGGCAGGCAATTTGAGCCACCTTTTGCTGTTATTAATATATTGGCTAAACCAATTGTCCAGGTACCTGAGAGCCTGTATTGCTGAGAAATGAGCTTCTTTCCAAATTTGGATGTTGTGCAGAAAGGCAGCTGCCAGGGTAAGCATTTGAAAAGTGGGAGCTGGGGCAGAAGCAGTCAGCAAAGCTCAGCAAACAGAGCTTCAGCTGGCACCTGCACCTGGAGGCACTGTGGGCAGGAGTCACGGATCTGCAATTTGTGTGTGTGCACCAGGAGCACTATGGGACTGTGCTGGTAGAAGATACACAGACATGCTGAGCAGAGAGAATGCTGCCGGGCGCACAGCTTTCAGGTTGGGAGCTGCAGTGCAGCGTGGTGGGAGTTCTCCCATCCTCACAGCTTTGAACTGCAGTGTGGCATTGGGAGGGGCCCAGTGCTGCTCTAGTGCCTCTAGGCATCTGCTGGGTGCATCCAGGCCTCATCTTCACTTCTATCAGCACTCAGAGGGCATGGGTGTGAAAGAAGGGGAAGAAGTTCCTTATTCTTACAATTTCTGTTCCTGTGTGAAAATGGAGGATCAGTTTTCATGATCAGATGGGATTTTATTTTTCTTCATGCTGCAGATGGCTGAGTGCCTTGTAGGCATTGCTTTCACATTCTCCTTGGTCTGGAGGAAGCACTAGAAAGTTGGTGGAGATCCAAGTGGTACCGAGATTCTGAGTACTGCAAATAAGAAGGAGCTTATCTGTTTTGTATTGGCAAGTTCCTTTAGCTGAGTGCAGATTCACACAGGTCCTGGAGCTGCCGTGTAAACCTTGGGTTATTTGCAACGTCTTTCCTAGATTTTCAAACTTGCTAACTTAAACTTCCTGTAACTACATTCCAAGAGCTCTCACCTCACCCTTCTTGGAAATACATATCCATGCAGCTCCTTGCAGTGGTGGGAACTGCCTCTGTACATCCTATTGCAGAACAGCACTAGTGCCTGCCTCCTACTTTTCTGCAGGGCCAGGAGTTCCTTGCTGGAGCTCTGATTGGGTAGGGCAGTGAGTTAGATAGAAGTTGCCATCCTGGACCAGAGTGGTGATCTATCTCATCTGATATCTTGGCACTTATAATGGATAGTGCTAACTGCTGTAGAGGAAGCTGTCCTTTTTCCTCCTATAATTTAATTATTTCTTGGAAAAGGGTTTTAATTAGTCTTTTTCCTCAATAATAAGTATTTCAGTTTCTAAAAAAAGTTAGTTTAACACTTTCAATTCTGCAGTTCCGTAGATTTTTCTTTTCACACTTAGTATTTTTCTGCAGTCTTCCCTCTGGAATTAGCAGAATGAGGGATGCAAAGGAACAAACAAATGTTAAAGTCTTAATCCAAATCCAAATCCTGCTGAAGCCACTGTGTATAGTGTATAGCCTGTTTCACCATTTGGTTTAGATCTGTCTCCAAAGCCAGCTTTTCATCTAGTACTAATTAGCATGACACCAAAATTAAATATTGTTTTGGAAGTAGTATTCTCTGAGAAGATGAGAAAGTAATGAAAAATGAATGTTCGAGCCTTACAGTTCTCTGTCTGTAAAACCTGCTCTTCAAATTTATTTCATTTAATTTTCCCGTTTATTGTCCCATCTCTTGAAAAAAAAAATAAATTTGTCTGACTTTTATCTGTTGCCATTGGTACTAATAAGGACCATATTATCACTAAGTAGGTACCCCAAATACCCATTATCAGTAATGTAATTTGTTGTGCAGCAAATAACATGGAAACCTATTGGCTTTTTGCTTCTTTTCATGGTCAGAAATGGGTGATACCTGAGGGACAGTTTTGTATCAGCCAGTGACTATTTTTCTACAGGGTGAATGGTGCTGAAAGGGTAAGTGTCTGTACCCTGTCCTTGCTCTATGTCAGCAGCAGCAGCACCATCCAGCTGTGCAAGGAGTTGCACAGGGAGAGGATGTGGCGCACAGCTGAAGTGTGGAGCCACGCATGTTGCCACAAAGTGAGCAGGAGTGGTGGAGGAGGTGGAGGAAGGGTGGAAAAGATAGGAATCTGTCCATTCCAGTAGCTTTTCACAGTTCAGCTAGATGAAGCTGACCGTCAAAAAACATCCTTACTGTACATCCGTATTCTTTCTGTTTAGGCCTCAGTTTGTTAGGTGGCTTCCTCAGCAGTTGACATTATACATATAGACATGTATGGAAGCAATTAGCATTAAAAAAGGCACCTTTTTTTTTTTTTTTTTATCCCACCCAATTGAACAATTACGTCTTCTGTGCAAATACTGCTGCTGTTTTATGTTCCCAGTGAGGCCAATGGATGCAGCTACAAACAGAAACTAAGTCTATCATTGGCATTGAGTGCTTTTGATCCAGCACATATAGGAATGTTATGAAAAGGTATGCTGAAGGAGTATTTCTAAACAAGTTTCATTAGGAAATAGGTGTGGCTGAGAGGCAACATCAGCAGGGTCTGAGAAAGATATGAATATCAAAGTCTTAGATCAAGTTCTACCTCAAAGCCCTTACCTTTGTTGCATGGACGCTACACAAGATTCAGCTGCTACTTAATTAATGCAAAAAAAAAAACCCAAAACAAAACAAAAAAAACACAACCTAACCCACTGGAAAATACCCAAATGTTTTAAAAATCTTTAAATGTCATCACTCATGAGATAGTTTTACTCTTCCCTTTCAAATAAAGGTGAAAAAGAAGAATATAGGGAAAATTCCATTTGTTGCTGTTGAATTAGGGATCTTCAAAACAATTCAAGGACATGAGTAAGTTAAAGTGTCTCAGGAACATTGTTCTGCTCATTCTCTGTGGGAAGCAAGCCTATGTGAGCCATACTTCATGTTACCTCCTTGCCGTAAGCCTCTGGGTTCAACAGGTGGACTGGAGGGCAAACCCAAAGAGCTCCCAAGAAATTACTTGATGTTGTGTGAAAATTTGTTCAGGTCTTAAAAGCATTTAAGGGAAAAATTCTGTGTATAAAATGGTCAGGAAGGATACATGTGATAAGGAAACATCAAGTCAGTAAGGGTCTTATGTGTGAAGTACTAGAAGGAGGAGGACATGATGGAATTGCTTCCTTCTTCCAAGCAAGAGGATTTTTTTCTTTTCAAACTTATATTTTTGTGCTCCCACTAAGCATATTGTTTCTCTTCCCTTTCGTGACAGAGAATCATTATGAATTTGGCCAGCTCCATCAGGAAAGGTTTCAAACAGGTCTTGTCTGGTAAGTGTTATTATCATTGTCAGGAATCACCAAATCTTTGGCATGTGTATGTGGGGAAGGGGTGAGGGGGAATGTTTTATTCAGTCTCTTCTTATATATATTCTGCTCTGTATATGTTCTTATAGCGGTCATTTTTCTAATTAATCATCTGCATGTCATTCTGTTTTATGCCAGAGCAAGCAAGGTCAAAGAGATTCACAATGTGCATACAGCAAAAGCTGCAAAGGTTTGCAGTATTATTTAGCTCTTTAGGTTGTTTGTTCTTCATTTCATAATGCAGTGTTGAACAGCATCTTGTGCAGATAAACTGTAGCCTCATGAAACGCAGCATTGGAACAGAGGGCTGTAACTATTGATTGCTATTTTCATCTTCCCTCTATATGTAGGAAGTCTTGAAAAAGAAAAAACATTTAACTCAAGCTAAATTTTTTTCAAAAAGTCATTGTAGGTAGCACAAAGGTAGATTGCTGACACTGCTGCTGAGGAAACAGTCATGCCCTTTTGTGGGAAAAGCTAGCTGCTTTGTGAACTTCCATGAGACTCCAAGGAGTAATACACAGTAGCTGGCTAAAATCAGTGAATTAAACAGTGATTTCTTTCATGCTGATTCCATGTTAGTGAGCCTTTAAGACAATAATGGAAGGCTTCTCAAAATAATATTGTGCATCTCAGCCAGGCTATGGTATTTGTTATTTTGTTTCTCTTTTGTCCAAAAGAAGTCAGAGTTACCATCCCTGGGCTCCTCAACCAGAACATATAGAACATGCTGGTGCCTCTGTGTCTTTCCTGCTTTGGGAATGCTGACAGACTCATGATGGTGAGTAAAGGCCAAATGTGTTTGAGCTGTCTGAGAAAGCTTCATGAGTATGAAAGACGTAGGTGGTTGTTTAACATGATTACTGTTCTGCTCAGACTATTTGAGGCTATTCCTGTCAAGAGTCATACTGATTCTGTAGTTGGTAACACCAAGAAAGTAAGTGTGGTCATATGTAATTCTTACCTAATTGTGTCTGTAGGATATATTTCTACATGATTAATTAACCTGCTTATTGAGCAAGAAGTGTTTCATTTACTAATACAGTAAACAAATTGCTGACTTACCTGTGTTTAACGAAACATCAGTTATAGTGTTTGTTTTTAGAGTCAAAAATTAATTATCACATTGAGTAAGTATATTCTATCTTGCTTCAAATATCTGGTCTCATATTTATATGGCTTTCAGTCTCCAAGCCAAGGCAACTATTCAGTTGATCTCACTTGAACCAAAGCACTATTTTATTTTAAGAAGTCCATTACAGCATATGCCTAATCTAGACTATTTCAGTATCTTGTTAAGAAACATAAAAGCAATGGAACACCTCTAGTTAATTCTTCAAGCTGTGCCATAATATTATATCATAGCTTTGGCTTGTCTATTAGGACCAGATATTGAAGAATTCACTTGTCCCTGTGTATCTGCAGTAGAGAAATTATCACCTGAGTTGGGGTATGGCTTGCAGTAGGTGATTGTCCAGAAAGACTGAGAATCTTAGGAGCTCTTTGTTTCACTTGCATGACTTCTTCAGTGTACTCCTACCACAACGATTTCTGCTTTTTCTTCTCCAGACAACTCAGATGTGTCTGTACTGCAATTGAGACTCTTTGGCAGAGGAATGCAATCAGAGCTTGCCTTCAGCTTTCCACGTGCTTCCTGGAGGCCTCCGTGCCTTGCAGGCAAAATGTTTGTGCTTATTGCTGATACAGATATTTTCAGCCCATTTTATGAGTATATCAACACTAAGTACTGAGACACCCAAGCTGGCTCAGCACGAATGGTCTGGAACTAGGAGTGGTGAGAAAGACAGCAGACTTATCCACCCTCATTTTGCAGAATGCTGCTCAGTCTGAGAAACAGCATGGTTGTGCAAATACAGCAATATGACCTCTAGATGTGAGCTCTTATTTCTGCACATCATCACATGGTCCAATCAACTACTCAGTCTGCAATCTGGAGTCAGATCCTCAAGTGCTCAGTGAGGCAAATTCTCACTGAAGTCTGGCAGAAGGAGAGTGTAATTCTGTTCAAAGACTCTGAATATGCAGTAGCAGTTGTGAATTGTCAAATCCAGCTTAGGATTATACCCCACATCATATGCTTCAGCACTTTTATACAGACTATGTCTAAGTTAATTTTTAATTAGCTCATTATACAGATAGAAGATCTGCTCATCTTAGGTTTCATGGCCACAACTTTGCCTACAGGTCTCTTTATCAGACAGCTGGATGATGCCAGCACCAAACTGGAGATGGAAGTGCTCAGACCCTGCAGCAGTGAGACTAATATTAAAAGCCCTGATAGTATCAGACACCACCCTCCATTATATCACAATTTCATTTCCATCTTCATGCTCAACTTTGTTATAATAAAGAGCTTGTGGAGGTTCCTGACTGCTGGAAAACCTAGATGCCAAAAAGAACTGAAGCTATTCAACTATGCATAATGGTACATAATACCCATAACCTCCTCACAGGTTTTGATGATTGAATGCAAGTTCAGCCCACCCAAAGTGATTCTTAATGAACTGCTGGTCAAGAGGTTGCTATACACAGATATTCTCCATCTTCTGGTTGAAGATTTTCTAGACATACAAGTATAATGAGACGTGACAGCGCTGGTTGCCTGTAATGGTATTATCTGCTTTGGAAATCCCTTCTCTCCCCTGTTAAAAATCTGTCTGCTGTTGTGAGACGCATTGCCTACATATATAACTTGGAGCATGAATAGATAAGACTAAGGAATTATTAGCTTTACAGGCCTGGAATTAAGGTATATGTGATTTCTTTGGGTTTGTGCAGGATATGCATGGCACAGTTAGGAACAAACCAACTCACTTAAGGTCTTAATCAGAGCCCATCCTTACCCGCATGTTAGCTATATGTTAGTAGTCTTTGTAAGATCCTTTCAGTCCCATTGAGAAATTCTCCCTGGAGCTTCCAGTCCTCTCTAGTGTGACAAACTAGTAACAGCTACAATGAGATTATTTAGAAACTTTGTTTTTTTCCTTTGTTTCCTTCCATTTGCTATCTGAAATATCATCAGTAAATTAATTTCCATGAGATCAGAATAGATCTGGAAGTTTCATATGTGTCAGTAGAACTTTTTAAGAATAGCTGCACCACAGGAGGCTACTTGCTTTGGTCTGATCTGATGGACTAACAGGCTGTCAACTCAGCTTGACGCAAACTTGACTCAAAAATTCTTGTGAAAAAGTATATGGTTTGTTGTTTAAGGTACAGCAAATCTTTTTGGAGAGATACTCAATCCCAGTGTAATTGCTGTTAAATCCTGCTCTTGGCCTGTGTGCAACCATACCACAGCCTCAGTGACAGGAGGTAATCCAACTGCAAAGACTCCTTAAGTGATTGTCCAGCCGTTCACACCTCTGGAATTTCATAATAAATTGAATCAACTGAGCACGGTGGGGAGGTGGAGGCTGGACAATGAACAGATCTGAATGAGTGGTGAAACCAATGACTCATCTCAGTGTCTCATTTCATTTCTGTTCAGATTGTTTATCTAGGAAGAAAAGGGTAGGGAATGTGTAAGGATATATGTGTTGTTTATTTAAATCTGTAGTTGGGAGCTAATTCCTAGGTTTTGCTGTGAAGCAGTGGAAGAGAAAGATTTTCTATAGGAACATTGTTTATTTATTTATTTTAATGATGTTTCTTGGTTTTTGTTTTATGTGTAACAGAGGAAAATAGTGACTTTTTTGAAGTCATCTGTCTGAAATCCTTCATTGCTATTGATTTCCATTCGACCCTTTCCAGCTTCTCAATGTGTTGATGGCATTCAAGAGCCAAAGCTTTGTGATATATTTGCTGTGGTTTTATCAGTGCTTCACCTCTTCTCTAGTTCCCCATTGTGATGAGCCTGAGGATGAAATAAAGCTGCACTGAAGCATTTCAATATCCTATTTTGCTACAGACTCGCATTAAATTTGCTATTCTCTTTGAAATCAGTAGAAAAACCCTGACTGACATCAACTGAGGATCTGGTTCTGTGTTTCTGACAACATTACTCCCTTTCTGGTACACCGGTCCCTGCGGCCACTGAAAGTGAAGAGAAGCTTTCTCTGAGGCAGTTTCTCTGAGGTCATGAATGCTAAGAGCACTGATAATTCACCCTCTCACCAGCCTGGTGTCCCCATCCCCTGCTCTTGTTGTCTTGTTCTAGCCTGCTACTGCCAATGCCACCATGTCACTGCAAAGCTTGTCTGTGCTGAATTGTCAGTAAGCATAAGAGCAGGCAGATGAAGGTAACTGTTGGGTGTGAAAGGGGAAGTAAGGAAATATTTTGCTTCCCAAGAATGCGAATGTTCTCTGAATGGATCTGGCTATTCCCTGAATATAGGTGTTGCAGAAGATTTTCTGTAAGAGATAGGCCTCCTGTTCGGCATCCTGCCTCCAAAAATAACTTGTGCCTGATCTTTCAAAACCCTCTGTAGCCTACCTTGCCAGTTATACGTTGCTGAGTAGGAGGGTTGAGAGGATTATTTCAGCTGTGGCAATCAGTTTACACCTTGAACCACAAGATCGGATTACTTTTGGTATTTAATTTTGAAATATTTCCCCCAGATGCACTGTACCTTTGCATGTTTCCTGGATGAATTTCATTTATTTCCTGCTCTTATTTCTAAGCTTTCCTAGGTCCTCTGTACTATTTTTCTGTCTTCAGTTATGTTTGCGACACGTCCTAATTTCATATAGTCTGCAAATTTAATTATTGTCTCAGCTCTTCATATTACCTGATCAGTGGTTTTAAAATATAACTGAAATAAAAAAAAATACCTGACTTTCACACACAAATTTCCCAAGGAATGGTACCCTCAAAGCATATACTATAGGGCTGTTGGGGAAGTGTTATATATTTAGTTTCTATGACACTATGGATGTGTGTAAGACCGTTTGGGGAAAATGGGTGACATCAATTAATGCTTTCTTTGCTTTGAAAAGCTTTCTCAGCAGAGCAGCGGTTGTACAACTGAACATCTGAGTTTTTGTGGAAAGCCTCTAGCAAACGTGAATTCAAAGCTGTCATAAACATACTTTGTGACATAGGTGAAAAATAAAGACTACAGTAGGAAAACTCAGTCTAAACAAGCCTGATATTTCTTTTAAGGAGTGGGACTAGTGAAAGAAGTAATAAAGAAAGAGGTCCAAGGGCAGTGTTTCGCAGTGCTGTAAAATGGCGTTTTGAACTTGATTTATAATAATTGGAAATCAAGGAGCTGAGAAGGAAGAGTGTGGAAAGAGAAAAATATTTGAAATGGCCACTGAAACAAAGGGAGTAAGAAAGATGTGAGACAAAAAAAAAGATACGTTGATACAGCTGAGGCAGCAGATGACTAATGTATGAACTCTGAGAAACGGAATAAAGGAAAGGCTGAATTTTTAAAGTATTTAGACCCAGTTTTCCAGTCGCATCTAAATAAACGTAGTTAAATATTTCAGATGACTTTTCATTAAATGATTTACTAACATGTAAATATCGTACATAAATTCAATTTTTATAAATTTATCCTCACAGTTTAGTAAGAAAAGATATGTATTTTTTTTTTTCCTGGAAGTTCCTTATGCAACCTGTTACTGCTTCTTGCAAGCTCATGGTTTGTGAAGGTTTTTTCGTTCTCTTCTTGACTTTGGTGGGGACTCATAACTGGGCTGACATGTCTGTATGATTTTCTTGCTCTTTCTTATACCTCTGATTGCCCATATTCTTATTGTGTATGAAAGAACAGAATGATATATTTTTCTTACTGTTTGTTGGGTTGTTGTTGTTTTTTGTTTCTTTGTTTGTTTTTACACAATACAAGCTGTATCTTTCAGTCAGAGAGGAATTTTTGTTCTGTGGATTTTAGATTGTTTTTTCCAATAATGCAAAAGCTATATCCCCAGGATCATATTTTTCAATTACTTTTGCTTCATATTTTAGGTACTTTATTGGGCCTAATTATGAACCAGGTGCAGAGCGCTGAGCAAGCATGAAGCTGTACTTAGGAATCACGTTTATTGGAGAGGGAACAGAAAGGAAAGGAGGTCGGCTTACAGTTCACAAGGAAAGTGTGTGTGTTGGAGAGGGACAGAACAGGACCCCATCTGTAAATGAATGCCGTGCCCTCACTAGGCTACAGTCCAGTGAAAAAGAAATGTCTCAATGCAGTTGTCTGGGAACTTCACTTATTAGGCAATTTTAATATAGCTGTAACAAGCTCCCTTTAAGCCAGACCTTGGGTAAGGTCTTAGAAATGCTCAGCTGTGCCATGTGGCTTGTAACAAATATCACAAAGTATTGATTTATTCCATAACCACTCCCTGCCATGTGTTATGTAAATAACAGGGTTTGATAGAGTGTGTGGTTCCTCGTGCTGTAATGCATAGGTCCTGGGGAGGTCTCCAGCAAAAGATGAAAGGCCAAGCGCCTCCAGTTGTCCTCAGGATGTGTGTATGACACTGCAGCTGCGCACCCATTCACGAAGCCCTTCCCTTTTGAGTGCATTTTATGATGATGATTTTAATATTTTATCTTGTTCTGATCTGGGCGGGTATAATCTTCTAATTACATAACTTTCAATTTTCTCAGGTCGAATTCATGTTTAACAGCATTAGTAAATTCTCCACTGGAAAAATTAAATTCACAGTGCTTTCATTGCATATGCTCGTATCTCTGCCGATTTAACCTACAAAAATACACACAGTCTGAAAACACAACTAATTGTACTTCAGCTTGTAGGTTACAGAGCAGCCTCGTTCTGTTTTCCCACAGCCAGGAGAAGGCCTCAAGGCCAAAATGTCACCTCAGATTTCTTTTGATCTCAACTTATATTTTATTAACCCTTTTAACTTCACTGAGGGTATGCAAGGAAACATGTATATTCTCTTTCATATAAAACTAGCATTGTCCTTACATCTTGTGTGCAAATGTATGGACGTTTTTTCATACAAAGGATTATTTAGATGTAATCTATATGCCTTGTTACAGATAAGAAGGGGTGGGCAGCATTTATACTGCAGTGTTTATGATTTATTCCCCTTTTATTTTCTCTCTTTAACTCCATCCAAAATATTTCTGAGTCTTAGTGAAATATAATACTACAAGCCTTTAATGGCACTTTTTCATCTCACAATTGCAAAGTGCTTTTCAGGGCTTAATTAAATTTTACAGCACACCTCTCAGGTGAGCATAATTTGAATGCATCCATTCCTGACTGTGAGGAAACTGAGGCAGGGAGTGGTGATTAACTTGAGGCTATACACCAAATAAAATGTCAGAGTGAGAATTATGGGGTCCATGAGATCTGATTAGTATAATATAAATCCAGTGTAAATTGGCTCTTAAAGATTTTACCAACAGACAATGCAAATGATGGCTTCCTGATCTAACAGAGGAGCCAAATACTTTCTCTAGGTTCTTCGTTTCCACAGTCTTTGTGTTAACTGACTGGTTTATGCCTCAGACTGCTTTTAGGACTGCTCAGATCTTTGAGTATGCCAGTGTTTGCACAGTCATTCCACATGATCATAAGAAAGCAAAAAGATGGTTGCATTCTAATGCAGTCTTTTTCTCAGTATGGCATAAGCCATCTGCTCTGCCCACTGATAGTCTTGTTGGGATGGGATCTGAATGCATCCATCAACTCCTAAATTCCACAGTATAAACTCTATAATAGTAGCTGCAAAAAACAAGGACTCCTTGCCTAATTAAGGAGGCAAAGGAGGATGTTTTCATCCTTCTCTTCATTAAGAGGTATTGAAAGCAGCCTATCCTCTTCCACAGAAATGTGGGAGAAAGCTGCTGAGAGGTCTGAAGGTATGTCTTCCCAAGATGCTTTATACGTTCAGTCCCCAGCACCCAGTAACCAAACACAATTACTGGTGATGCTATAGGAAGCCATAAAGCATCATTCTGGAGTGGGGTGGGAAAGTGGAAAGATACTTGCTGAGCCTTCAGTTATTGTGGTTGAAAATCATACCCACTTTCATGAGAGCCTGACTGTAACAAGACTGTAGCTCTGCAAGTGTCACGTGGATTCTAACTCCTCAGTTTGTGCTCCTGTCTGTGTTAGGGGCAGCTGGGAGTGCCCTTGCCTCTGTGCTGGCCACTGTGGTGAGAGAAGATCTCTGGCTGCAAGATAGACTCACAATAAGCAAAGCAGTATTTGTAATGAGTTAGGGAATGCAACTTAGGATTCTCTCAGCAAAGAAGCCAGAGTTTGGGTGATGTCCCTCTGTTGCAAGAAACAGGCCTTAGACCGGAGGAGAGAATGAGAAGACTCCTGCTGATGAATGCAGTCCTTCTCTGTCTGGCTCTGCTGGATCCTCAACTCACACCAAGCAAGCATGACTGCGTTTGAGCTTTCCAGAGCTTTGGCAGGATTCAGTAGTCACAGTGTCTGATTCCAGTCCCTCCAGGTAGTCTACAAAATGTTTTAACACATAATACTATTGGTGTGCTGTAAGAAAGTCAGTCAGTAGCCACTAGGCAAGTATAACCAGGCAAAGAGAAATTTTCTTTTATGGCACTGCCAAACTGGTCTCTTAAAAAGAACTTTTTTGAAAGTGAAATGGCTTCTCACAGTCCTGCAGAGACTGATCTTCTGCTGCTATTTTTATGAAACTGGCACTGCATTGTTTAACTCTTCATCAGAATAAGATAATCAGAGTGCAAATGAGGTCATACAATTGCTGAACAGTGTTTTCTACTTGCTGTTGATCATCTTTCTAATACCTTTCTTTTCTCCTTCACACTGACCTAATGGTGAATTTAGCAGCTGTGGCCACGTGCACAGGACGTAGTTTGACAGCAGCAGGAGTCAGCTGACAGATTCTGGAATGCATTATTCCAGCACTGTTGTCTGGGTCTGTAGCTGGCTCTCCTATCACTGCATTGAAAGCCTAGTTCTGTCAACTTTTCACCGTCTTTTCCCTATAGTAACACTGCAGAGGGACCTTAAAGTATATGTAGAAAAGTCAGCCTTGGGAACAGGCTTTACCTCAGGGTTAAAAACCCAGGTTTTTTTAATTTACAAGTGCTTGGTTGTGTGTAAATCTGTTTTGCTGCCCTAACTTCACATCAAAGCATTTGAGCTGTGCTGTGCTTGAGAACAAGAGTGCGTATTTGTCAATGCATAAGTAAAGCAGATCTACCTTAGGGAATATGGAGACAAAGACCTGAACATGGCACACCTCAAACAATTTGCTACTAATTTCAATGACAGAAGGTCTTTTCAGATTATTAGCATTCCTCCAGATTAAACCACTGCAATAAACACCATTTGCAACCTCACTTATGTCTGAGGCTATTTCACAAGGATGCTCACACTCATTTGAGTCTTCTATGTGGGGCTCCAAATGATGACTTGGGAGAATCAAACCCAGAGGGAAGGAGAACAGAAAGTGCCCAGGAGCCTAGTTTAACCCTTATGGAAAACAGACAATGCCTATTGACCCAACTCCATAAAGCCCTCAGCCATCAGGAGAGCCGTGGCAAGGAGTAGTGTACTGGGATAAATTCTTGCCAATTCCAGGTTGAGCCAGCAAGCAAGGGGAATTGCCCATGAGTGGAGAGAGCATCCTCAAGATTAGAATGCAGTGCCACACTGCTGTGAGAATTATTCTAGAGGGGTGTTTAGTTTTCAGGAGGATTACCTGCACCTTTCATTTGTCCTTTTAAGATTATTTTTGCCCCGTAAAAGAATTTAAGAAATGGCAAACCAAGGCACAGGAACATACTAAAAGAAGAAAGCACAAGGTTATGGAAAGAAAAGAGATTCTATCTGTTTTGTTGAATGATCCTAGAATACCATAACAAGGGGATGGTCTCATGCTTAATCATCTCACTCTTACAAGTGAAAAAGATCCTTGACAACAGAATGCACTGATATGAATATGAGTTGGGGAAGGAAAACCTAAGGAACAAAATAAGCATAAAACGTAAACAGAATTCTACTAAGAGTATTTGTAGTGACAGATGCTTTTGTAGATAGGGCAAAAAATATATTCCTTTCTCCTAAAGGGAAATAGGTGGAAGTCCATCAAATAAACTTTGTCCTGGCATATTTTATTTTTGCATGGAGGAAAAGGAAAAGATCTTTTTTTGATGTAGGTGGTTGGTTTTGTTTTTTGTTTTCTTTTTTTTCTGTATTTTTGCCTCCCACACACTTTTTTTTTCCTTTCTGCCAAACCAGAAAGAAAGACCATGGAAGATTAGCCAGGCAAAAGAAGGGAAAAAAAAAAAAAAGTAGAGGGGGTGGGAGGGGTGGGGGGAAAAAAAAAAAAGGTTACTCTGAGTATCAGAGAGGGGGCTAATTGTCTAGGTTATATCTCCAAAGATGATTGATGTGAGGCTTGGTTTTTCTGTCAGCCTGTCACAAAGCAGGAATGTTTAATGTTCTCATTATTGGTTACGCTGTTGTGTATATTTCTCTGTCAGCACTGCGGACCCATCTGAACTGCCAAGGCACTTCAAAGCCCTGCAGGTCATTTATCATCCTCCTGACGCTGCGAATGTTCAGCCTCAGCTGAGTGCCAGGGATTTGTTATGACTTGAGAGCCAGCTGACAGACAGGTCTGCTGCAAAAAGGATTCCTTTTTGTCACACTGCGAAAACATCAATGTTCCTATAATGGCCTACAACTGTCAAAGGGGACTGCCACCTGACAGTTGTGTGGTCTCACTAATTTGCAGCCCGGTGACTTGTTTCCTTGAGTTTAGATTCAGTTACGGTGTCACATGCAAACAGGTCACCATCTGTCGTCCTGTGCCAGGGGGCACATGGTAGGGGGTGGAGAGAGAGGAGGGAGGGAGAGATGAGGAAAAGATGAAGTGGCAAACTGGGGGGAGGGAGATGCAAGGGAAAAATAAAAATGGCTATGCAAATCAAAGCCACGTCTTTATTTCAAATTCTCGTTTCCTGAACATTTCTAGCCTAACGCAATGTGAATCTCTGAAAGTTGTGATGAAAATCAAGGCAGGGAAAGAAAAGACCTTGCAAACAGCCAGAGCTAGTGAGAGAGAGGGGGAGAGAGAGAAATATCAGGGCTTTGTTTCCTTTCCCAGGCCATGACATGATTAATCGTTTTCTTCTGATCTAATTTTGGAACATGAAAAACAGCACATTTGTCTTGAAGAAAAATGATGTGCCGTACTGCGCAGATGGAAATTTCGAGCAATGAAAAAGATTAAAGTGAAATTCCACTCCTTAGACCTAATCATGAGTTGTAGATTATTCTGTCGTTCTAACCAGATGGTAGGCTTGATTCCACAACCCCCTTCTTATATTAATGAATACTAGACTGTTATATTTGACTTAGGTAAGTGAAATGTCTATCAAGCCTAATGGACTGCCAGCCAGCATAACACATGTTGTACCACTGAGGGTCCTTGCTGCATTTTTCATGTTTTATACTAATGTAGAACATTTTGTTTCCTACTGTTTTCCATCATTGTCACTGTTTGCTAAATATTTTCACATGTAGGGGGAAAAAAGTAAAAAACTTGTGTCCAGAGCTAATTTCCTCACGTTGGTCGCAGCTATAATTCTACAAGTAAAACAGTCACCCGAAGCAATGCATACAAGAACTCAATAGTAACTTGATTAAGTTCCCAGTCAACAAGACTGCACTAGGCTGTATGTTAACAAACCTAATTATAGGCAGCATGGTGATAAATTGTGCAGGGTGCGTGTAGCACATCTCTGAGGTCATGTCTCGAAAAGAAGTTTTGCCACAGGGGACAGGGATGGGGTGTCATTTCTAAATAAAGTAAACACAGGTTCACTGATGTTTCCCATTGGGTTACCTTCCGCTTTCTGACAAATGTTATTCTCACAGGGGTGTCCCAGGAGATCCTCACGGGAACATAAGAATGAAGGAACAGAGGAGTGAGAGGCTGGGGGATTCTCATTAACCTTTCCAACTGTGCAGTCCTGTGACTGTCACGGCATTTCTACCAAGTCTGGGCTTGCCAGAGTCATGGGTGTGGATAATCATACACTAGGATGGATGCCGCCACTTGTGTTCAGAAACCCTGTTATCATTTTAAGCATTTAGCTGAACAAAGTAATACTTGTCATGTGTGCTGAATGTGAGAGCAGTCTGGGATTTCTTCCCTGAACATAAAGTACGAGGTAAAAATCTCCTTCAAAAAAGCGACAGCTGGGAGGTTGTTGCATCCAGCATGTGTGTGAGTGCTTGCAGCCTGTTCCATCAGGGAGAGCACCAACAGGTAGAGGAAGCGTATGTGCACAGACCAAATTTTAGACATTGAACAAATCAACAGGATGTGTGGATCAAGTTACTCTTTGCCTAGGAAAAAGTAAGTCCAGAAACTTGAGTAAGCAGGCAAGAGTTGTCCAAATCTGGACTTACTAAACATTGTAAGTGTGACAGCTAGTTAGGCTGAAGAAATCCCAATGAAGAAAAGTAAAGCACCAAAATGCACCACTGAATCTAGTAACTAGGATATGTAAGTTTGAAGAGAAATATCTCTTTGATAATGGAATGAATTTAAAGCTTTACGTCATTGCTTTAATGACTTTGTTCTCAATGTATTAAAATTGTTTCTTCAGGTTTAAGTCCTGAACTCCCTGAGGCAGTCCCTCCTCAGCAAAACTACAACTGATGTTGCTGCTGAATAAGGACTTTGGGATTGCATCATAGAATAAACTCCAAATAGCCCTCCAGCATGAGTACCTTGCAGTTTAGATCCTCACTGTTGACAATTTTTCCTTATTTTCATACACATAAAGTGTTTTGAAAGGATGAGAGGAGGATCTTCTGAACAGAATGTCTGTTTTTCTTATTGTGTATATTGCCCATGCTGAAACCAAACAAATTGGAAGGTTCAAATTAAGATGGCTCAAAACATTTTTATTTGTAATTAATGTTAATTACAAAAAGTATTTTTTGTATTTGTACTGATTGGATCTGACCAAGAATACAAGCTGAACTACCAAGGCTCTTTCACCACATTTCTGTTATGGTTGGATTTAGACTCTGTTATAATAATCCTTAAAGCTGCTCCCAAGAGATTCAAATTTTTCATCAGTGAGAGCTCCTATGCAAAAAATAGTTGCATGACAAATTTTTCCAGTTCATTTAGGAATAAACTCCCTCTTTCTCTTTATTTACTTCGAGCAGTGTGGAGTACTGTTACGCTTTATATTATCTGTGCAGATTACCAGTCTATGTAGTTCATATCCTCTGGGGAAAACTGGCTTCTTGCAGTGTTGCTTCTCCACCATACAGGGCATGTGGAGCTGAGCTGGCATTGAAGGGAAAATAATTTGTTCCTGACAAGGGCCAGTAGCAGACTATTTCTTCACTGGAAGAAAGTGACAATCAAGCAGGAAATTGTGACTGCAGTTCCTTATTTGAACTGATCCTTCTTAGGAGCTGGAAGGCATAACTTAGCCGTTAGCTTGTTTTCCTCAGTCTCACGGTTTTGCTTTCTGTGAAAATGTCAAGGACCTTGAATTCCTGCAGTGTTTAAGTTTAGTTTGGCCTATGGAATTCATGGTCTGCTCTTAGAGTGTCACAACTTTACACTTTTATCATGAAAGTAACATGGGAAAGATAGACTTTGCTCTTTCTCTGGTAGGATTTCCTGAGGATAACTACTGCATTGAGAGAGGACTTTGACCCAGTGGGTAAGGGAGTCAAATATCTGAAAGGGAGAGCAAACTGCCTTTTGTTGTTGAATCTTTACTATTCCAGCTTGTTTCCAAACACAGGGATGGATGGATGACTGCTTTAGCTATCCTCAAGATTCGTAAAGCACTTGACTTCCTGGGGGAGTGTATTACAGCCTTTCTGTTCTGTGATGGAACAGCTACTCTGCTGTAACTTTGACCGATGGCAAGTGATGTGACTGGGAAATTAAAGCCTGCTGTCTGCAGTCAGTAACACTACCCAGGAGGGCGGGACATTGACCATACAGAATCTCCACTCAGGTTTGGAACATGGCGACCTACAGCAGACTCAGCAAGATGTTTATCAGTTTGCACATATCCAAGTGCCACATGAGTGCTCAGAACTGGGGTACTTACGCTCATGTTTCAAAACAGTATTCCCAGGTTTTGCATCAGCCTGATGTTTACTTTCTAAAAACAAGAATCTGTAGTTTCCAGCATTTTTAATGACAAGATTGCCTTACCTGTGTGATGGATTCCCTTTAAAGTCCTAGGCCATCTGTAGAAGGCTTTTGCAAACTAGCTTCATACACCCTTCTTGGTTGACCACCTTGACCTGGGGCTCTTTTCTTTGGACACCAAAACCATCCCTACCTGGGCAAAGTGACTGCTCCTGGTGGGGCTGGGAGCAAGAGAGGAAGGAAGGAGCACATATTTATTTGAACTACAGAACCATCTCTAGTTTTCATGAGAGGGATGACAAGTTTCTTTTTTTTCAAAATGTTTATTTGTATTTTACACATACTCCCAACTTCCCATCCTCCATATGCTTTTCTTGCTTTTGTACCTTGTAACTTTCATCAGTTTGTTTCTTTCCTCTCAGATGTGCTCAAGGCACAGCAAGAGTTGATACAATCTAATACAAACTTCCCTGTTTGCTGTATCATAAAATGTAGTGCCTGGTGTGTTCATTCCCCTCCTGTCATCAAGTGCCAGCTTCAGCAGTGCTTAGTACCTCCAGGTTCTTCCTGCTGTCATTTTCACTTCCCCCCAAGGACTAAACATTTAAAAACCAAGAAATCTTAACTGAGATCCTAAGTAACACTTGAACCACGCTGATCTTAGGTAAACAGTTCCCAGAGTGTTACCATTCCTGATGTTGAAAGAGCAGACCAGTGAAAGAAAAGAATGTGCATACAAATGCTCAGTAATCAGGCAGCCAGCTAATTTCTCAATATTGAAAGATTCCTTTAGGAGCCATTAATTTTGTTTACATTTAAACTGACACAAAAGCTAACAAGCCTACCATTTACTCATGAAAAGCTTTTACCTAATTTTTAATAGAAGCTAACAGTTTAAGCCTTAATTTGGTGAAAGTGACAAAAAAAAAGTAAAACTTGGATTTTTTTTTTGTTGTTCATTTTGTATATATATTTACATACTTAAATCTTACTTCCTAAGCCTGCTTTTATTATTATTATTATTATTTTTTTCCAGTTTAACCATTAGACAACTAAGAAGAGAAACTGCCCCACACCTCCTGAGCAAAACTACTTTTGCCCCAACTTGTGCCTGTGTGGGAAGGGATGCCAGATACTGAACATCTGATCTCCTTTTGTCAGGAAGCTAACCAGTATAAGAGTGGGTGAATATTTTTATTCAAAGGTAAAACACAGGTCTTCAGTAATTGCCACCATCTCTTGCATAAATAGGGCTTCAGACTCTAATTTTCTTCCAAGGTATGGGTTAGGTTGTGTCAGGACCCTAAGTGGCCTTAATGACCCTGAAGAGGCTCACTTGGGACCACCACCTTGCCCTCAGGTCCAGCAGTCTCATTTCAGCTAAGTCTCAGGAACCAACTGGTCTCCAAACAAAGTTACTTGTGTTCCTGTACCACCTTCTCACTGTCCTGGCTTGCTGACTGCTTTTTTTGGGTAGATTGGACATCTCCCCTTCAAGATAACTTTGCCTTCTGCCCTGTGTCCTGAATGGACCTTGGGCTTGTGTCACATCTTCCACCCTTTCTCCTGGTAGGGTCCTTCGGTGGATCCTATACTTGACTACATGTACCCTTGTCTGAGACATATCAATGGAATCCTCACAACAACCAGTCCAGATCCATTCAGATGATGTGGGGCTGGACATGGGTTACTCTAATTTCCTGGCTTTGTCTCCCTTTGGAGAAGCCTTGCTCTTATTGCACCCCTGAGAGGGTACCTTTTTCAGGATTCAACATCATTGAGCATGCTGTGCAGCTTCCAGCCAGCCTTCCTTTTGTCAGAATCTGGCTTCTTGCAGCCTCCTTAGAAGTTCCCTGCTCAAGAGAAACAGGATCTGCTTGAACTTCTCACTGTTTGTAGTCAGCGCTACCACAAGTGCTATACAACTCTGCTCAGGGGTCTTGCAGCAAAGTTGATAATTTCCTCTCAGGTCTGTGAGCATGGGCTAGCAAGTGACTGGGGATAAGTCCCGTGATGATTCTATTTGTTTTTTGCACCTGTGTAAGCAGTGGCTGCTTCAACATGGAATCTTTTTAAAAAAATTTTATTTAGGTACAGAACTCATTTCACTTGCTCTGTGAATTACTGATGATCAAAATGGCCTCCCTGTCCCCATTTGTTAGTGGAAGGGGTAGAGTTTCCCTGGTGCACTGCCAAATTTATACAGAACTTGAAATTTCCTTCTGTATGAGACGCCGGGTTCTGTAATTCTCAAGGAAAACCTAATTACTTTGGGGATATATATAAATACCCTGACATCTGAGAAAACAGTATTTCTAAATGAAACAGTTAGACATTTAGCTTGTATCTCGGATTCTGTTGTTGTTGTTATTGATTTTCAAAGCATATATTCATGGTGAAAAAAATCCAAAATCTCCTAAAATTTGACAGATGGGGACTTGAAGAAAGGGTTCAGTACTGCTAGTAACTAGCTAATATAAGCTGACAATAGGAGATGACAGTGGTGAAATACTGTCATTTCCTTAGTCCTGCCCCTTCCTCTTTCTGGGGTGTTGGGTTTGAGAACACCTATTAGTGAATGATTTTACCATGTTGCTAAATTTAATCTCCATATTGATGTAAAATTAATCACAGAATTCTACTTTTAACAAAAATAATAGCCACCGGAAATAGGGAAACCATATATGCCTCTATCCTGTGACATGAACGTTAATAAAAGACTAACTCAGAATGGTGTCAAGGGCAAGGAAAAATAGGTCAGAACTGTGATTTATATGATCAACTATTGGATTTAAACACCAACTTCCTGTTAATCTCAATGACAATTATTTAGCTAAGTCCCTGTATCCTTTCAAAAAAAATACTAATGTTTTACTACTAATTTTACTAATTTTTTCATGCTCATACACTGTAACAGATTTTGTAGAACTTCTTTCATAAATGAATAAAACCCAGTTGTGTCATATTGGTGAATGCCAGCAAAAAGTTAGAAGATAACCTGATTAGAATTCCTGTAGTAGAAGTATATTATCAAGCAAAATATGGGTTTTGAAATGCAACACCCCAAAAGAAATACAGTAGGCTGAAAATTCCCATAATGAGAAATCCATGAGCCTAAATATTTGGTGTTTCTGACTTGCTCACTTCCTCAGGTTAATGTTTCTTCAACATGTTTCCAATTCTGTTTTTTAGTTGAATTGGTAGTTGTACTTTCAAAGGTGATGATTTGCAAATGATGATTTCCAGCCTACTGTATTCTGTGTAAGACAAAGTGTCCATCAAGATGCCTGTAGGTGACATTAGTAGTGCAATCATTCAAAATGCAGCCTGACAGCATTTCAATCAATTCACTTTTCAACACTAGACATCAAATATACATTGCAAACCCAGCACCTGCTCTACTTGTAGTGTGACATCAAATAAGTTAGCCCCAGGTCCTAAGACAGAGGCTGTCTCTCTTGCACTGCTGGATTAAGAAGTGACTTTGGCAACCATACCGTTGGAGATTAACACTCTACCAAGCCTGGCTCTGAACCTACAATACAATCTAATCCTTTTACTCCTTATGTGTTTCTCTCTCAGCACAGACCACAGGAGCTCTGTGTCTAGTAGATGAGTCAGCCAAAATCCAGATCTTAGCCTCATACTGCAGAGATTCACATTTGCAGCAAAGGTGTGAGCAGAATGGCAGATTTACATCTCTAAAAATTTGCCCCTGGTCTGAGCTGCTTGGGAACAGCTTCCTCCCTTTCATGACAGCTGCATCGCAGAACCTTGAGAAGTACCTTGAGAGGCAGATTTTGCAACTGCTCATGCTGCCTGGATGAGGGTGTCAAGTCCTGCCTTTTTAAAACAGTGGGCGAAGCTCTAGAATAGCGTCCAGCTCCTTGAGCTCCTTCACTTGAGGTGAAGAGTTCCAGCTCTTGCCAACTCCATGTGTCTCCATGCCATCCCACAAGGCAGAGTAGCAGTGCCTGGACTACCATAACACACAGCAAGACTGTTCAAGGGTTCTCTCACATATGTAGGTATGCCGTTGCCACACAGGCGAAACTACAGCCTGCTTGAAGGAAGGATACTTCTCAGTAACACAGGGAAGTAAAGAACCAGATTTTCTACTTGGAAAGATCTTTATTGTGAGTTTACCAGAGACCACGTCCCTCCTGCTTTAAAAAGTGGTAGTTTCAAGGACTAAGAGGAAGCCATGGACACTGCTAAGCGTTGAGGGTTGAAGTTTTTTGCTTGGAAACTGCTGAGTTCATGGAGTCTAGAGCTTGCAGACATATGGCTGAGAAAGACCTCTGATGGTATTTCTGAGCATAACTTCCCTAAAGCCTAATCCTACAAGTTAAGATCTTAAAAACTTGAAGCACACAGTAGGCTATAACAGATCATCCAAGGATATAAGGGAGGACTTTGGCGCTCCATTTTAGTTTTTGATTTTTCCTTTTTGGAGGATGATTGTCTTGTGATGTTCTGTCCCAGTGAGGCAGCTGAGTTCTGAGATCCAGGCTCTATCTGGAAAGAAGCCAAGGTGATCAGAGCAAGAGTGCCTATAGGGCGGTTCTTGACTGCCTAAGGCCAAACACTGACAAAGGAGTGAAAGTGATTCTAGAAGTTTCTGTATAAGGCTGTGACTGGACACCACTACAAGCAAAAGTCACGGAAGTGCCTGAGAAGGCAGGAACTGGGTATACTAGGATTTCATGTTCAGAGGAACAAAAAGAACATGTCAGCATTCATAAACCTTAGAAGGACAGTGTGAATCCTCCTCCTGTTTGCTTTAAGGCTTTAGTGCTGATGATGTAAGTCAGGAGGATTAGCAGCTGGAAGATGAAACAAGTGAAAGTACCAGCCAGAAAGTGTGAACTGGTTGTAATGGTGGTAAAGCCAAGGGCATCCAGTCCACTGTGCAGTACAGGTGTGGTCTTGGCCTTCAGAGGAGACCATACGAGTAGTGCTTGGGGTGCAGGGAGAGCAAGTTTATAAGGAGAAAACATCAATATGGCCTGTTTATCACATGCCTCACCATCACCTATGCTAGTGCTGTAAAAGATATTATTTCCCATGAACACAACACCAAGTTCAATTCTGATTCAGTCCCAAGCACTAGGCAGAATGATAGTAATCACATTAGCACACCAAACCTACCATCAGGGATTGCAAGTTCATGTTTCTTATATGGGGCGGTCTTCCACAGAACGTAGTAAGTGGAATGGGAAACAGCTGGTCTTGTCATTAGCCTTGGGCCAATTGTTACTTCACCCTACAGGAGCCATTTGCCATGGCTTTCCCCCTGCTCTGTTGAGGGCACTGCCATAGTTATTGCCTCTACTCTTGCCAAGACTCTCCAAAGCATGACTGGGAGTTACACATCCTGTGTGGCACGATAGAGGTTAATGCAGGCTTCAAACCTTCATGCATGAATCAAACAGCTGAGTAGAAAAAGCTGACATAAATATTTGCAGTCCTAGCAGAGTTTGTGTGGGAAGAGGAATGTGTAGAAGATGATGCAGTAGAAGCAATATATGGACAAAGACTTCAAGACAGGTAGGAAACCATATGGGGTGGAGAAGTTATTCAGAGCTGCTTAACTTGGTGTTTTGGGGCTAGGGAGAGGCTCTTCTCTCTGAGGAGTGACTGAATCTCTTCCTCATAGATGTGTAGGGCTATGGAGAGAGACAGGCTGAATGCCAGTAAATCCCAGGTGGGGGTAAAGTCCTGCTTGCCTGCTCAGTCTGCACTTTGGGATATTAATCTGGCGGGTGCACTGTCAGCAGGCAGGCTCACAGATGGTAAAAGGACTCACAAGCCAGGCCTGAATGCTTGCTGTGGACACAGATGTGCTGTGAAGATTGCTTTGGTATTTATGTGAAACAACTGCTTTTTATTAAGAAGTGTTGAAACTAATATAAATATTTATAAATGACTTTAGCATATTAAATTGTTGACATAACACAAATACAAATATTTCATAGAAAAGTGAATAAACATAAAGCTACACTACTTTGTAAATGAATTAATTAGTATTTATTATGGGAAATTACAATCAATTATTAAGCATTACGATGACTTGCTTGCAGAATAGTATATTATTTTCACTATAATTAATACATTCAGTTATCAACTTTAAGTACTGGTGATTTCCCCTCACATTGCAGGGTACTAATTTTTATAAAGCATCTAAAATATACTAAGTGGTTTTGTTCTGGGCAGCTTTGTAGTACAAAATAAATAACTGAACTCAAGTTAGTTTCCTAATTGCTAAGTGGAAAGAAAAGTTCTGGTTGTCCTTTTAATCAGTTATGACCTAGCTTGGGACAGCTGGTTTGTATTGTACAATAAAAATGTATTTTTCCAATGTTTTCTGCATCACAACCAAAAAGTCAAGAAGCCAGGTTTCACCTTGCTACTATTGTTTATGTTATTTTTGTCATCAAACAAGAGTTTATATGCTCTAAATGCTCCTTTCTTTCCCTGTTCCCTTACACCTACTGTATTAAATTGCTCTAAAAACCAATATTGCCTCACAGTTGTGTACAGGTTACGATGGTCTCACTGCTGCTAATCTGATGCTAACCTGTTCATCCCTACTACTACCTTGTGGATATCCAGTGATAACAAGTACTACACAATACCCAGACAATCTGTTCTTAGGTATTTTCATTTGTCAAACAGATGCATAACCCAAATGTAATCTTTTGGCCTGTTGCCATAGATCTTCAGTTCCCCGAGTCTGTACTCTACTTCCCTTCCTTCATTTGCCTCCTGTAGTAGCTTTGAGCTCTGGGATCTCTTGGGTTACTGTTTCTGCCATCTTACCACCCAATTGCTGTGCACAAAACACAGAGTATCTTGTGCAGAGATAAGCATTTTCACTTTTCCTTTGCCAAAGTTAACTTTGCACCCAATACATTAGTAGAAATGGGAGTACTGGGCCAAACTGTACCTCTAAGCACTCCTTATCCTCTCCTGTGGAACCACAGCTGTCCTTAAAGTACCCTATAGGTACTTGCTGATAGGAGTAACAAGAGCTGTAAGCTGTTGCTACCCCTCCCATGCCCTAACAATCAGCATCCAGTTCATGGCCAAAGAAGATGATGGAACTAATGAGAACATCTACATTCATTTGGTGATGGTTGTCAGCTGTCACAGGCAGGCCAATCACAAACTATGAATGCTATGAAGTGGATTAGCAAAGCATTTTTCTTAACACTGAGAAACAAAGACATTGTCTATGGATGGTAGGGTTCCTTTATGGTTTCTCATAAAGTGCTTTGTGCCAAAACAAAGCATAGTTATTCTACTTTTACTAGAAGTGAGATTTAAAAATATGTGTAAACAAACTTTCACACCTTCTTCTGTGAATTCCTAAGTAACTTTTGTAACTAATGAATGAGTAGGCTGTGCCTGTTGTGAGTAGGTTTGGCTTCTTGGGATGGGAAGAGGAGCATTATTAAGAGTTCTTTTTAGATTTTTTTTAACTTTTTCAATTAATTTCCTTATTCTCTTTACAGAAAACAATGAGAACTTTGTTGAAGTTGCTGGATGGATATTCCTTTTTATCTTCACAAGTCCTGGAGGAACAGCAGTGGATTCCCAGCCTTATTTCATCTCCTAGTCTGGTCCATTATGTTTATCTTATGTATTAGAAGCAGCTCTGTTTCATCGCTGTTGAAATTCTACAGCATTAGGAGTGTTTAGCCATTGAGTAGGTATGTACAACTGGTTGATACAGATTTGAGACATTGATCAGATGTTAATAAGTCATATAACTAATAACTTTACCAATGCAACTTTAATAATGTTACCTAATTATTTTGCATCAAAATATTTTCAAAGTAGTAACTTAAATCAAGTCCCCTTGAATTTGCTATAGAAGGTTATGTGATGATTATGCCTTGATTCAGCAGAACAGTTATTTTACAAAATCAGATACTGTCATGCCTTTAGTTTTGATGCAGTTGCAATGTTTTCCCTCTAGCAGAAAGTGATTAAGATGGAGTCCTTAGCAATAATTAAATATTTATTTTGATTTATTTTTTTTTCAAATCTTGAACAGTATCTACTTGCTGAAAAGCACTTGGATATGCTATGAAGACACAGAAAAATCCTGATGTCAGACTACAGTGAAAACTACAAAAACGTAAGTAGTGATTCAAATTTAGAAATGATTTCATTGAAGCTGGATTTCTGCTGTTGTTGCTCATTCACTGCAGTAGTGTTTGAAAGTCTCACAAGCTGGAAATCTGTTGTGCTGTTGAAGCTGTACTGATGCTGGACAGAAAGGCAGCCACTGCCTTGAAGTGTGTGTTTAAGCAACCAGGTTGGAGGTTCCATTTGTTTGCTTGCTTTAGTGCTTTCCTCAAGTTTTTTTCTTTTCTTGAGTGGTGATTTAAACTTATGTTGAAAGCACGTATTGTATGAATCATCTAGAATACATTTAGATGTTGTTATTTTAGCCCTCATCCACTGAAGCTCTGGAAAACTCTTCCTTTCACTGCTCTGTTATGAAGCAAGTTCTCTGTTCTTTGACCATCTTCCTTCCTGTTCTTAAGCATATTCAAAAACCATGATAAATCCGAGTGAGAGCTAGCACCGTCGACCAATGACTAGAGGAATTCATATTTAAGAGATGTAGCCTTAACTCCATAACAGAATGGCAGAATGTACCTTTTCAAAAGAACATTAAAAAAAAAAAAAAAAGGTGGCTGTTTCACTGCAAGTGCTTAGTTTGTGCATGTAATTGCTCTGTCACATTAGAAGCAAAAATAGAAAACCAGGGTTATTAGTGGTATTCCAGAAGTGACTGAGCCTGTTGTACTTGTACTGTTCAGCTTTGCTAAAAAACTTTATTCCCAGGATTCATCTGCTAGATGTGGTCTGAAGGTCATTTAAGTTCTGGGTCTGATAGAAGATTTTTTATCTGCCTTAGAGCAGAACTGGGTTTTAAATGATCTAAGGCCTTTCTTTCTGCTGTATGGGGCCTTAGTTCCTTGCCCAAATACTTGGTGTGGATTATATTTAAACTCTGTAGCCAGCTAATAAATTATAAAAAGTTTCATTAACTTTTTGTAACAACATTACTTTAGTCAAGGCCTGTGGGAAAGGGGGATGTGTGAGTGTGTGTCACTACATACATGTGCAGTGTGGGAATGTGTGCAGATACTGGTAAAACTTGTAATTTGGACTGCTATTGCTATTAATTTTTTATCAATGTATTGATACTAATATAAACAGCTCCACAGGATTTTTCCATAATGCATAGATGAGGGAAAAGCTTGTTTGCAGGCATGTTTTATGCAGTGAAAAATTTCAAATTAAACTGTTTAGAACTTCAGAAATTATTTTTTCTATTTCTTCAGAATCTGAATAGCAAGGATCAAAGGCGTTAAAGCTGTGTGCTTTTGTTTATCTCATTACAACTCTAAATACTGTCAAAATAACCAAGCAAATTATTGTACTTAAGTATATACTCAGCACTAGTTATTCTCTGTTGTAGTTCAGTGAATTCAGGAAATGATTTTCATTGAACAGATCTCTATTGGTAAAAGGTTTACATTTCATCAGGTGATGCCAAATGTCCTTTATAATGTGAAAATTAGCAGGGTTAGTTGATGTTTCATTCTCCTAATAAGTATTTTTTTACTGGCTTATCTCCTTGTTTCTTCTCCCCCCATTAACACAATAAAGATTTTATCTACTCTGTTAGTAACTAGAGTACATCTTAGATGGTCATGAAAGCTTCTGGTCTTTTGTAATTAAAATGGCTTGGGTTTAGTGTCTTGAAAGTAGCTGTAGCAATCCTAAGCATGCAAAGAAGGCCAAGAAAATGAAGCGCTGGGATGGTAGGGGGAATTCAATAATCTAATGAATTAGAGAAGAAAGGCAAGGAAAATTAATATTAGTACTGTCAGTTGTATTACAGTTACTATGTATAGTTCATTTTAGCTGGTAGAATATCTGATAGAATCAGGATCACATCTGTGCATGGAGTTATAGATGCAAAACTGTGTGTGCTTTGCCCTAAGGAACTTGCACTACAACTCTGACAGTAAGGAAAGGAAAAGGAGATAATGCTGCTTATGATCTACTTCTCTCTTAATTACATATGCAACTGTGAGAGCAGCTTTGAAAAATACTGAGAATTAGCAGAGAAGGTTTAAAGGCGCCTACAGACTAGGAAGAAAATGCAACAGCTGTGACTTACACTTGCATAAAAAATTAGTACTATCCTTCATAAAAGGTTGTGTAATACAAAAGGGCCAAATTAAGGCAGAAGGGCAGTTCCATAGGTAGTGTAAGCTAGCACGGCTTGTTGATTTCAGCGAAACTGCGTTGCTTGCTGCCAGTTAAGTGCCTCACATGCCACTTAAGTATTAGGACAATGTGTTTGATGTGTCTTTTGATTAAGTCTGAGTGCATGAGTTATTATTCAGAGTACAGAAGAAATTTGTAGTTTCAGAAATCACTTCCCCTGTGAAAGTTCATTGAAACACTTGCCCTAAGAGATCTATAATCAAGAAACAAGAAGAAGCCACAAACATCCTCCTGAAGAAATTTAGAAGAGGTCACAGGGAACTGATACACAAGACTGACCATATTCATGATGTTAGAGTCAATCTTGCTCACTTTGTCTTAGCCCAAGCTATGTTTCCACCTGCTGCATTTTATGCCTATAAATTCCTTCAAACCAACTAAGTATAAACCAAATAAATTGGCAAGCAGTATTTCAGCCTTGTAGAGCTGAGGATACTTGCTCTACTTATTAATTTTGTGCTATAGGTTACTTCATACAGATGGTGAGATAGAGCAAAAAGATTTATGCTTAGATTTATTGGGGGATCTATTTTTTCCCTCCTGGCTGACTTCAATAGGGCTGTGTGTTGCATTCACTCTAACCCAAAGCGTGTCCTGAGAAAGTATGGAGAGAGCCCCAATTGCAGCCCTTCATTCTAACAGGTCACAACTGTATTGTTCCTGAACAATAAAGGTTTTATAAACAAAGTCTGACTAGAAAGACAGTGAATTATTGTACTAAAAAAGAGCTTTGCTGAAAGCAAAACAAGGCAAGAGAAACAGTGTACAGCCTAGAAAATGCTTATAAACATAAAGTTAAATACCAGGTCTTGAGCAAGACATTGATCAATTGATGTCAGAGGAACTGTGCTGCTTCACAGCAGTGCTGAATTTGTACTATTAGTGTTTATACTACATAGTGTATAAACTTCATAGTTAAAGCGAAAATAAATCTATAGACACAGAAGGAACTTAAAAACCTGATTACTACTGACTTCAAAGGGATTGCTCAAATGCTTCAAGATAGGCATATACTTAGGCTTCTTGTTGGGGACTTGACAGAAGCTGTGAATGATGTCCTTCTGCTTGCATTGCCTATCATAGTCATCTCACATTTCCTTAAGTTACTATTTCCAATGACCATCTGTTGCCATTCATCATAAATTTAGCACCGTTCCTGGAAACTTCCCCTGGCAAGGCCTACTTCAGATATTTGAGTATTAATCTGTATAGAAATGTTTTAGCAAATATTGGAACTTGTTCTTTTGAAGTGTGCCCATCTTTTCATTACATGACACACAGCGTCTTGTAATACCACAGTATTTGGTGCAACGGATGCTCAGGTGTCCTGTGGGTTTAAAGGAGCACGAGTGAGTAATGAGTGCCACTGCTGACTGAGGGACACAAAGGGATGGTTCTCTGGGAAATGCAGAGCATGACAGGAAGCCTCTTGAGTTGTGACAGCTGACACTTTGGTGTTGTTCAGACATGTATATGTAGTAGAAATTAAAAACAGTGCCACCAAAGTAGTAATCCTGCTAGTTTATCCTTTGTACACAGATTTTTATATGATCTCTTTATCTGCGTAGATAATACTCAGTAGGGGGAAAGTGTTTCAGTTCATCCATTGCCTCTTCAGAAGTGTTCTGAAAACGTATGTTGTTTTCCTCTCTCTTGCAGCCGTAGGTCTTTGAAAAAGAAGACTCATATTACTGTATTACATTGTTACATGAGCTGCTAAAGTTTTTAATTTTGGTTGCTGGTGCCCAGAGGATAAGTAATCAGTTATTAAGCTAATCAGCCTTATGCTGTAGTGCATTAGTTTGATAAAGTTAGTGTTAAAAATCTGGTGTAAGTATATTTGCAGCCTTCCCATGCTAGCAGAATGTAATGCTTTTCCATGAGAAGAGATCCAAGATCAGTTTAACGAGGAGATTTAATCTGATGCTGGGCGGAGGGAGGGGGGGGGTCAAGAAGGCGGGCAGAAGGGAATGAAACTTTTTGTGCTCACCTCTGCATCTGAATAGCTACAGCAAGAAGCTATTACCAAACAAAAGTTTCAGTAAAGCAGGTGGTCAAAAGGCTGTAACAATGGAGAAATTACCACTTTTTGTGTGTGTGTGTGTATTTATTCTTTTTGAAGCATTATGAAGCACACCTAAGAAGACTATGAATAATTATGTAGAAACACAATAATTAACTGCCTCTCATTAACATACGGATAACAGAAGATTAAAAATACCCACAAGCTATTTTGTTTTGCTTTTAGACTAAATCTTGGATGGAGCTTGAAAAAAAATTGTTAGTGTGTCAAGTCAGTTTTAGACAAAAACTGGGAAACTTGGATAGGTCTGAAAAATAATTATTGCTCTGTACAACATAAGCTTGTAGTTTGGTGAAGCTGAAGTCCAGAGTTGCTTGAGATTATATTAGTTCCTACTGATAGTGTTTGGTATATTTCTCAAGAAATGAGATGCCAGAGTTTCTGCATCAGAATTGCTTGGGGTGGAGACTGGTGCCATCCAGGTTTATCAAGTTGAATTTTGCATTCTGCGGCCTTAATCAGTCTGAAGCTAATTAGCAGCCTCTACACAATAAGGCCACAAGTCATTAATCATAGCAGATGAGAGCAGTGAACCCCCCATCCTCGACATTTCAAGAAAAGTTTACTTACTTTTTTTTTTTGCTTTTTTTTTTTTTTGCCTAGTGTGTGTGTGCGTGTTAGGGCTTCAGAAGTCGCAAGATTGCTTTTTGTGGTCAACAGTGTGTGAAGTATAAGCCATGTCTTGACGTGACAGACAAGGGACCACTGTTCAAGGACCCATTGGACTTTTTTTTTTTTTTTTGGAATCCTGTCCTCTAACAGAATGGAGTCAAGTGATGACTTTATTTGCTTTGAGTTGAAGCATAGTTCAGCTGGGAATAAAAAAAAAAAAGTTTAACAAGTATGATTTTTGTTAAAGGGAAGTTTGAGTTTTTTACAAAGCTGCTTAGTTCTTTTAAAAAGTTACAATCCTTTCTTATGCACAGCTAATGAGGAATGAAAGTCCTTTCACATGCCTAATACAGTTTAGTACACTGTGTCTTGAAATGTAATGCTAACAGCCACAGGCTAAGCACTGGGAAACCATTGCAGAGAAAAAACAAAATTTCTTCAGGCTATTGACCAAACTTCTTCCAAGCAATTTGGTGTAGTACATCTAAGTAACAAGCTTGTTCTCATAAATAGCAATGTGAATTATACATAATATTTCATTCTGTTTTTTTCTGTGCGTATATATGCTATTCCCACAGTAAAGGGGATGCACCTCAAGTAGTTAGATGTTCATGGAAACATTTTCTATGAAGGAAATATTGCTGCTTGTGTTTTTCTTACTCTGACTGTCTTTTTTTATGTGTGTGGTGTGACTGATATCCATATGCTTGAAGCACATCTATGGCAGGTCCATTGTCCACAGAATGTCCCTACACCAGTGGATAGCATCACTGTTTTAGGCTGAGAAAATTATTAACCTTACAGCCATTTAGAGCTGCTGGCTGGGAGAGTGAGAGAGAGGAAGTGATTTTATAAGATGCTTACACAGACTCCTTTTATTAATCAATGAATTTTCTGTGTAAGCAAAACTATTTCTTTGTAGCACAGGTTTAAGATGTCTTGAAGGCATAAGTGTATCTCCCTGGATACATATTAGCCTGTATGGGCCTTGTTATGCATTATAGCAACACTCAGAACACCTTAATGGTCTTTCTCTACTCAGTGAAAGTCCAAGAGCAACTTGTTCCAGCAAGTACAGTACCAAACTTTACACCCATCACTATGCCTGGAGTCACCCACTGCACACGAGTGATTGCTTTTAGCAGGTGTTAGCCAGAGCAGCAGAGCTATGTGGTGAGAGAGCACTGCACAGCACTACCAACAACTTAGGCACACAGTGATCTATTGCTCCTCCATACACAGCTCCAGTTTGCCTATTTCTCGTTTGGAGAGACAACTCATATTGAAAGCCTATTTGGTCTGGGGTGAGAAGGAGGGGATTAATTAATTAATTTTCCCTCCTCCTGTAATCAGTCTTTGAGATAAAGATGGTGAAAGTGAATAAAGAACGATTTTAATTAGGAGGCTAAAACAAATGAAGGCAGTGCTCTGTCTCTAGAAACTCAGCAGGCAGCCATCTATATCTGTAATGTGTATGTATGTGTAGGTCTGCATCACTGATGGATTTTGTCTTTGGACCATTGTTCTAATTAATTAGGAGTACTGTCTAAAAGCTCTTTAACATCTTCCACTTATTCTAGGATTTAGGAGAGAGCAGAAATCATGCAATAATCGCTTTGGATCACTGCAGGGTGGAGATTATCCTTATCATAAAAGTGTGATTGAAATGATAATTGTAGATATGACTTCAGGGTGAGAAAGCCTGGAGTTTGGTGCTCGAGTGGTATGCCTTTGTTCTGGTGCATTTTTTGCTGCTTGATAAAGGCTGGGAAGCAGTGCTAAATACCTTTATGGTGTATCCTCACCTTACTGACACTTACAGTCACTCCTTGCTTTCAAGTTCTTAGTTCTTGGAATGTGTACCCAGCAACTCTCCTGTTTGAACTTTCTGTACTGGCCTGGATGAGCCTGGCAATTAGGCAAAAAGTACTCGTATATCCTTAACAAAAAATATCCCCATGCAGAAACTTCAGCAAAACATTCTAAAGTGCCATTACAGTGCTCCTGTCTTATCAGTGCAATAGTACATATTTTATAAAGTTCCTCCCATATATCTTTAAGCCACAGCACTGGTAATGATCCATTGTATTAACTCATACATTCCAATGGGGAAGTATTTTCTTTCTTTTCCTCTCTTTGCACTGCAAGATGGAAAAACATGACATGCACCCATACAACAACAAAAATGAAAAACAAAAAACAAACAAAAAAAACTTGTAAATAAAATGATATTAAGAGTCTGACTAAGCCCACACAAACAAATAGTTAAGACTAATATTCTGTCATTACCTCAGCTCATTACATCTTTTCTGTTCGTAACTTGTACAGCCCTTAAGATCGCCCTTCTGTCTGGACAATCCTTTATTACCTTGAAACAAAGGAAAATGTTATGCTGTAGCTTCATCTCTGAAATTTCCCTGCTTTGCCAACTTTTCTCAGTGTTACCATAAAACAGTTTTTGGTGGCTTATATGTATTAATGGCATTAATTAAACTATCAGCACAGCTGAATGGGAGAAAATGTGTCTTCTGAACTTGTTTCTTGAATAGGAGAAAATGCCTCGTTAATCTTAAGCATCAACCCAAGAACACTGTGTTTGTTAGATAGAATAATAAATGACTTTACAGGAAATACACAATAGCAGATGCTGGAATGCATCCATTCATTAGTCAGTGTACATAAATATCCCCTTATTTCCATGAAGAGACATTTAGTGGAGGGCCAGCCTGACAAACGTGCAAGCTTTCATTCACTCACTGAGAAAACGAAAGAGAGAAAATGTCATACAAATTTGTCTGCTGAACGCAAAGCATTACATACCTTATCATGTGTGCCTTTTCTGCTCCTTGACTTTCCTTCATCAGATTGAAATGTAGCAGAGAGAAAACTGTTGGACAGGTTTCAGAAGCCTATAAAGCATTCTAGTTATTTCTGCCTCTTGGTTACAAAGTCTGTTTCATTAGTATGTCGTCCTGGAGACAATCACCGATTTCACTCGTATTAACAGAGCCTCAAAGCCCAGTTCAGTGCCTGGTAAAAGTCAAAGGAAAGCTATTTGCTGAAAAACATTACAGAAAAATAGTGTTGCTTGGTTTTGTCTGTTTGCTTAAAATCAGCATTTCTCGGGCCAGTAAGAAATGTGAATGTTTCAGTGAAGAGAAATGTTAAAATAAATAAATAAAATGTTGTTCCCCACCCTCCCATTCCTGTTTTCTGACAACTTTTGTAAACTTGCATTTATTCTCTGGTGTAACATGACAAAGCCAGTGAAATATCTCTGGCAAATGGGCACAATCTAAATTGTTTTAAAAAGGTAAAACCCATATAATAATTGTGCAGAGGGAAAAGCAAGACAATTTGTTAGAAGTCCTGTTTTTCCTCTGTTGATTCACCGTACAAGAATGTTAGATCTGTTACAGGGGTGCCTAAGTAATTTTCTTTGTAAGCTCCCTTGTTTTGCAATCCATGACTTTATGAAACTTGACAAAAGTTGTGTTTTAGCATAATAGTTCTTAGAAAATGTTTACTGAGTGTTTATATGTCCTTTTGTGTTGAAAGTCTATCTGGTTTCTGTGGCTAAATTGACCAGAAAGACAAGGAAACCTTGATTTATGAAACAAATTCTTAAGCTGGCTATTACAGCGTGTACCAAAGGTATCTGTGTACTGTAACAGCACCCATCCCACTTGAGAACACAAACATCTTCCATCTAAGCATGCAGGTGCCTTTTGTCCCTGTGCTCTTGCTGGTGTTGTGTTTCAACCTATAGTGCTAAGCAGGGTGCCTGGCTTTTAGCCTACATAGGCTCAGCCATGTAATATAAGAGAGCACGAAGTTTAATTTCCTATAGTTGAACTTATTAAGTGAGAGCGCACTAGAAAAACTGTTAAGTGGCCTCACCAGTCACAGGGATGTCAGGAGGTATGTGGGAACTAGGCGTACAATTTGGTGACTCTTTTCATCCGGATGGAGAGCTTGTCAACTTTTTGTGGCATTGTAAAAACAAGAATGGAGGGTAAAAAAAGCTGAGTACTCTGGTAACTTGGTAGACAGCATTTTCCTTTTCTGCTGGCCTAAAGCTGCAGTCCTACTTGCATGAACAAGCATTAGTATTCTTACAGGATTAGAGCAATGGGTCAGCAGTGAGTGATTAACAAAGTCAAAGGAAGGAAAGTTTTGTTTTAAAGGTGATACATAATCATGATAGCAGTCTAAGTTTTCACAGGAGAACAGAGATTTTAAGTATGATTACTTAAAAATACCAAAAAACATAGTGTTTCTCCGTGACTGTTCTCTAAGAACTAGGCCCATTTTCATTGGAACAAAACTACTGCTGGGCTACTTTTTGTACTTTATAGAGCAAAATGCAAGTTTAAGTTTCTAATTCCTTTTTCCATCGCTAAGATCCCAGGGGAAACTCATTAGAAAACTACCAACTTTTCCCTTCTCTGAATTTCAGACTCCCTGTTAGGACAGCTCACCTTTTTTCTGCATTATGTTTCTGGTGTGGTTCTGTGTGTGCAGACAAACCATTGCTGGGATTTCAACCTTCTCTGAGAAGCTGTCTAGGTAGCTGTCATTCTTCAAAATCTGTCCTGTTTGTGCATTTCTGCCCCGGAAGCAGTTGCATTCCTGTAACTATCTGACACTCTTTAGATAAACACAACTTTAGACATTAGACAAACATGGAATCTTAGCACTGATCAGGCAGGTACATGCCTATTGCTCCTTTCTCCCAAGGGATCTGCGCAATGCAGTGGATCACTTCCACTATTGGTCCCAACAGGTCAGCTGTAGTTAGAGAAATTTACGGAAAACTACTTCTGGAAGGGAAGGGCAGAGTCATTCTTTAGAACTTGAATGCCGGGTGGGAATCCTCTGGACTCCATCTGGAACAGCTTTGACCAAACAAAGGCCCCCAATCTGCTTGCACTACAGTCAGTGGGAATAGTGCCACAGAATTCCTTGGGAGCAACATTAGGCTTCGATTATGGTCACAGCAAGAGAGTAGTACGTGTACAACTGCCAAAATAATATTAACAAATAATTCTAGAAATATTTGTCTCTTCTCCCCTTTCTTTCTATTTTTTTTCCTTAAGGAAACTAGCAGAAAAAGCTTTTGCCTGTTGGGAATGAGATGCATAAAATTTAAAATCAAAATGTAAGACCCAGATTCCCCCTGCTTCCCAGAACAGACAGGTCAAGAAAGGCATGGCTTGCCAAGTATGCTGAGCCATGCTCCCCTTGCGGAGGGTTGTGAGAGGAGCCATGACAGACGTGGTGCAGCCTAGCCCTCCCTGGAAGCACAGTGCTGTGTAGTGCTGCCTTCCTTGGCCTTTTCCCCTCCCGGCATGAGGTTCTGCATGGAGGCTGCTCAGGTTAATTTCTTTTATGGCCAGGTATACTACTGGAGTCAGCTCAGCAAAATAGCTGTGTAAGACATAAATGGCAGGAGCCAGAGAGCTATGGCACCTCTCAGCTGGCCCTTTCTCATCAAGTGCCTCTCATCAAGTACTTGATGCATCTGCTCCCCATTCTGTGCCTTAGCTCTGCCTGTGCCTTTTGCTATGAGGATTTCACAGCATGTGTGTTCAGAACAACTTTCTTAAGCTATGATCTTAAAGCACTAGCTGTGTAAATTGGAATACCCTTACCAACGGGGAGAAGAGTATAAAGCAGAGTTGGTGGGTGCTGAAGTCTTCACTGCTTGAAACAATTAAATGTTTGGGTGGAGCCTAGACCTTTTGGATGCTAATTGGAATAGAAATTGAACAATATATAGTACAGCAGGGAGAGCTAACTGCAGAAAACTTTCCTGAAAACACAGTGTGGACAGATTTAATTCCATGAGATTAATTCAAAAGGAAAAATTGCATCAATTATATTGTATAACTTCCTTCAGTTATATGTTGGTTACAAATGTGAAGTGTTATGCTCCTGAGGTCAGCAGAGCTTTTACCATTCAGTTCAATGCAAGTACAATAGGACTTTTAAAATACTTTGTCTAGAGACCTCCATAATTATTCCTTTCCTCTGAGGCCCTTTCAGAAAAGGACTATAACATAGATTTTTCTTGTTTCATAAGAATTAATTCAAGACAGTCAGAGATGCCTCTTTCTTTGTAAGTTCTGTAGCTGTGTAATCCAGCCTTTAATGCTGACCACAGTGTGAGAGCTGGTCTCAAGTCTACAGTGCTTTGTATTTTGCCCCATAATGTTTCTTCCATAAAGTACAAAGGAAAGGCTTTTCCCAAGGTGAAAAACTTCAAGTGGGGTCCTGCTAGTCCAAGTGCAGGTCAAACAATCAATAAGGTGGGAGAAGAAGAAAGCCAAAAGCCAAAATGAATACCATCTCTTCTTATTTTGACTGAAAACATTTTACGTAGCTAGTGGGGTAAGCATGCATATAAATAGCTGTTGATGCTGGGAGTACTTTGGAACTCAATTATACTGCTTTCTTTTCTATTTCTATAGTGACCATTCAGACTAATGTAGAAATTAGTGAATAATTCTTGAATGCTCAGTATCTTTGCATCATGTCAGCCTAGGGAAAGTGAATGTAAAACCAAACCATTTTGACTTACTGGAATTTAGTTCCATTTTGTCCTCAATTTGCTGTTGCAAAAAGTGACAGAAGCTTCAGAGCAAATCAGAAGATAGCTACAGCTTCCTTAGAACCAAGATCACAGTCCAGTGACTATAAGTTAGCAATAGATTGCTTTGGATGTATAATCTAATCACTTTTTTTGTTTATTGTGGAAATATACTCTTCCCCACTTTGCGGGGTTCAAAAGGTATTTTTACTCATTCATTCCTCCTGTGCTTATAGAGGCTGTTTCTTAAAGCATCGATTGTCTTTGCAAATTTAGGGTGCTATGAAGCACAGTACTGCAGGTACATGCTTGTGGGATAATGGAGATCTGCAGCCAAGCTCTTAGTCTAGCTCTAGGTGCTGTAGAATATAAGGACTGTCTATGTTTTCTGAGGAGGTCAAAGTGAACACAGATATGCAATCCTATTTGTTCAGCTTCGTATCAAGTAGATGAGAGAGATTTGTGTGTGTGCTTATTTGAAAGCACTTGCAGAGGACTCCTGCATTTCACTCACGATTCTTCTATGACTCATTATGTGACTCAAAAATTGTATTACGCTATTTTTTATCTTGCATATATGCAAGTGTGCATTCCATTTGCAAATCTGTTTTACCTAGGCAATTGGTAAGCTATTTTAGCTGTTGTAGGTACTCACAGACAGAGAATTTCTGCAGGTGTGCATTGTATGATATCAGTTTCAGGCACTACCTGTATGCCTGCATGCAGAGTTGAGACTATCTTGGTGCACCATGAGCACACATCTGCTTCTAACTACGTGCCTGTTCATCCTGTCAGAATCTTACTCCTTACGCTTGCTCCTCAGGACTGAATCCTCCTGTGCTTTTTCTAGGAATTAAAGGTCTGACACAAAGTGTATTCCTGTGAATACACTTGATGATGAACAGTCACAAAAGATGATGTGCTTTGGTTCAGTACCCTTTTTACCTGCTGGAACAGACACACAACGAAGCCTGTGACTACAAGTGTCATTTCAACTTGAATTCAGCAAAGTGCTCATTCAGGCTTAATCTTAAGCATATGGATTATCCATTGCTATTGAGCAACTTAAATACACCGTCTTTAGGGGGACTAAGTATGTGCTTGGATGTTGAAATAAAATCATTTTTTTCTTTCCCCAAATAAATTCATGCCTAGCTGTAAGCACAAACAAATGCTAACGTACACGGTTAATGATGCTTTAGCCAGAATTGCTCATCCTTGCAGCTGTACATCAGAGGGTAATTTTAATTAGAGTTTAATTATCTTTTCATTTATTTTCTTCAGCAAGTAAATTTATACCTTGCTGTAAGTTTTCCTGTGAGTATAAATTAAAGCAGCATTAATAACATTATATTTGTCCTAATTTGTGTATCTGCACTTATTTATCTGTTTTTTATTAGTCATAATTAAGTATGTTTGGAGAAATCAGGCAACTAATCTATGTATAGAAGAAAATAATGCTAAGCAATATCATTATAATAATAATAAGAGAATGTTTCTGATTTACTGAATAGGAATAAAAATATCATAAATTGATGAAGAGATTTCTTAAAATACTGAAAATATTCAAATGAGGAAAAAGCTGTCTGTAACAAGGACTTAAATAGGAAAAAAAAATTTTTTTAAACATTATTGGAGAATGGAAATGAAACTGTTCAAAAATGAACTTGAGAATTTTTTTTTGTTCAAAAAATTATGTTTTAGTATATAGTATAGTATATAGTGTATACATAGTATATACAGCCAGTATTATAACTTTGTGCTGATTTAATTTACAAATATTTAATACTTAATTATGGAAACTCATCTCTTCTGAAAAATACTTGTAGAAAAAAGGTTTGATTTGAGCATTTTTACCAACTTCTCTAAGTTCAAATACCCCAGTTTTCTGTTGGATTATTTCTAGACGTTGCCACACACTAATTAATTAAAGAATTTGTGATTCTGCTGACACATCTCCTTCAATCCAGATGACTTAAAATCATTCACTGATATACAAGGAAAGTAGAATTATATTACAAGCCTTGTTAAGTACACAGGAAATCTCTGGCATAGGAAAAACAAGTACGATGAGTTTAAATAAATTGACCAATAACTTGAATGATCAATTTTTCCTAAGCTTTACATAAAATGTCTTAAGAAGTAACTTATCTGTACTGGACGTGTATAAACTGCTTCTTTTGTCTTTCTACAATCTGTGGATCATTTCAAAGCATTGCTTAGCCAGCATCTAGATTAGGGATGGGCGGCTCTATTGTGTTACTTCTGTTTTGTAGTTCTGAGTTACTTCTCTCTGCATGCCTGAGTCAGCTGGCCTCAGTTCTCTGAGGCATCAAAAAGTTCACAAGGCATTTTCTTCTTTTGTTCTTTTCTTCAAACTTCATAGATTTTGGATGGCTGCTAATGTAGGAGGGCCGAGAGTCTTTTCAGATACACATCATTGAGAGACTGATAAATATAACTGTTCACTATCAACACATACACCCTTTAGTTTCCACATTATGAAAAATAATCACTAATTTTACCCTTCCCCCTTTAATTCTAGCCTCCCTAAGGTAGCAAGATGTGCTGTGGAGCTAGCAACCTTATTTCCCATACAGGAAATTGCCTTAGACTGGGATGCAATATTTAGTCACAGATTTCCTCTGCAGAAAGCATAAGATTCCTGTTGTGGACTTTTGGTTTGTAGGTGTCTGGAGGACAGGGAAGGAACTGGGTGGATGGAGGGACTGAGTGGTGCCAGAGACTGAGGCTAATTTTTACAGCTGGATTTCTTGAGGCTGTTCAGAGACTACAGGATGTCAGTGAGTAATGTGGCTAGGAATTGTGAAGATAGTTTTTTATAAAGTTTAAAACCAGCCCAGTAAAATGCACAGCTGATATTTACTGGGATTATGTTGTCTGTTCTGCATGGCCAGAAAGCAATAGTAGGATGGGTGATAAAGCTCTGCCTTGTAACTTTAGAGCTGTAACGGAGTGCCTCTTTTACTGAATTCCACATTATGTTTCTCCAGACAGTCATGAAGTTGACTATGAAATAAATATATTGCAATGATAACCCTAGAGTTAACAACAGCCTGTGTCTCTTATAAGTGACAGGGCATGCTTTCTATTTCCCAATTTGATGGAGCCATTAAGCTTTGAGTTTCTTCAGAGCAGCGTAACACAGCAGAAACTGGGCAAACCAGGTTTACAGAACTTTTGCAAATGTTTTAAACATTTTCCTTTCTAAGCCACACAAGTCTTGCCTGAGGCACCGTTCCTAAAATAAAATTAAGCTTCTGAAAGATTTATTGGCTGCTTTTGGAATTCAGTGTAGTCGTCTTTTTGCTCATTCACATAATGAGGCAGTTGTGAAACCCTGACTCAGGGGTGAACTAAGCCCTCTTCAAAATGGGGACAAATGGGAATGTGTGGTCACACACATGCTCCTTCATCATAGAACTGAGGCTCTGTATGCAGCACAGACTGTGCTAGAGAAGGGCTTCACAAAGCACCATAGCTCCCTGCTGTACCCTCTCCTGCTAGATACACTGTGAGGGCTACTGTAGTCCACAGGTATTCTTGAAACAACTGATGCTATGTACGGAATGAAGAGCCGCAAAGGCATGCGAAAGCAGATCTGTGTGGTCCCTGGTGACTACCCTGTCTCCTAACACAGCTTGTTCTTGCCTATAGTGACATTCTGATCTTTCTCATTTAATTGCCTCTGTGTTGGCTCTGGCTCGTGGTAGGGGGTGATTAGAGAACCATGTTCCCCTGCTGTGTTAAATAGTCATGTCTTAAGTGAAGTGTACCAAGTGCATTACATTTAGTGTTGTGTACTTCACATAGGAAAAGAGCGCAACAGCATTTGAAGTTGTTACAGTTGATTGGAGCTAAAAGACCAGAACTTCCTGTGGCTGCTGCCACTCCCAACCCCATGCCATTTCAATGGCCTGTTTTGCTGAAATCAGCCCCCCTCCAGGTTGTTTACTCATCAAAACTGGTTTTGCAATAGATAACATATCTAATGCCTTACAAAACATGGAATAATTTTTAAACCAGATCCAGCAAAGGGTGTGTATTTGCACACACAGTTTTTGTACATAAGATGCATTTCCATCAAAATCTTTCAATACATGCTCTGAAAAGTGGGGGGAGAGGAGAGAGAGTTGTGTGAGGGGGTTTGTTTTTTTTCTCAGCATTGCCTACCATAAGACTGATTAGATTCAGGTGACTTAAAGGAAGTAAAACTGTTCCTACTCTGCACCTAATTCTTTCCCTTTTGTCTTCCTGTGCAAATACAAATAACTGATGCAGACAAACAGTAAATTGCAGTGAACAGTGGAAGTGCTAAATGGTAGCAACACTTAAAACATTGCTGAAATTCAAAAGAGCAGCTGTTAGACATTTAAACCTATCATTCTCTTCTGAACATACATCAAATTTACTTTGTAGCACTGTCATAAAAATGTATGAGAATGTAAATGCTTGAGTGACCCATTAATCTTTTGAGTAGTAAACATAAAATCTTCTTAACCCCAGTGATGATATAACCATACTTTATTTTGAATGAAGGCTTTATCATAGAAGTGAAGATGTTCTCTGTCTTTCTGTGGTGTATAAATAAGAACAAATTAATATTAAAGCATGATGTCTATGAAAAGTGTACCATTATATTGATTGCAATATGAAGATATATGTAGTGAACAAAGCTACTCTCAATTTCTGATGAGCACAGAAATCTAATAATAAATACACAAAGAGCATTAGCTCATTATTCATTGACAGCAATCGCCAGTCTGATGTTATACTTATTATTTACTAACTAACTCAATAATTAGTGTTTGTTCTTACAGAATTGTCCATAAAACCATCTATTTAATGTGTAAAATGATAAACTTGCCCTTTTGAGCTGTGTTTTTTTGGTGAAAAGGCACCTTTAAATATTCAGCTTGATTGTTCAACTCTATACATAGGCCACATTCAGCTTGTTTCTCACCAGAAAATACTCCCATTTATATAAAAGTTAAGTTTGCTTCTTTAAACATTAGAATATAAAAAACAATATCCTTAGGCTCCAATTTTATTTGTGTCTTTGAACACTGCTTTTCTTTTACTTACTCCTGGCTCCTCTCCTTTTGTGTAACTTGCAGTGTATGTGAAGTCTTGTTTGAAAGACATCGTGTCATCTTGACTAGGCTTTAAAAGTGAAGGGCACTGCTCGTGAGCAACTGTCTACTTTCTTTTTTTGTAGAGCTAGATTTAGCCTTGATAAATAGGAGAAATTCGATTAAATATCTAAAGTTGTCCACTTCAAAGCATTGTGCCCACAGGGTAAAGAACTGGGAAAGTTCATCCTCCCATCCAAGAAGGATGTTTTCCAGCAGGACTCTGAGATTTCTTAAGCAATAGGACTTGATGTGTGAGGAATTTAATTTATTCATTAAACACTTAAACATGGAAAAATTGCATCGATCATTTTGGAGGTGATTTCAATAAACAATACAAAACAAAATTTGTTAAAAATGATAATCCAAATAGTCCACCAGACTGAGATGAACTGCATTAGTTTAGCTCTAGATGTAAACTAGCAACCTGACTACATACTCCATGATAGATCAAAAACATAAAATAAAATCCCGCTTGACATTTTTGCTTTCTTTCCACTGTTCCTGGAAACTGTCTTTGAAATATAACATCATGTTATACTAACTCACCTGTAAGAAAGTGTGCCAGAGTGAACAACAAACTACAAGGTGTAAAGGTGTTGATGATAAGTCGAGAAGACTGAATCTGAATAGTTTACCTTACCTTGAAAGACAGGTTGCAAAAATCAAGCCACGGAGCAGAAACAAAACATGAAAGAAGAATCAGTCCAGACTTCCACATGATTCAAGTATTCCCTCTGTAAATGGCATGAGAGTCAAGCCAAAGTATCATTGTCATGATGAGTACAAGGTAGTCTCTTAATTTTTATTTTTTCTTTGTATTTGTATTGTTAGTACCCTATTAATGCTGCATAGCTTTGGAACCAAGAGCTTTGGAACTTTAGCCAGTATCCTAAAATGAAGGGAAATCTTTGAGGAGAGTTGATGTTGAGGGCTACAGGCTGGAAGATCCCCTTCATTGGAGAGATCAGAGCCCAGGTTATCCCTACATGCACTTGTACTGTAGCATAAAGCCCCACAAAATCAAGTCCTAGCAAATTAATTTAGGTGATGAGGGTGAAAGGTGGTTTAGGGAAGTAGTGGAAGGGAAAGGGAAGAGAGCAAGGTAGTTTTTTCTGCTAGGATCCTTAGATCTTCCTGCATCCTAGTTTTCTATTTGCATTTCACAGTCTAAGAGGAAGGGGAAAAAAAATCTTCCTCCAAAACCCACTGTGCTTTTGCTGCAGCATGGAATGTGTTACTCCCAGCCATGAGATCCAAGGGAAAAATGTTGTTCCTTGTCTGTGGGCAGAATAATCGTTTTTGCCAACAGAACCGTAGTAAAAATTTCATTCTTCAGTATTATGTTTAGTATTTTCATAAAGTTTGAGTTACGATATTTTTGAGTTTACTCACTCTTTTCGTACTGTTTTGTCACCATGTGGTCAGTCTGGAAAAGAAATAAAGGACAAAACAGTAATGTGTTGTGCTGAGCGTACATATAAAAGTCTGTGGACAAATGGCATTGCTGTAGATGTATTTAAAAACAAACAAAAAACAGCACAACTATTCATTTTTACTTTCTCTTTCCAATGATTTCCAAGTGTTTTTGATAGCATTGCAGCGTTCATAGTGAATCTGCCTACATTCTGCATTCCTGGGGAAATTCCCACAGACTTTTAACTTTTTGAATAAGTTCATATGACTCATAACACCTGCAGGTTACGGGTGAGAGATGTTAGGATGCCTGCCAGTGAGGTTAGTGACAGTTTGAACATACTTGATGAGGTCCTGTGAGGTCTAAACCACAATTCTGAATAGAACATCCCTGAGATAAGAATCTTTTAGTACAGAAAGAAAATGCCTCATAACAGGGTATGGAGGTAGCAACACTGATTTATGTGGCTGAAAGTTCTTTTGCAGTCCTTGAGAGCATACTGGAAACATACTCATGAGTTCAACAGAATGCACGTTAACCAAAAGTAAAGAACTGAAGATAACAAAATAGATCTGAGTCACTAAGCCTTTACTAAGAACATATTAATAAATGACACAGCTGTTGAATTTTGATACCAATCTTTCACACACACTGTAATTAAGACTGAGGTTTTGTATCCAGTGTATTCATGAGCCTCCACCCGAGCATGTCAGAGCTTGCATGATCTTTCATGCAGACCTCTGTGATATGTATATATTGAAGGCATGCACATCTCTTGTTGCCCATCTAAACAAGCACTCTTGATTTAAAAATGAGAAACTGCAACTCTACAGATAAATGCATTTAGTAGACGATTGTGTCATGCTGAAGAGTGCCCTCTCAGCAGTATTGCACAGGAGTGTAGAAATGTATGCGTGATGCTTATAGCTGGAGCCAGGCTGATGTCACTGCACAAGCAGTGCCTGGAAAATGGCTCCATGGCTTTCTCTTCAGCCCACTTCATGAAAGAAAAACTTCTCTTCAAGAGCTAAAAATATCCTCCTCTTTACTCTGTAAAATTAAACAGTTCTCCCACACTTAGGAATATGTGAACACTGCATCAGCTAAAGGGTTCTGCAGTTAGAATATATATCTACATATGTATATGTGTATGTGTGTGTGTAGATATACGTGTATATATATATGAAGAAGTGATGTTCCTCAGGGATCTGTGTTGGTGCCTGTCCTGTTTAATATCTTTATTGATGATCTGGATGAGGGAATTCAGTGCACAATCAGTAAATTTGCAGATGACACCAAGATGGGAGGAAGTGTTGATCTGCATGAGGTAGGAAGGCCCTTTAGAAGGATCTGGATAGACTGCATTGTTGGGCTGAGGCCAGTGGGATGAAGTTCAAGAAGACCAAGTGCCTGGTTTCAACAACCCCAGGCAGTGCTACAGGCTGAGGGTAGAGTGACTGGAGAGCTGTGTGGAAGAAAAGAACCTGGGCGGATGGTCAGCTGAACATGAGCCAGCAGTGTGTCCAAGTGGCCAAGGCCAATGGCATCCTGGCTTGTATAATAGTGATGCCAGCAGGAGAAGGGAAGTGATCGTCCCCTTGTACTCAGCTCTTACAAGGTCATGTGTTGAGTATTGTGTTCAGCTTTGGGCTGTCAAATAGCATTGCAATTTTGCAAAAGGCTATCCTTCTCATCTCAGAGGCTTTACTCAGGATGCCACAGGTTGAGAATGTAGAGTTATGGAATTCTGCTTCTTGCACAATCTTCAGTTAACATTCCAAAGATGAGCCTTGTGCAAAGCACATATCTAAAATTTTCATTTTAGTCATCCTGCCTTACAGTTCTCTTAGTGAATAGGGAAAGTGAATATGATAGAGCTTTTCACAGAATCATGGAATGGCTTGGACTGGATTTCATAAAAATTAAGTTTATATTAGTCCTCAAAAAGCTGAATCTCCCTCACGTTAACATACCACCTTTTACTTTCTTGTATCTGTAGAAGTTCTAGTCTTTCTCTTAGCTCTGTATTTCCAGTGTGGCTCTGATGTTTTGTGTATTTACTGGATTACCCCAGGTGGGCCATATCAGTGCAAAAAAACCCTGAATTATCCTTAATAGTGGAAAGAAGAATACAAAAGCAAACATTCTATCCACTTGTACATACGTTTTTTCACTCAAATATAGAAGAATGGACTAGACTTTTTTTGTCCTTATTTTTTTTTACTAGCTAATGTAGTAAGCTATTGAATGCATTGACTCAAGCCTGTCTTGAAGCTCTGATAAATGCTACTTCACTGCGTACTTAAAGGCTGCTGTGATTCACAGCTGAGTATCAATTTCATTTTTTTTAGACAGTTCAGTTTGCTTGTGGTTTTTTATTGCTACTTTTCTAGTTATATTCTAGACTTGCTCAAGGCAGTGCACTTTCTAGTGAGTGTTTTTAGGAGCAGAGTATTTTAATCTGACATTGGAAGTGTTCCTTGAAAGAAAAGAAGAAATCAGTACATGTGAAAATTTAGATCAGTAAACTGAATCTTAAGAGTTACTTTTGAGTAAGGGGAGAAAAGCTTAACTAATGCCCAATCAAAATTGCCCAAACCCAACTTTTATCTTTTACCATGGAATACTTTGCAACAAACTATCTAAATCCAATAACTTTTTGCAGAAAGTACTTAGTTGGAAAATGTGAATTACGAGTAAATTAAAGAAAATCGCTATCTGCTGGTGTGCAATTTGCTAGAATAAAAAAGAGAGGAAATATATTGAATGTGTTACTTGTTATGAATTATTTGCCCATTACAAATTGATGCCCTGCTCTTCTCGTGGATTTGAGCCATATAAAATTTCTCATTTTCTCTTCATGTGCAGTTTATTAATATTCATTTTTTTCCAGTTTCTCCTTACTTGTAAATCTTTTTTTTGCAAATGAAACAACATCTGCAGCTAGCTATATATTTATCACTTGAGAACAGTCATGATGTAAAGACATCTGAGATTGGGAGCTTTTTGTGAGGTTGAGTGAGATTGGAGGACAGTTGGTGACTGTGGGTCACTGATAATGCAAAATTCAGAAATGCTAAATCTGAAGTATAAATTTATAAGAATCTGTAATGTAAAGCCAAAATAATAAAGCTTCTCAGACCTACTACACACCTGAAAAAATAAATTCATTCTTATGACTGGGTACACATTTTTAAATTAACCTTTCCTCTCGTTGTTTGCAAGCAATGTTACCTATACATGCTACAGTAGACTATTTCCACCTTGGCAATTTCTGTTTTCTCTCTAGGAGAAAATAGTTTTGGACTACAAAATATTTTCAGAGCAAATATGCTCAGAAACAAATCAGTTCTATAGGTTTAGTCTTATCAAGAAATGGCTATAAAGAAGGATAGTGACCTTCACCCAAATGTATCCTTCAGGATTCAGGTTTAAGAAACCTTTCAAATGTTGCCTTTAAAATGAGCAGATATAGTTAATTTGATCAGCCAATACAAACAGAAACTTGCTACAAATAAAGAATGGCAACAAATATACACAGGAGAGTGGAAAAAATGAGTGCTACCCACATTTATCCAACCACATAGCCTTTCTTTGCAGAGCAATTGCATTGGTGTTACAGCTTGTTAGGTTCATTTCCAGATTCTCCTAGAGGATGCTGATGCACCAATTTCCATGGTAATTGCATGCTAGTATTAAGCAGTTTTTGTGCTAGTAAAAATCCTCGGTCTTTTTTACCCCCTATGGTTATTAATGGAAATCAGATGTTGGAATCAGTCTGTAAAACAAAGATGTACTGACAGCATTTTCAAATGATGAGGACTCTTTTCTCATTGTTGTCCTCTGAGTGCTTAGATGCCCTGTTCCTGTAAAGCCACTGCGCAATCTCAATGAATTCAGGGAAAATGAGGCAAGTTTTAAAGGCCTATTTCATCTGTTGTATACCCAGCATGTGGAAATACTGGAAAATCATTTGCAAGATAGCACCTGAGCCATCAGCTGACTTCACTGAGATAATACTTTTTAATTTTGTGATGTATGCACAGATTAAAGTCCTGCCATGAACAGTTGTTTCCAGGGGTAAGAGCATATGAGTGAATCATTTCTTGCAGCAATGACAAAATGCAGTCCCTAGTGAGCCAGTTAGCCTTTAAATGCATACTGTATGAAGTGTCATTTTTTTTTCAACTGAAATTTGAAGTGGAGTTTACAGTACATGCAGTGTAGTTCCTCAGACCGGAATTTGCTCCGAACTTCTTGCAGAAGCACAATGGAATTTGCAATGCTCACATTTATCAGAATGTCAGCCATACAAGACAGCATCTCTCTAACAGGTAGTAGTTAATTTAGTAGGCACATTTATTGCTTTTTTATTCGTGGTTCAGAAGGGAAAAATCATGCTGGATTAATCGCTTTAAACTCTTCTTGCTATAGCATGCACTTTCCTTAGAAACTCCCCAGTTAAACACTTTAACTCAATTCCCAATAGGCACAACTTCTCAGTTCCCAGGGAAATACCTCAGAGAGCATTATTGTTTGAGATTTGGCTAATGATTGAGGTTTGACCTGTATTTGTCAGGGCAGTGCCTCAGTGCACCATAGCTAGAAATGAATGAATACAAATGTTTTGGTACCGCTGGTTTTTTGCCTATGATGCTGGTTATTTGAAGATACGTACATAACAAGAAGATGTGTACGGGGTGATAGAATCATAGAATGATTGATAGAATTTCCCTCTTGTCTGTGGTCAAGCCACAGCCTTCCAATTATTGAAAGTATTGAAAACTTTCAAAGCACACAATTCTTCTGGAGGTAATGGCAACAGAAATGAGGGTTTGCCTAATTTGATTTGGTTCTTTGTTTTTATGTTGTTGTCTTGGCTTTTTTTTTGGTTTTCCCACTCACCAATATTGCATGGGGATCTTTGAGATTCAAGTGCTTGGGACTGGTAATCCAGAATATATTCAGAAACATCACAAAGTTGTCAAACTAATGGGATTCACACCTTGTGATCTGGTGACTTATGCTTTCAGTCAAGTTAAGGAGTAAATACAGGTTTACTAGGACTGCTAGAACATCTCAGATAGCATTGGTAACCAAATGGTGACCTGTCAAGAACTTTCTCTTTTTTTTTTTTTTGCCCATTCTTATCATATTGTTGAGTACTTCATTGATGATTTACTGTAATCACGGACTTGTACGATACACAAGGAAACTGATGCTATAGATAACAAAATCATTCTATGCTCTCCCACATTCCCTTTTCCCTTGTCTCTTTTTTGTATCTCTGCTAAATATCTAAGTCTGATCATTCAGTTGCTTAAATGTGGAAGAGCAGCTCTTTCCTGGGATGGTACAGAGAAATGAATTGGCTTGAAAAATAGATCTTAACCTTCTTACTTTCAGTGATATAAGTGAAAAGTGAGCTACCACTGTCCACATCAGGCTATTCTACCAGACAGATTTTAAATTGTAACTATAATTTCTGGTTTAGTCTTTTTGTGAATAGATGATATAAATGATAATAGATATAAAACAAATTTTTTAAGAAAAAATCCCAAGGCTGTAAGCAAGTCTGTAAAAAATGTTCCTAACCAGCCAAGAGAAAAATGGAGAGAAATCTGGCAAAATGAAAGCATTTAAAATGTTTGGAACCACTTGAATTTCTCTATCATATATACAGAATCACAGAATGTGCTGAATCACTCCCCATCCCTTAATACACCACTGTATAAAAGGCCTTTGCCCCGACTCAATGGTGTCTTCATTTTACAGGCAAGCAATTAGCTGAAGGGAAAGCTGTAAAGCATGTCATTCCCATTCCACCTTTGTATGTTTCTATATATTCAGGCTGATAGAAAGAACCTGACTCAGAACGATTCATTACTATTTTAAGCATATTCATACTGTTAACAAATGAAGAAATCAATGCATAAAGTAATTCTAAACAGTATAGTTCTTTTTTTATATAGTTCTTTGCCATAATGTTTTTTCTTCTTAGATTCTAACCCCAATAAATTCTGCCATGTTACACTACTACACTATGAATACAAATTAATTCACTTTCTTCAATAAACCAGCAAAAATAACAGCTCCACCCTACTGATTTTCCATTAGTAACAGTGTCCTTCCTTAGTGTGGTGTAATTTCACTGTTCTGGCTTAACATTACCACCTCAAGAACTGTGCTGGCTGTCCTGTGCTGGGAGGAGTGTGGGGAAAATGGAAGTGGTACAATGAGCACATGGAAAAGCACTGTTGATCATTATTGCCTCTAGTTTCAGCAGCTATGTGCAATATGAGTAAATGCTACTATCCTAATAAACTGTGGATTGTTTGTGGTGGCAAATGAGAGAAGGTTTTGGCTAAGCTTATATCTCTGTTTCTGAATGAACTGGGGGAGGAAGGCTAGTACCAAGGAGCCTTATTCCAAACTACAACAGCAAGACGATGTTACTATTTATTTCACTGGAAACTAGTTCAAAATTTTAGGGACTTGCTCTCATTTTAATAATTAATTAATGATTCTGCTTGGCTAACTGAAAACATCTTGGAATAGAAACTGGTGAACTGCTTTTCTTTCTCCCAAGCTCATAGCTGATTTTTCAGATCTTAACCTACGCCTTGGGGTAGCACAAATGTGTGCATGTAGACTTCTTTATAAACTATTGCCATGAGTGTGTAAGATGTGTGTTGTAGCTTATTCATAAGTACCTTGCTTTTTTTCCAAGATCCATACTACCAGTAAAAATGATCTAAAGTCAAACTGGAAATGTTTGCAAGAATGGCATACAGAAGTTAATTAACCCTTTTAGGTTTCAAGTGTAAAATGGAATAAACTTCCTGTCATCTGAAGAAATGCATAAACTTATGTATGTTTTCATTTTACCTCTTAAGTCCTTTAATATCTGCTTAAGAATTAAATATTAACTTTTAAAAAGTTCACTTTAATTATTCATAAGGAAATAGAAAATGAAAGAGCTCTCATCCCTAGAATAAAGGGAGGAGGATGGTCCAACAAGTGAACTACATTTCAGTCTTAACACTTAGAAAACTGCATGTTTAGCATGTTACTTAGCAAAGGTTAATGCTAGCTGTCATTGGAACAAGCCGATGAAGTAATGATTAATGTAGTCAATGTCTGCTAGTGAAATAACCTGGTAAAATATAAATAAACTAAAGGACTTCTTGAGATTGTTGCATTTGAATTTTTTAGCTAGTAAAACCCAGGAAAAGTTGGGAGTAGAGTTCTTAAATTATTATTATTTTTTTTAGTATTGCCCAAACTTTCACTTTTTTTTCCTTTTGTTCCAAGTAAAAACCCTGAGGCAATAGAGTTTGTTTCAATCTGCTTCACATTTTTAAGAAAAACACTCTATTCAAAAGCAATAAAAATGGACATTCATAGACCAGTGAGATTCTACCATTCTGTTAATTTATATGGTAAACAAGTATATAACAGCTAGGTTAGCATTGTGTTTCACAACAATTATTTTTAAAGTTTTACAAAAATCAACAATAAATTTAAGCAATTTCTAGCATCTGTCTTCAAAGGCCAACATCCTGCATCAGATGTTCAGTAAGTCCTCTGTTGCGATAAAGAGTGCTTACATTGTGCTGAGGACTATTTTAATTGTTCAATTTGAATATTTATTTTACATTATTTTTTATTATATCTTTTATCCTTTATTATGGAATTTTCTAGCCAAATTCAGCTTACTAATGCTCATGAAATACGTCCAAGTCTGTTGGTCCTGTTCTCAGGAAAAGTAAAGCCAAAGTTGCTGCTCAGTTACATAAAGTAGAGCATCTATATTAGCATTTGTAGTTTTGGAATATTAAGCAATTACTCTGCAGAATTTTGTGATTCATACAAATGGGCCTTTTAACTAAAGTATAAAGTAGAATCAAAACCCTGCCAAGTCGTAGAGGTCATTGCAGACAGAAATGTTTGGTAGCCCCTGATGCTCAGTGAAAGCTCTGTGAAGCAATCCTGTAAGAACCACTGCATTGCTTAGAACCCCAGCCCACACAAGCCCTGTAGGAGCAGTGAGCAGGCTGCAGTTCCTAGCAGTCAGGTACTCCAGGTAATCTCCTAGTTTACCTGCCCTGAGATTTGGCCTTGGAGATAAGACCCAAACATAATTTAAGAGGGTTTCTATGTTTACTAAAGCAACATTAAAGTAATACTGGGTTGGTTCAGTGGCTGCTATCATGGTTGGCAACTAGTGGGTCTAGTATATTTTATCTTTGTGAGAAGAAATATATTCTTTCCTTCCACCACTTCCCAGAGTTAAGTACAACTGCATGTCTTCTTTCTGGGGCATATTTATCACAATTAGGAAAGAGATATGTACTATAGTGCATGCCTTTTCTTCCTCATTTTGGCTTCCTTCTCTACTGGAAAGTAATAAGTCTGAATGCCTAGTGTGCTAAAAGAGTCATATTTCAGCAACACCCCAGGCTGTGTGTCTGAACAGCAGGTTTTTCCTCTGTTGTTCTATTGAAATTAAGTGCAATGGTTTGCTTTGTTCAGAATATTTTCTGTCTGGTTTTGCCTGTCTTTGTTTTCATCACTCCACACTTGAACTTCTGGGCCATAAAGCCTAAATAAGAGCACTACCACCTCTGTGAGATCCTGTCACCCACAGCAGGAACCACAGTGCAGCAGCTAATTGTGCTTTCTCAATTAGAACTAGTGTTACTCAAGGATCCCTTTAAGCTGATGTTCTCTTTCTTCCCTTTGGCAGAAGACGTTTCCCCTCACCTGGAAATACTCCTCACCACAAAAGCAGCTCTTGCATGCCCTAGCCATTAGGAGTACTGAAATGTAAAGTGACTGCTTCCAGACAGTGAGACTCCCAGATGCCAGGTTTAGCTATGGGTAGCTCCAGTGAATTTGGGAATGAACTTGTCCTGGTGACTTATTCTCTTCTAAACTTATTCTCAAGGATAGGAAACACGACCAGAGACACATTAAATACTGTGTTCCTATAAAAGACCTAATACAAAGACCAGCAGGATCGGTGGGAATCTCTCCAATCTTTTCTGTGTGCTTTGGATCAGACTATAAATGTTTTCAGTCAGGAATGTGACTCAGAACCAGGTCCCACAAATAGTGTGCCCAAGGTCAGTGAGACAGCTTGCTCCAATGAAAAATGATGTGAGGGGCTAGAATACTTTGATGTCCTTGTCGTTAACTTTTATGCTGCATAGACAAAGCTTTTGCCTTATGAATGGAATGAGAAAGATGTGGCCTTGGGGAATAAAGTTTGAGAGGAGAATTTGAGTGGTTTTGCTTTCCTGCGATAGGTTACTGCTTTGTTGTGGCTGCGTATGATGCAGACAGACCATGGTGTCCAGTAGTCACTGAGAAACTCTCTCTGTCCATTCTCCTTAGTTAGTTATGAGTGTTTCTATAGTCTCTGAACTTACTTATCAGTCCTGAGTGTGTACTTGGGCTATAGTCTGTAATACAATTTACTCTCTCGGTTACTGTATTTCTATCTGAGAAACACAGCAATGAATGAACATTAAACTGTCTATTAGGTGGGATCAAAAGCACAGCGCGTTATCAGGAAATAAGGTAAGAATGAAATAAAAACATTTCTTAGGGGCAGATAAAATGGCTTACAGAGGTTTCTCACACTAATCCAGTCAGCCAGCATTATGATTACCAGAGCCTTTACAGTGGAGTTTGACAGGTTAAAGTAGCAAGAACACTGACATGTATTTATATAATTATATAGGTTACTTAAACTGCAGTACCTGAGGAATAATTTCTAATCTATCAAATTCTGAATACAGTGTAATAAAGCATAACTTAAGTTCTGCTGGGAAAACTCCTTTCCTGATACCTATTAAATTCTCACATATTAATATTCTCATGTTTTTCAAAGGCAAATATAAGCAAAATAATCCATTAGTATTCAAAGAGGGAAATGTAATTAGAAATAAAAATGTAAGATAACCACATCCACCTTCCCAAAAAGAGATTTACATTAAAGGGTAAGATGAAAGTGTTTGCTCTTAAAACTATTTTACGGGTTAATTTCTAAGAGAATAGACATATTACTCTCGTTTCACATGGCTGTCCCAAATCAAGTCAGGGCTATACTTATCTTCAATTCTCAATCTCTGAACTTGTGCTGTTGTTCAGCAGCTCTCCTTAGATAAAATATATCATCATTTACTCTATTAGAAAATAAATGTATGGATGTATTATGGAATTTGCATTCCATTACCTTGGTTTGCATGCCATAAAACATTTATTACACCCTTGGGCTACAGTCTTAATAATGACTGGGTGAAATGCACTAATGTGGTCTTGGCCTTGCTATAGAACAGAAGATTAATGCTCTTTGATGTCACCCAGCTAATAGTTGTGCTCACCAATTTGTCCCTTCAAAAGAAATTACAGTCACACAGACAACCCTTGTAAGAATAAAGTGAATGAAAAATATTTAAACCAAACCACAAGCTGAAGCCCGGTTAACCAAATAGGCATTACATTAGATTTTCATCTCTAAAAATAGAGGTATGTAAGTTCCCTTCAGTGAGGGAAGAAAGATTTTCCACGCTTTATTCTCTTCTCTCCTTTTCTGATTATAGCCCACTGACATCAAGCTTAAAAAAAGCCATCAATATTTTCTTATGCTTTATGGCAGATACAAAATAACATTTTACTTAAGCTCCTGGAAGACATATATCAATAGAGTCTACAATCTCAAGCCTCTCAGGTCCTTCTCATATAATAAATTTCACTTGCCTCTGATAAAGCTATTGAATTTTTCTTATCTACTTTTTTTTTTTTTTGAGAGAGAGAGAGAGAGAGGAAGAGGAAGGAGTTGTCCCTTTATACTTAAGAGACAACTTTGAATTTTGTAAACTTGAGTGGAAAATGTATAGTTAATGTTGCTGGAGCTTATAAAAAACGTAATGTGATTAAACCATCCTGTCATACCAGCAAAAGTTGCAATCCTGTCAGACTTTATGGCCTGAGCAGTGGATCAATATTTGGATGACAGGTATCAGGGAAGAAATCTGAGGAGGAGCCTTGTGCTGCAGGAGGATGGCATCTCCTGGAGCCAGTGTCCCAGAAATGTAAAAGGGGATGTATGTACTGTTGGATGTGCCAACTTTCTAATGATCCTAAATCGAGGCAGAAGGCCCAGTTCATCGTGTGATGTAAATCAGCATTGCTATTTTGAAAATAGTGGAGTGATGGTGACTTACACCAGCTGAGTATTTTGACAAGACTGTGCTATTTGTCACACTGTGCTGAGTTCCAGTTTGGTGATATGGCATTAAGCCCATTTGAATTTACTGAGTAGTTTCAATAGAGTATTTTCCCGCTGCGGCTGCAATTTCATATTTTGATTCATTTAGATTAGTAGTTTTAAAGGGAAGTCTTTACAGACTTCCAAAAGCCTGTGTAAAATGTTAATCTTTACCAATAAGAACATTTACATTATTAACATACATGCCCTACATTACAAAAACAGTATTTTTACTGAAAACTCCAAAACTTGAAGTAAAATGTAATAGGACCAGGCATGCATATTTGGGTGCCTGGTATGGAAAATATGAAAATGTTTAATTAATCAGAAGGGATATTAGCCATCTAAATGCCAGAGCTTTTTGATGGGTTGTATAGAATCGCCTTTGTTAGTCTTTTTCAACGTGCCAGATTATCTCTAATGATCACAATGGGACTGCAACCTTACAAACCTCTGTTAACTCTGGTACATTGAGCAGTGTGAATCTGCACAGTGCTTTATGGCATTCTGTATAAAAACCTATTTCAAATGAATTGCAAATACCCCTTCTGCTGCCTGGTCAGATTTGTGATTTAGGTCTCATACAAGCTGTAGCTAAGCCTGCCCCTCTGCAACTTGAGTTTTGGTGAATGCACAGTGTGGTGTCTTTGTGCTTGGAAGCTGCTGAAGTGTCTCTGTCTGCCAGACAGCTGTTGTAGGGAAGAATAAAGTTCTTCAGTTTCCATCTATAAAGTAGGCCAATTTCTTCCTATTTCTCCTCCCATATGAGTAGCACATCTCTATTGGCAAGAGTATTCATGCTGGCTTCTGCCTGTGTTTCTGTTTTCCCTTCTTTTGGTTTGCAGTTATGCCAGCAATACCTGATAGCAGAGCTCTGAAGAGAGCCCAGACCTGTTCTACTCCTCACCACAAACACTTCCTAGCATGGCAGCCAGGTGCAGCTACTGCCTGTGTGAGTTTGCTATGACCCCTTGAGAGTCACAAAATATCTACCCCACAAAAAGCCAATTGTTGTTTCTGTTCCAGAGTTTGGTGGGTTTTACGCCTTAATCAGACTGATTGGTTGGGAGCTCTGACCTAAGAACTTCTGTGTGCTTCCCTCTAGAGGTGTTCTCCCTAGGTGTTGTTTTTCTAACTCTACTGCTTATCGGGCAACCTGAGCAACCTAAAATGTTCCTCTTTACTTCCTCAACAAAAACTATGTATTAAGTCCTTAATGTGATCCCATGTTATTTCCATCAGGTTCCTGCCTCACTCAGTAAGAAAGATATTTGTTTGCCTCTCTAAATTTGTATTCAGTGTTTGGCGACAGACTTGGTTTCAAAAATGTCACTAAATCATCATTTTCACCCTTCTCATCTGCTTTCTTGTTTTACACGGTTCTTGCACAGATAAAAAGAAACCCAGAATTGTATTTGGTGTCTATACTGAGATATCTACAGGTTTGATTTCCCTCAATATTTAGCTTCTTACAAAAATGATATTAAGTTCAAAGTGAGGTTCCAGTCACTACCAAGAACGGTGTGAACTGGCCGTTGCATCTGGCCTCAGTGTTTCATGTAGATTGCTTGACGCTTAAGGAATACATAGCTAGGGACTCCTAAATCCTTGAAGTGGTTTGTTCAGCATCATATAAAATTCTTGGGAAGAATGTAGAAAGATAAGCTCAAATTCTTTTCACTTGGATTCAGTATTTTTAACCATATCTGCTTCTTTCATGTATTTTAGTTAGTGGAGCAGGTATGCAATCCTCCATGTACCAGCTTCATTGACTGCACTTTCCTGGACGCATGCAGAGCAGCACCCAAAGCGTAGCCTGAATAAAATAGTAGTTTTATGAAACAAAAAGAATGCTTTGGTGCTGTATGTGCAAAGGAACCAAAATAAGGTTATGTGGTCAGTTTCATTCTCATACTTAAATCTTGATTGGCAGACTTGGAAAGACTAAAAAGATGACTCTTTCTGTTGTTCCACATTTAAAGCAAACATTGCTTATAGCATAACTGCTAGTTTGTCCTCAACACATTTTAGACTATTAGATCAAAGCACAGACTTCTAGCACTTAAATTAATGAGTAAGTAAAGTAGCTGGTGAAGAAGAGCTGTTATTCTCTGCATATATTAGTCTTCAGAAAGGAGTTAGGCACAGAGTTTCACAGGAAAAGAGATGAAATCCAGTACTAGGCTCAATTTCCAAGACATGAACCACAGCTATAATCTTCTCCGCCCCAGTGAAACTAGTTTCTTGGCTAGATTTTAAACCTCTATTCCTCCCACAGTCCCATCTCCTTGATCTCATCTTCTACCTGCCCTTCTTAGCAGAGAAAACTGGTCAGCTCTTCTGGCACAAAAGACATAAAAGGGATATCCCAGCGGGGAAAAAAATATATGTGTCTTGTAAGGGGGCCTCTGTTAAACCACTGTAGAATCTAATAAGATGTGCAAAATGGCACACTAAAGTTTTCAGATTTAAACTATTACCCGTGACGTGTATAGAGCCTACTTCTATTTCCCAGCCAGCTTGGAATTTCCTAGTCTTAAAATTCACTCCTCTCCCCCTTCTTCACTCATGTGCTGTCACCAAACTTTAGTGTTTTAAAACTCTTCCTTTGGCCTTACTAACTGCAATGACTTTGGTAAGTAATAATTTTTAAAATCCTGCATTAAATGAAAAAGTATTGTGTTTCACTTACTGCCATGACTAGTAGTCTCAAACAATTGTTGTGCTGTATATATTGTGATACCTTCCTTTTCTGCCATGTACTATAATGCCTTTCAGGTTAACAATATAAATGAGTTATTCAAACTTAAAGAAATCATATTCCTGTTATAGGATTTATTGTATCCTAAAACAGAATCTTTCTTCGTGTGAGAAAACATCTGTCTAACACACATTCATAGCTTGAAAACAGGAAATTCTAAAAGAAGGATGGCTTACTGAACTTTTTCTGCTTAGGCTATCCACAGAAAGTACTTCAGCGCTTACAGCATAGCTCAATCTAAGAATAGTAACCTATTATCTATTCATAGCCAGTAAAGATCATCTGTGAGCACAGATGATCAACCTTGCTTTTCAGTACAATGAGTGCGGACTTGGCCACAGCCCAGTATGTTCATAGTAGCATCACTGTTAAACTCGGGAAAAAAAAATCTGTTCATGGAGTGTCTGTGTTTGAGACAGCCTTTGGTTTAGTAACCATTAAGTTCATGGAGCTCCTGCATGTTGAAAAACTTGGAAAGCGGTAAACAAAACCACTTGCTACATGGCTGGCTTCTACTAATAAGTTCCTGGATACTGGAATCACTGCTGGTAGGTCAGTGAGCAGCTTGTTTGCAGACATGTAGACAGTCCGCTTTTCCATGTGGTACATAATTTTCAATGTACTTTACAGATTTTCAGATTTAACAGGCAGATTCTGAGAAAGTAGGAGTATTTATAGTAGAGACATTTGTCGTTAGTGGTGGGTTTTTTTTTTTCTTTTTTTTTTTTGTTGTTTTTCTTCTTATACATGAAATTTGGAGATACCTCTTAATTACTTTGTTCTGGAGACAAAAAGATAGTTGCTTGCTCAGTGGTTCACTGTCTGAGTTTCCAGCACTTTTCTGTAGACAGATAAAGCATTGGTTACCTCTAGTATGTCATCAGAACTTGTTTCAAAAATCCATCTCTTGCAATGAGTAACATCTTGTCCTAACCCTGACAGAAATCAAACTTGGAAACCAGGGAAGAAGGGCTTTGGCTGCAAGACTTAAGTGCATACAGTTCATTTAATTATTTCAAGAAGTTATGTATACTTTGTTCAGTTCAGACCTAAATGCATACGGGTTGTATCTTCCAGTTAATTTTTGTACAACTACTTACAAGATGTTTTTAGCTGGTCTGGGTTTCTGGTAAAAATGATATAGTTGATCTTTGCCGAATCAGTTATTTTCCTTTCTATAAATCTTAAAGAATGTTACAGGATGATTCTTTTAGTAGACTCTTTGTTATGGGAAACTCTACAGGATGCCATTCTGGCCAAACCTTTTATTTGTTATGTATATGAGTACATTTGAGACCATAAGTGGACTTCTTAAGGTGCAGATGGCACTCAGCTGTCTCTCCTGTCATTTCAAAAGGTTTAATCTCTTTGCTTTCGTAGAATTAGATCACTTGGGAGACTAATAGGCAAGTTGGACCAACATCAATTCAGATAAAACGGAATTTGGACAGGCTGGGGAGAAGTCCATAGATATGGTTGCTGAATGGGTGAATGTTCTCTGTGTTCTAAAGAAGTATGACTACATTTTTATTTTCCCCCAGCAAAACCAGTATGGTGCTATGACTTTCTGTACCTTTTTCAGAACTACTAACTTCCCTGTCCTATCTATTGAAAGAAATACAGAGAAATCTGCTGCCTCAGATTGAAAACTGCAGTGACTGACAGACAACTGGAATAAATGCCATATTCCCAGATTCTCATTTCTATTCTAAAATAAGTGCAGAGGAAAGCATCTAAAGAAATGCAGAAGTTGTCACAGTGGCCATGACTTTCTTAATCTGTCCTGAAGTGCTAGCAACTAAGGGAAAATGAAGAACTGAACATAAAAGACGTTAGTAAGTGGCATTTGTATTGCAATGAAAAAGACTGAAAACTGCAGGAAGCATGGCAAATTGTTGTTAAATATACCTCAGTTCTCAAACTGACTCTCATTTGGGATATCTAATCAATCTGGAGAAAGAAAAACTTTGACTTAATCTTCAGCTATATGAATCAGAATAACTCCATTTTAGTCTGTGAAGGGTCGGTGATTTAGAAGAGGTAGTGTACCTCTCTGCTTTTACAGATGCAAACATACCAACAGCCAATAAGCAATACATTTATATATAAATTAATAATCCAGAAAGGAATAAACAGAGTTCAAAGAAAAGCATGATAGAGCAGATCTTTCTGGCCCATTCTTCCATTGCAGGTAAACAGTTGATAATATGTGCAATGAAGAAAGAATCACTGCATGAAAAACTGCAGCCTCCCACAGTTATTGCTTTCCTCACACTTCCTCCCAGAACAAGGGAATAGAAGGCTTTCAATTTGAAGTTGACATTATTTCCTTGAATGGTTTTGTTAAAGTGCTGAACGTACAGTTTGTTTGCTAGCTACCTTTGGATTTACGAGTTGCCAGTCCTGGAGACATTACTGTTTGTCATGCATTTTCCTCCTGATTTCCCTTCTTTATCCTCCTGCCTTCAAACCTTTTTAAGGTCTTTCCATTACTGATATGTGCTCTGATGCTAACTGGTAGTAATAGAAAGCCGTGCAGCTGTGGTGCTATAGCTTCCCTCTGGATAATGCTGACCACAGACTCAGCAGTGTGTGCCAGCTCAGCACATCTTGATAACTCATAATCCCTACCATAGGTTTTTATAGTTTGTCTGGTCTACTGTAAATCTCTTACCCACTGTCATCAACAGAACTCTTGACCTGATTCATTGGCACAAGGAATTATGCTCCTGTCACACTCTGCTAAAAGACAATGCCATTTATGGTGTGATATTTTACAAACAAAAATAGATGCTCCTGAATATAGTGAATGAGAGAACAGCATCAGACGTCATGTTGTTGTTTTGAATCTTGGTAATTAAGTCAAGTAACTAAAAAGAAGGAACAACACACACAAAACACACCATGCACTAGCCCGCACTTAAAAATATGGGCAGGTTAACTTATCTTTTCTACTAACACATCTGTTATTTTGGGGCAATCTACTGTGTAATAAGAAAAGCATGTGCATTACAAAAAAGAAATAGTTCAGCAGGTTTTTTTCCCCCTCCACGTCTTGCTGTGAACGTGTATGTTATGTTCTATCAACAGATAGATCTCAGTCTTATTGCAGTTTGCATTTGCTCTCAGCTATGGATATATTCTATCCCTCTAAGGAAAAAAAAAAGGACCTTGAACGTATTAAAAGAAAGAAAATAAATCATTGTTCATGTTTTGATGAGGCAGAAAATAAATAGGTTGTGCTGTAAGAAAGAACCTCCTCCAAATCTCTCTAATTTCTCATTAAACATCAACTTGTCTGGTAGTAAGGAGCCTGGATTAGGGTATCAAGATGTCAGAATTTTATTTGAAATCAAACCTTGACTTTTCTTGGGCTTTTTGTACTGCGGCTTCGTTTTGCTGTGCTTTTATTTTTCACTATATTGTTTGTTAGTCCTGCCCATTTCAAACGTAAGATCCCAGGAGACTGCAGCTGTCCTGGTGGAAGCTCTGATTGCAGGTGGAGGAGCAAGATGCTGTAATAAAACAAACTTGATCTTCGGGGGCCCAGACATAAGACAGAAACATTGAGCTTCTTTGAGTAAATCATATTTTATAAATGCATGAGCTAACTTTGTTCAATCAGTCCAAACATTTTGCCTTTGTTACATGAACAAATATAGACGTTTTCAATTAAGGTGGTAAAGTGTTTTAGATAGATTAGTTGATCTTTATGGAAGTCTTTCTATTTTTAGTTATCGTTTTGCCAGCATAAAATCATAAAATAATTAGTAGATTTCTTGAATTTCTAAGACTAGTGAAACATTCCCGTCATAAAAACATGATTGAGTAACAGAGCTTTTGTTTGAGGGAGGGCAAGTTTCTTTTTGAGAATTACAGGTTCCTATTTTGCATTGTTTGATTAATGGAACTATAACTCATCCTGATGCATTTTCCTGAAAAATATGTCTTGACTGACCCACCTAGGTTTGTGATCAGAAAAGTATTGTTTCTATTTCAGGTAGTTCCTAGTCCATCTAACTCTGTCATCTTTATTATTAAATTCCCAAACTGTAAAAATCTGGCAAGTAAAAATACATGAAATTGCTAATCATAGAGATGGAATAACATGGTGTTTGTAAGAGAGAAAGATACCCAAGGACCAAATTGCACAACCTCTCTGCTGTATGTAACTGGTTTGAGTGTATCAGTAGCTATCATCTCAAAAATGTTTTGTGAGGCAAGTTATTTGTCTTTGTTCATGTGCAGAGGAGCTGACAGAGAAGGGGATGAGAGTACCTCTCCATACCACCTGATCTTCTTCAGGCAAATTCAGTTCAATTAGTAAGAACTAAATGGACACACACCATCTCCTCAGAATATTTTTTCCCATTTGGCTACGATGGAAGCACAATGGCAAACAGAATACTTAGTGTTTGGTCTTCTCCACTCTATTGTGTTGTCAGTCCAGGATTTGAGTTTCTGCAGATGGTGATTTAGCTTCTTTCATTCGCATTAAGTTCATTTGAGAACATTTGTTTTGCACTATGAATTGCAAGAGGTGTATCTTGTCATAAAAATAACTTTATTGAAAATTTGGCCCCATTTAACCTCATAGACATATTTTGTCTCTAGTGGTGTCAAGATTAGATGATGTAGCATTTTAATTTGTCATAGATATGGCCTGACAATATCTACAAAATCGAAACACTTAACAGCATAATTCAGTATTCTAAATTCAGTGACCTATCGCTGGTATGATACATTTGATCTATAGCACTTCTGTCTGTATCTGTAAGGCACGCTGCTGCCAATTGATCCTGGCAAAGGACACATTGAAGGAAAGGCAGCCGTTCTCTGGTATGTATTTCTTCTAGCCTTAGGATACGGCAAACCTCTGTGTGAACTCTTGAGTGCTCTGACTGCACAGATCAGAAAGAAGATCCAGAAGTTCCTCACCTTAAGCTCTGCTAAATAGGTAAAGGTTACCCACCTAAGGGCAGGCAGGGATAGGGCAACTGCTGCAAGGCTAGCATTGCCTGGGGGCTTGAGTGGTCATAGGTAGTTTCATGTCTTGGTAGCAAATTCCCTCCATTTTGGATGCATTTAGCACCAACAAAGGCAGGATTTCCAACATGCCTTCACAGTAGGGTAAATCCTGTGTTCTTTTGAAATCTGCTGATAAGGACTGTCTTTCAACATTTGAGCCTCCTGCAGGAATAACCATCCCATTGGAATGTAGCCTGTTACATTGTCTCCAGAACCCTAAACCATTTTAGCCATAACAGAACACCCGTTAGATATTAATCTCTCCAACAGAAAAAGGCTATAGACTACTTTTAGCTTGATGTGTGTCAGCTGGTTGAGTGCTGAAGTTCTGTCACCGCCTTGGAAGCATCACTGCGTGTCTTATCTTTATGATAAAAAGAAATTTTTTAAAAATTACGGAGATTAAGGCAGGTAATATTCAGATCTGTTTCTCTTCTGTATGAGAGAAGCTATCTAACAATGATCATTTCTAAATTCCAGTGTGTTTTTCTGTGATTTCTGATTTGATATTTCAGTCTGCTGTCACTTGAAATTAATTGCAACTAATTAAAAATGATCCAGTTAGGACAATCAGACAATAGAGCTTTGGAGATTGCTTCATTCCCAGAGGTTTTAGTGGCTTGCTGCTGCACTGGTTCAAATCTTCAGAAGGGTGCTATACATCATAATGTCATTTTACATTGTTATTTTTCTGAAAGCAGCAATTTAAAAGAGTCTCCACTGAACCTTGAGCAACTTTGCACTAAAAAGAAAAATGTTACTGTTCGAGATCTGTAAAATATAAAATATAGATTCAAAGAAATCACTTGACACAAACAGTAGCATTAAATTTGTGCCATTATTTGCATGTAATATGTAATGTTGTAGTAAAAGGCTAACGTAGCATTTAGGCTGATCTGCAGCTCATTGTTCAAACTAGGTCAAAAACAGCATTGGTCTTATTTTATCACATACGTTTTTCTCATGTTTGAGACGTATGTCTTAAAGTGATCTAGCATAGTTAGAGCTCACAACATATTGTGGCCTATCACACCTATTTAGAGAGAAGCAATTGGCTCACTGTTTTAAATTACTCTTACCAAGCAGCTGGCTAATGTGAACTAAACTTCAGCATATACAGAGGGCGCATTTTTTTGTAACTTGGGTGAACTGAGGGCTTAATGGAATAAGGTTTGCTTTCATGTTAGGGTTAAGGCCAGTCATTTAAAGAATTATGAAAATGAACCTTGTAACCAGTGCAAACATGTGGCTCTAGCACCACTAAACAGCTCATTTGATATTCTGCCTCACCACTATAAGCAGGAACATAGAGCCTTCTAAAATTAGATTTTGTCCCAAGTCCCAGAGCAACAAATCTTACTCACTTTGCAACCCATACTTAGCAAACTTTATTCTGTAAAGAAATAGAGATGTAGAATTGAAGATCAGCATATTTCTCAAAGAGGATAAACACAATCTTGAGGCTATTTTTAGACAGTGGTGAGGCTTTTAAGCAAATCGTATATAGTCCTGACATTTCACATCATTTCTCCACTGTGAAACATGTGTTTTATCATTGGAACCAGCTTATTTGTTATACTGTGTGATCCTTCCTCCCACTACAGCACAGCTGGAACATCACCTCCTCTCAGTGTATTTTGCTTTCCTTAATTCATCTGATTTCTGAACAGGACCATCAGTCAGTCTTTGAATAGGTTTGTTTCAACGCTGTGTTATTTCATTTTTACACTGCTGTAATAGCATGAAAATCAATGAAGTTGCACTGACATACAAATGGAGAAACACATTGGCAGATCAGACCCATCGAGTCTATTTTGCTCATAAGACCATTAATAATGGTTTTTAAAAAACTTCGGCAGTGACATAAGCCATACTTTTGTACATATAATCCATCCTGTGTTTTAATGCTTGTGCTAGTATGAATGGAGAATGAGTGGATTTTTTACTGTCTTGTCAGGAAACTTTTGGGGAAAGTTATATTAAGAAATGTGTTTATTACTTTGTATAGCACTAATCTCCATGTCTCTTACATGGACAGAGAGCTGATCACATACAGAAATGCTACCATTAGCAAATTACAGAGATTAAAAAAAAAAAAAAAAAGGAGATAGACAAAGTGCTATTTTCACCGAAGCCATTCGCAGTTTTACCTCTGACTTTGCTGGAATTAGGAATTTATTGTAGGGATCTCCTTTCTTTGTTTACTTCAACTCAGCCACCCTAAGCAATGCACATAAGTATATGCTTCCACATATGCATGGCATTATCATATTCTGCATTAGCTCAACACACATTTCTCAGCATTTTTCTAGGACTATTCCAATATCCTTTTGCTAAATGCAAAGTGAGATTAAGCAGACTTTACTTCCAGTGTGTTCTGTGCACGCAGAAATTCAGGCTTTGGCAGGGTTCAAGAGGGAGAGAGAGATTTCCAGAGAAAGTCGGTAGGAATGTTTTGTCCATCAAGATGTTTGAACCAGACAATAAAAGCGCTCCAGGCAGTTGTAAGTTATAACCACTAGAAGATACAGAGAAAAAGACAGCCTCAGAGATAACTGAATCCTAGGCAATGTACTTCGGTTGGAAGATAACTCATGTCAGCACTGCTGCAGTTGGTTTTTAAAAAGTAATCTTTTTCTATTCAAGGCAGAGAAGAAAATCACTAAAACAAATAAATGACTGGGTGAAACTTAAAGAAGCCTCACATGCATTAGCCTTTATATTGTTGGTAGACAGATATGTTTTGCTCAGAGGGCTGGTAACAGATCATAGAGGGAAATAGTAGTCCCCCTCTCTCTGTTTGTTTCTCCCCCTCTCCCTTTTCTCTCTCCTCTACCTCACCCACCCCATCCCTCCCTCCCTCCACACACCTTTTTTCTCTCTTTCCACCCCCACCTCTCTGCCACTTTTGAACCTGATGCAGGCTGCAGTCTGACATTCACTGCAGAAATTGCTTTACTAGTTTAAGACAAAACTCCTGCTGTTTTCACCTCTTCCACTGCCAAAGGTTATTGCCCCCACAGCAGTGCAAAGTTAAGTGGATTACTTCAAACAGTCTTCTATGCTAGGTTATGCAGCCTTGGCTGACTTCTCAATGAAGTGGGTGAGGATCACTCATCTGACCTGTTCTACTGGCTCTGCAGGGTGCTATGGAAAGCAGAACAAACAGCTGGTGACCCAGCCACCACTGCAGTGAATGTGCAAACACAGTGTCAGTATGGTCCATAAGTACCAGTTCACATCTTTACATATAATTTGTGGTAGGTCCTTTTTACTAAGGTTTTTCTGTGGCACTGAAGCTGTGTACTTTCACACCCATTTTAAAAAAATAGCTCAGGATTTCCATGTCTTTAACCCACCATCTTAGCCACCTCTGATGGAAGAAGTTGTTGGGGGAGTCTTCACAGAGTAGATCTCTCAGTCCTGACTGCTGTTTACTGAATGTAATGAAGTTCAGTTAAATGAAGATAGCATTGTTTCATTTGTACTGAAGAACTGTTGTATGGTATTTCACAATTACCAGTATAGTCATTTGAGTAATTTGACATTGTATTGTAGGCTCTCCCACAGAAGCAGAAACACAGAGACTGGATAGATGCTGTCATGTGTAGTGCTTTAATTAATACTTTAAGTGGTTACTTCAATTAATAAAAATGATAGGAAAATAGTAGCACAGAGTTCCATTGCTTTAACTTTTCACTTTAAAAGCTCTGGCTTTGTATTCTAGCAAACTAGTAAACAGAAATCTGGTTTTTGCAAACACTTTAAGGGCTCTACTCCATGGTCTACAACACCTGGTGTATCTCAGCTCTTGGCTTAATTTAAACAAACAGGCCATGTAACACATCTCTCTCTCAGTCAAATAAAGCAGACTTGGTGTTCTGCCAATTCTGCTCTCATTTATTTGCTAACCCTGGCTTTTATTTATTCCCTGAATCATCAAACACGTTGCAGAGAGTGACAGGAGCAGACAATATTACATCTAATCATTATAGAATAACATAAATAAAATATGGTAAATCATCAGGTATAGAACATGTGTGTTTTTAACTATCCCACTTTATTTTGTGTATTTGAGTCAAAAGTTTAGCAAATGAAAAACTCTATTCTAAAGAGTTAGAATATACCCATTGGATACTGTCATTTACATTAACTGAAAAATACCTTTTACATATAAATACACCTGGATATAATACAAAATCTGCTGCGTGGGCCTCATCCTGTGCTCATTAGAGTCTGTGATGAAATCTCTTCTGACTTCAATGACTGGGGCATCAGCCCAGGGCTGTCCAACTGAGGACTACAGTACTGTAAACAGTAACTGATGTGAGGATCTGTTAAACACTGAAATGCTTTCCGGTGTTGAATAAGAGTTACTGAGAGAATTCTTATGATCAGAGAGCATGGAATTAAAGAAAAAAAAGAGGGGAAAAAAGGAATGTTTTGAAGTTAAGTGCAAAGGGATTGGTCTCAGTTCTCACAGGGGAGAAGAGTTCATGGTCAACAGTCCATTGCGTGGATAAGATGGACAGAACAAGTGTGTAGGTGACAGTGAAGCCTTACATTTGCTCAAGGTTTTTGCTTTGATGAGATTTGTCCAGCTACAGTCTAGCTTAACTTTACACCAGATTGCTTTCCACTAGAGAACCATCACCAGATGAAGGACTGAAGCTGACAAGTCAGTTACATGGCACTTCTAACTTTAACTATTGAAGAAAGGAATTCTAATTCTTCTATCTGCAGTATTGCTATTGAAATACGTTTCTGAAAGCTGACTCTGTGAAGATCCTTCAAGAATAGCACGCAAATAATGAGGGGAAATTGACTGCCTGAAGACTTTTGTGTACAGTTTCTGACTATAATATTCACCAAACACTTACTTTCTTCTGTTTATTAGTTGGCTATTCCTGCTAGGTTAATATGGGAAGAGAAGGCTCTGCAGTACTTGGGGTTGTGCCTTGACCACGTAATTGGAAAAGTAAATGGTTTCCCTATGATCAGAGATGGAATCTGTGCCAAAATGACTGAGCTCCATTCAAAAACCCCTTCTCGTGAGTCATTTTGTGGCAATGCATGCTAAAAGAGATGGCAAAACACCAGGAGTAAAATAATCAGCACACCTCAGGCTGCTAACAATAACAAAATAAGCTTTTCCTACTGTGAAGCAGCCTCCTCTGTAAAGTCTTCAGACTTGCATGAGCTTCCTATGTAAAAGTCTGTCTGAATCAGGCCCCTACTTTATTCTTCTTTAAAACCACACCTCAAGAGCCCACTTCATCTCCTGCCCTAAAATGTAAAGAAGCAGTAGTTAAATTTCCCGTTTGTTAGCTAGTCACAGTGTCTTTTAGCAAGCGTCCCTTATAGAAGGAATGTCTGCAGTAGTTTGCATCTGACAAAAAAATGAATGACAATACACGGCTGCAGAGACTGGAATTCAAGAATCATTGGCTTCACTACTGAAAGCTGTAAATTACTGATTTGACTGTTCCAGGTCCAGCTCTGGACCCCTCTGTCCTCTAAACCCATCACAATATATTAATTTGTACTGAAGCTACTCATGCATTGTGCAATACATTCATTTCTGCTCTCTTCTACTCATGCATTGTGCTCAAAAGTCACAGCTGATTTTTTTCTTGCTTTTCTAAAAAGCAACAGAGAACTGCGAGACCTCAGAGATATTAATGGAATACACGCTAAAGAAAACAACTATTTCTCAACTTCAGCTTATCAGTTAGTCTCCAAGATTTCAATAGCCACGCTGAGAAGTAGAGTATACCCCTTTATTTTGAGGATTTAGCTCCTTCCTCTATTATGTGGGCTGGGCAAAGAGCAAGGCCCTAAGTATTCTTCATGTGATTTATTCTACATTGACAACCACTTAAGTAGAGGCAGAGTTAGACCCAAAAGGCACAAAGTGATGAAAGCTGGAACTGAAAAATAGCATGACAGTCAAAATTGCTGAGTTTCACACAGCCCCTGCTCTGACAGTGTTAGAAAACTCTTGGTCTAAAAGAATCCCAAAGAGCCCTCTGGAAACCCAATCCCATGACTCATGCGCTGTCCTTGAAGGCTTTTTTCTTTCTCTCTACCAAATGACACTGAAAACAGCCTTGTGGACTTCACTACATGTTTTAGACAACATATTTTCCTTTCATGAGAGAAAGACTCTGTATGACAGCCCAAGATAAATGTACTTGCATCTGCAAGACAAACCAGGCTTCTGGTTGGGTTGTAGGCTGGAGGAGGCCATATGTTGTGCCTCCTTGGTGGGAATGGGAAGAGAAGCAGAGGCCTTGTGCTATTGCAGGAACTTCATGAAAAGTAAAGCCTGTGAAAAGTAAAGCCCAGTGGCTTAGGCACTGATTCCCAAGGATTCCTAGGATCTCAGTTGTTGCTGACTGAATTAACACTTTTGTGTTTGCCTACTTGCTAGATTGGTTGAAAGATTGACAAGCCCACACTACTGTGTTAACTGCTGCAGGTGACGTTAGGAGGAAGTGATTCTGGTCTCTAGGTGGCTTATGATTATTCCCATGCAAAAGTAAACGGGAACAAAGCACTATCCTTCCCTTCCCAGCACCCACACTGTGTTGATTCATAAAGGGCAGATGCTATCTGATCTTACCACTGGAATTCAGTTAAGAATGCAGTCACAATTTCAGAGGCTGAATACTCAAGCTCCCTCTGAGTATTATACGTAACTGAAAGTGAACTACTAAAAGGAGCGTGCGTTACACACATAAATACAGTGTATTTGAGGACAAAGCTGTTGCTTTGATGATTGCTTTGCTTTTCTGAGTAGAACTTCACAGTAAAATGAAGACCTTGGGAATTTCCTATTTGAACACAGAAAAGTCTTTAAGACAGCTGTGGCTCATCCATTGAAGCCAATCAGTCCTTCTAAGTTAAATGTGCTCCTTTATAATCCAAACTACATTAGAAGTGTTTCTAGTGTTTCCAACTCCACCCTCAATAGCTAAGAAATGGTCTAGCATGCATGTGCTTTGGTCTTCTGTATATTTGCAGCTGTAACAGTAAGCTGATTTTTCTACTCTATCTTCGGAAATGCCATTTGGAAGGAAGGGGGGAAAAAAAGAAGGAAACAAAAGAGCATAGGTAGGCCTGTAATTCTCTTTCTAGAATAAAATTTCAAAAAAATCAAAATTCCCTGGCTTGCATGGTGGATCTCCTGCTACTTTATAGGACAATGGAAACTCTTTCAAGCCAAGAGTACAATAACAAACTTTTGTGTGGTTGTACATGTTGTTATAATATATGTTTATCAGAGGGTGTATTTTCTGTTCAGTCTGGATTTCCCTCTTTTGCAACATTTAAAAAAAAAAGCTGGAAGACTATATATGGAAATTTGTGTTTATGTTGCTGTTAAATTTGTAGATGAGAAATGGGAGAGTCTAATTTTGCTCACTGACAATTTATGTATATTTTGTGCGTTTGGGAGATCCTCTGTGTTTTCTCATTTTCTTAGATGTGAGTTTGCAGATCTGTTACTTCTCCCTTCACTACTGTGCATAATAATTTTTGCTTCTCTAAATTAGAGGCTATGTAGTCAGCTGAAATACAAACAAAGGTTGAAGAGGCTGCAACATTAACTTTTTCTTCTAGGTGATTCAAACAGTGGCAATATAAAATATTCCTCAGGAAAAGCTGATGTGAAGAAGTGATGTAAACCACAAAGCAAGCACCAGTTTCTCCCTGCACAGGTACAAAAATTTACTATACTTTACATGCCAAATAGCAAAAAGTAAAATCAGCTACCAGTTTTTAGCTATATTAAGAAGGCCTTTGCTGCATTGGTGCCTTTACTGAACTCACTCCACATATACGTTTGAGGCACATTTCACTGCTTCCTTTTCAGTGTTACAGAATGAACTCCACATATCATCTTAATTCCGGTCGCTTCTGAGTGCTTTTTGGTAGTAACATAAACTCCTTGTGTAGTCTAATTATTGCTTCACCCTATATCTTTTAGGTTGACTTTTAAAGGCGTTCTGGATTTCAAATACAACCTTACAGCTACAATGTAATAACCAACAACTTCTTCCACATTAGCAAATATAACAATTTTTTTTTTCGATAGTCATTACAAACTTGAGCCAAATTCAATCTGACAACATACAGGTGAGAAACATGGGCCTGAATTTCCAGCACTGCATATTCCACCAGTGTTTCACCAGTGTACAGTGATGGCAAAATAATAAAATGACTCTACTGTATGTTGTTTTGAATATCCTTTGGTATAAATTAACATGCAGGAGAACCCAGACTTGTAAGTATGAAGAAAGGTTGAGGGGACTGGGCTTGTTTAGCTTGGAAAAGAGAAGGCTCCAGGGAGACCTCATTGTGACCCTCCAATACTTGAAGGTAGCATATAAACAGGAGGGGGAACGGCTGTTTACAAGGGCAGATGGTGATAGGACAAGGATAAATGGTTTTAAACTGAAACAGGAGAGGTTTAGGTTAGATATTAGAAGGAAGTTTTTCACACAGAGGGTGGTGACACACTGGAACAGGTTGCCCGAGGAGGTTGTGGATGCCCCATCCCTGGAGGCATTCAAGGCCAGGCTGGATGTGGCTCTGGGCAGCCTGATCTGGTGGTTGGTGACCCTGCACATAGCAGGGGGGTTGAAACTCAATGATCATTGTGGTCCTTTTCAACCCAGGCCATACTGTTACTGTTAGCAGCCTGAGGGGTGCTGATTCTATGGTATCAGTGTTGGATGCCCTCATCTGCTAGTTGCCTTTATTGTTCTCAGTTAGGTAACAGTTATTTCCTCAGTAATCACTTGTACATTTCTTCAGATAAATTACTAACATGTAACTAGCAATGTTACTAGCATTAAAACTTTGTTTTGCAGCATCTTGCTCAGTAGTTTGATATATAAAGTTGCAGTGAATATAAAATACCAAAAAGCATATAAAAATTAAGATACTTTCTATTATTAAACATTTTTACAGGTTTTCAAAGGAGGTTTTCGGCTTTTCTCTTTTCAAGTAGCTTCTAAATAATATAGTTTATTTTGGATGATTGATTGTAGGAATCGTCTGCATGGAAGTAGAATGCAGCATTTTAAGTCATGTCGTCTTTTCATTTTTAAGGAATGAGAAGATCTTTATATCTTGACACATTTTATCATTTTGAGAACAAACTAGTTATCTGTATGAGTTCAATTGATAGAATATTATCATGACTTATTAAAAACAAACAGGGCTTCCTATTACAGCTGTATGTCAAAAAGGGAACAAATAGAATAACTAGTTCTCTGTCATGTTATTGTTAGTTAATTGTATTTATAATAAGTCTTCAGCTAAAATAAATTACAGATGATGTATTTTAGTACAATAATGGCTTCTATATGAGTCCCACTGCCACAGACCTTATGCAAAAACTCAGAGAGGTTTTTTACCATTTATTGATTAAAACCCGTGCTCTGGAAGGAACTAATAATAATAATAATAATAATAATAATAATAATAATAATAATAATAATAATAATAATAATGATGTGTCACTTTACTCTTAAGTATCAGTTAGTCCCCTAGGACAGTCTTTATCCTTTTTAGGCTCTTCTCCTAATCCATTTACATACAGCAGGCATAAGAGACAAAGTGAGCTGTTAGAGTTATTCCTTCTGTGTTTTTTCCTGCTATAAGGTATCTAACCTAGCACTTTTGATATTTTTAGTCATCTCAATGAGAGGAAAAATATATTTCCATGCAATTTCCCTTTGAAATGTACATGTGGCTGACAATATTTGTAGTTACTATGTGCTACTGGAGCAAGGCACTGAGACAGCTGACCAACAGCCTGGGTGTGCTGCCTGGTAAGGCCAAGGGACTGTTCTGAAGTACCTAAGCCATATAATGTCCAAAAGGTGACTTAGGCGAGCAGTAAAATAGCACTTAATGATCTGTAAGCCCATGGATAAACACCTGTCTTGATATGTGACCATATCCTCAATGAGGTTGTGATTTCCATAAAATTTTCTCTAACAATTCATACAAAAAGTAATGTTTAGATGTTAAAAAGGTATCAGGTGTTAACTATTATCAAATTTTTAAATTGTGTTCTAGTAAACTGATACATTGTCTTTCCTCTGATTTCTCATGTGTGTTTGGACAGATAATAGTATGATTTTGTTTATTTGTTTCTTTGCAGATAAAAGATGAGACAAACCATCCTTTACCTTTTTTACCTTTTTTAAAAAATTATTTTAATTATTTTTGCCCAAGTTCTATTTCTTACTCAGCCTACACAGAGAAATTTTGGTGGCACAACTATGTGAGAGATCGTTACGTTCCTCTACCCAGTTTCATCACACCTATGCTAACAGTGCTGATACATATATCAGTTTTTCCAGTTCTGCTTGTTTAGCTTGAGAACCAGGCTTGTTCCTTTTGCCTTCTTAAAGCATACCCTTTCATGGATATATTGCTTTCTTTGTCAGTAAGCCTCTGTAAAAATGGATACATTTAGGAGGCACTAGGACATGGATTGGAGGAGGTGTCACTCAATGACACCATGACCTCCCTAAGACATTATGCAACAGCACAAAATTCTAAGAGAAAGATGATTTTTTTTGTTGTTGTTCCTCATCAGTGACTCTTATGGCCCTCTAATGACCATCCCCTGATTAGTTCCACAGAAACCTTCAACCTATCAAAGGTAAGAAGCCTGTTAAAGAGAGCTCCAAGTATTGTAGTATTGAGAGTAAAAAGACAGAACAAAGTCTACACAACACCAAGGTAACAAATGCAGCGTAGATAAAAACATCAGATTCTTAAAGTTTCTTGGTAAGTACCGTGGCAATACAAGTCATAAAATCTTTAAAAGCTCTTCAAAGGTCAGTGGATTCCAGTAAATTTGACATTAGTACTTTGAGGTTTTGAATTTAATGCACTTACTGAAACATTTCATTAACATTTTTTACTTTAGTCAATAGATGTGATTTTACAAAAAGTCAATCTTTGTGGTCTACTTCTTCAAGCTGCCATTATGTCAATCAAAAATAAGTCCAGCCGATAAATTATTTTGGCAAATAAATGAAATGTTTTTGTGGTTAGTTTAGTGTTTTTCTAAAGTCCCAGCACAGGCCAGGAAGCACTTCTGCCTTCTCTCTTTCCAGACTTACTGATTGCCATGTGTCAGACACAGGCACTCTAATACTGTTTTTTCCTTGCCCTTATTATCTTACTGATATGCATCTTAACCCACGCTGGCTTAAAAAAAATGCAAGAGGCAGTGGTTACTCTTAAAATTATTACCCCAAACATTTCCCTGGTGAAATATAAACACATATTAAATAACGTGACACTAATAATTGCATAAAAGGAATGTTAAAAAAACAGTTTCAGAAGAGAGAATAAACCATTAATGAATTACTACATTAGTGAAGTAGTTTGGATAATAGTTGAGATGTTTGTACTAAGTTGATAAATGTTGCGCTAGTAAATCACTTGCATATATCTTCTTTTCTAGCCTTAGTTCAGGCTCCTTTAGATCTACAAAGGTTGTAGATAATTTTTGCACCCACTCAGTCAATGACTGGCAATGCTGCATGTAGCCGCAGTCATTCATTCTGTCAGTCAGCAGCCCTTGATAATGTGCCTGTCAATATAATTCAGTGCCTGTTCAAGGAAAGTGACACTTTGAATAGTGGACACTTTTCAAAAGCATTCATACAGGGTCAGCCTCATGATAAATAAATATATTTTGTGTTTGGAACGAATAGGCAATACACGGGAGCTGGAGTCTGAGCAGAAAAACACGTCCATTCTGCAGGACACAATAAACTGCAGTGAAGAGTGAAAATCATAAATGCACCTTGTTTTTCATGTTGTATTAATTACAAGATAATGGATAATGAAGTCTTTGAGATCCTGCTTGGCTCAGTGGAGCCCTGATCCATGACCAGGGGCGCAATGCACTACTACACTACAAATGAGATACTAGAATAATACTATCAATAGTTCTTTAAACCTTACAAAAAAAGGACGTATATTTTCATTGCTGAATGAAAAACACAGGCAGAAATCTTTAATTACCACTAACAAAATGCTAAAGAAATCATTTATATGGCATGCAGCGTGTAGTTTCTAGTTTCTATTAATGCGGGCTGAGAACAGGAGGAAGAAATATGTGATAGTGACAGGATTTTTAATAGTACCTCACCTTAAATGCATTTTAAAATATGTAAATCAATAAAAAAATTATTTGTAATAGCAGACTAAGAGTGCTGGTTAGCCTTACTGCTGAATGAAATGTATGCTACAAGCCCTATTACCATACATCGTGGGAGCTGTAGTTAGGATTAATCTGTCAAAAGGGATGGTTTAGTGTTGATGAATATGACATGTGACCATTAATGATGTTGATTTTATCTCCAGAGATTAGCATGATTTACTTCAGATGGATAATAATGTCATTTGCTTGATGCAGTAGATCTGTTTACGAGCTGATTAAATTGTAAGGCCTTGCTTCATTTCATGCTATTTGGTTTACAGCTTCATTACTGCAATCACAAAAGCTGTGGAAATGTCCCACATCCCATGTCACAATAAATCATTGTTTAAGATTGCAGCTATGTATTTTAGCATTTCAGTTTTGCATGGACCATGCATTCCTTAACAAATATGTGATTGGGAATACATTAACAAGATATTCTAGAACATACTGCTGCAGAAATGTAGAAAATCAGCCTGAATCTTTTAATTGAGATTAAGGAAGCACTTGAGTAATTAACTGTAACAAATTACCTTATTATTTAGACAGTGAAGTAAACGTTTTTGTTGCAAAAATGATTATCATAAATCTGTAGAAAAGTGACAGTCGAACAACCATAAAGGAAACTTGTAAGCAAACTACATTTTCTGCTTATTACTTTCCACATTTAAATAAAATTTATCAGGGGCCTACTCTAAAAAGAATGCATTTGTTCTTTCGGGATAGTATGTGTTACAAGACATACCATCTGTAACGGCTGCGCCGGGAAGAGTGTATGTATGTAAATCACAAAGGAAAAAAAAAAAAAGAATCTGTTAATTATAATGGCAAATGCTAATGTTGTCATAGTTAAGGCTGTGTCAACGTTTTCATTATAGACCCAGCTAAAAAAGAAGGAGAGAAGGAGGGTGGTAATCAGCCATCCGAGATTGCCGTCTGCTAAAATTTTGTATACAAAAGGGCACATTGAGCTCTCTCACCGTGCAAATTAGAGGTAGCTGTGAAACCATACTTGCAGTCTCAGTGAGAGAAGGACTGGGGCCAAGGTCTCGGCCTAGGAGGAAGGGTGACTTCTTGTTTTTGTTCAGTGATTTTTTTTAACATTTTGCATAAATTGATATTACTACTTTTATTGTAGAAATTAAACAAGAAAAATAAATAAATTGCATTTATCAGTTAAATGGGGCTTTTCAGAGATTGTGCCTTGAAACTGTCTGAATCTGATAACTACAGTTGATTAAGTCTTGGTTCACATACTTAATTTTAATGAAAATATATATAAGTTTGAAGAGCATGCTTAAATAATTAGCTTAAGATGCAAATATTACAGGGTGGAATTTCTTTTACTACTTTTACTTCTAATATCCCCAGGTTGGCTCCCAATGGATTTAGAGGAAAAATCTCACCTTACTGTATATGTGAGTTCAGCTGGATTAGAGTATGTTCAAATGTGGACTAGTTTATATTGTATTCATGACTTTTTTTTTTTTCGTCCTTAGCTTTTACCTATTGAAACTCAATTCTCCGCCTCAGAACTTTTTCAGTTGATGAAACTGGCAATCCCAAGAAAAACTGCACATGTGCATAGTCATATACATGCACTGTAATATTTCAGGACAATCCTAAAATTTTCCAGCTTTTCCAAATGTTTTGCAGCAATGACCACAGTTATGATTTTTACGGATGATTCATGAGTTGGTTGTTCTGGGCATCCAATCTGAGACATTTTGAAAAGCCTGTTTTTCTGCTTGCTTGTTTGTTTATCTTTAATGGCTGATTGCATTACGCATTCTGGAAAGCCGATTCTTTCAGAAGTGTTCTTGCCGAGGATTTGGAAAGAGAGGATAACTGCAATGCTTGCAATTCAGCTCTATCTGGTGCTTTGGGGACAGATTTACTGAGATGATTTAGTTTTCCAATATATTGTGGCTCCTGGGCATAGATCTCCCACCTTTGACTTTTTGCAGAACAAGTCCCTGCTAACTTTAATGAAGCTAATGAAAATATTTACATATTGAAATATTGATATTTCTAGCAACATTTCAACTGACTAAAAGGAAACAGTGATAAACATTTTCTCTGGCTTTCCAAACAGTTCTAGACCTAAATTGAGGAAAAAAATATCCTTGAAAGTAAAAGAATGAGTAGGTTTCTTCTTATTGCCTTTTCTTTTTTTTAATATATACATATATATACACATACACACATGTAAGGGGAAAGCCTCCCTCCATCTCTCTCTCTCTATATATATATAAAAAACAGCTGGGGCAGAAAGAAAAGGCAACAAGAAGAAACCACACTTTTAGTCTTCATTACTTTGGGAAACATTTAGTAATATATTGCAACTCTGCTTAAGTTGGATGAAATGCTAGTACCACAGTTTGATGTTTTATAACTTAGAAATTTAACAAAACAAAGGCTTCCTTTCTTGATGAGCAGCACCTTTTGACAGCAATTTGGTTTTTGGTCAGAAAGAAAATGCGGATTTATCAGAGTACACATTTTTTCAGTGATGTTCCTATTGAAACTAAGTAAGAATGCCCTTGAAAATCCCAACTGCTGGCTTCCCTATAAACGTATATTTTCATCACCCACCTCCCAGTGATGGCTAATTTAATGTAATTTATTCATAGAAGAAAATCCCTTCCTAGAACTGTGAGGTGGAGAGGCTACTAGCCAGGTTGATCGAGAAATGGTAGTTTTGTGGAGAGACCTTTAACCTGAATAGCTGAAGTCATCTCCACAAACTTGAATAACCCCTATTCTCATTAACAGCAAGAAGACAACTAACAATATATAATTTCTTAGTTCACTTACAAGCAATCACCTCTCTATCCTCTACCATTCCTAAGACACAATGAGGTTTAGGGAATCTATGTGAATACAGCTGATATTTGGCTGATATTTTGAAGTTGCTTTTTTGAAAATGGTGGCAGTGTGTGATGCCCATGTCTGCCTTACTGATAAAGCTACTATCAGGATATAAGCGAATTGATTATTGAGCCCGAAGTGAACAATTTATGCGTTCAAGAAGTTGACAGTTGCTGGGAGATGGTTCATCAGTCTTTTGTGCAAGTGCCTTCTGGCAGAAACAGGACGGAAAGACTGAGTAACAAAGATGGGTTTAAAATTATCTGTTGTAATTAATAGACAGAATATGAAATGCTGAGCAGAATATGGGAAAATATACCCAAGCTTTTTGCAACAGGAGAGTTGACATAGCTGTAGGTCTGTTCACTGGTGAAGGAAGAAAGCTAGTCTGAAGAAAAAAAAATGAAAAAAGGAAGAAGTTGTGTTCTAGAGTGGAAGCATTCTGGACAGCTTTAGACCAAAGAATTTTCCAGTCTGGTTTTGAAAGACAGGCAGGAGAATATATTTCTTGTACGGCTTTTGATTTTTGTGCTTCTAAATAGATGTTGTTTAAATCTGAGGCAAGATCTGCAGATGTTACGACTATTGCATGCACCTGAAGATCTAAGTTATATGTCCTAGGTGTATTTTGTACATGCAGCTATGTGCAAAGCTGTGGTATTCTGGAAGACAGCGCTGCTCATGCCTACTGATGAAAGCTGGATTGCAGATTTCCAGACAGAAAGCTGAGTTCAGCAACATAGTAGCACAGTTTTCTATTTGAAAACTAATCCTGAAAAGGGGTGTTCTCACAAATCTAGGCCACAGGAGAAAGCACTAGATTTGCCTCCAGCAACCAGTTTTATGTTCTTCCCAAAGCTTGTGGATGTCAGCAGAGTAGGGTAAGCATGTACCGGAGCAAGATTTCTTTAAGAGATTCTCAAGTAGTCAGTCCATTCTAAGTCTTTGACTGTTCTAGAAGTGAATCCACATGGCTGTTGAGGAGTGTGAAAATTGTAAGCAAAGAAAATCTGTAAGATATTGTGTGCATATGTTGAAATTATGTCCAGTGGGAACCTTGTTACAGTATATAAGGGCTGCTTGATGGCACTTACAGCAGTGAAATCTGTGCAGCTTTAGGAATCACATCCACATGTCTTTGGAAGAATGAAAGATTCCCAAAAGATGTCTTGTTGGGTTTTGGGATAAGAAAAATCTCTATGATGTTACAGTCCAATTTTCTGTATTACCATGGCCACAGAATTTCATCAAAGAGCTTCTGCATTAAGTGCAGCTATGTTTGATTGAGCTAGCTAAAGAATATGAAGAGAAATTGGGGCAGACAATTTGTTATTTTCTGCCTTCATAGAGTTCAAAATAGGATTTGCAAAAAGCAATTGTGCCTCCTTCAATTACTGCATTACCTCTAGCACAGAGACAAGCCTTTTAATGAACGATTTTTGTAGAATTTAGGGTCTCTGAAGTGCAGAGCCACAACAGAATGTGGCTCTTAATGTGGCATCTGAGCATTATGTTGCTTGCTTTTTCTGTCAAAGCTGGCATGTATCAGGATGCAATAAAAGAAAAACTATTTCATTCAAAATTAAATGGAGACTTTCAATTAAAGAAAAGACTCAAGTCTGAAACCATAAAATCTACTGAAGCTTTCTGTTTTAGAGGAAATGTACCAATTGCTAATGGAAGAGTTAATCTAAACAGCTGGCTACTGGTTAACTATTATGTACTCTAGTAGGATTTGTGGTTGGATTTTTTTTTTTTTTTTTTTTTTGTCATTCCTTCTCCTCAGAAGATCTGGGGAAAAGAACAGAAAACTATTGAAAAGATTTGCCTTTTATCTTTTGAATCAGTGTCATACTAACAAAAAGATGTTTTGAAGCCTTTAACCATTAATTGACAAACTGGTTTTCTTTTGACATAAAACTTGTCAAGGCCTTGATTGTTGTGAAGCCCTCGTGATAGATTCTGGCTGGCTGCCTAAGTACAAGGTCTCCAAAAACTAGGATAACACTTTCTGAAACAATTTGGCCTTATCCTCCATAATGTCATTTAAACAAACTTAATTGACTAAAACTCATTTTTCTATATTCTGTACGTGGTACTTATTTGGGAGAAGAGGCCTTTTAGGAACAGACCCTAAATGGTAAAATCTGACCTCTACTCTGCCAAAGATTTCTCAACACTTGTTTATTTACACAAAATAAGCCAATATTAACTGTATTAAAAATCACCGTAAGCAGAAAACCCGTTTTATGCTCCCATTTTCCTTTAGTGAAGAACCTTTAGAATAGGTCCAAACAAAGACTCTCTGAATAGCACAAAATCCACACACTTCTGCAGTAAGAGTAATCATTATCTTGGGGTAATTGCCCATGCATGTCAGTCAGTAAACTTGTTCCATACGAAGAGAATAAAAAAGTTTTAGATTGAAACTTAATGTTTTCTTTCTTTTTTTTTTTTTTTTCTGTTGTTGCAGTGAAACTACACTGCAGATGATTTTCTTACACTGATAATTCTGGGCATACTCAAAGTTACACATCTACAGAATAGCAATTTACATTTTCTCTTTAATGGTAAACAGTCTTGGTTTTGAGTAGATGTAGTGTGTCAAATTAAAAAATGCATATATGAAAGTGATGAAAGTGTTCTCTAGCACTTTTTCCAATGAGTATGACAACTCTGGAATGACAGTTTCATCTCTAGGAAGTCTTTGCACATCAGATGGTAAAAACAGTTCTTAATACCTAATGAGTTTTGAATGGCCCACAGGACATGAGTTAGTGATAGTACCTCTGTTGAGGTGTCAGTTTGAAGCAGAAAGCCCTTGGGGCTCTGACAGGCTTTAATGGCCCTGCTTCACCTGCCACTCTCCCTCCTTCAGTCCTTGCCCAAAGACCCAGATGATCTGCTTTTCCATTGTCTCCATCAGTAGCATTTATGCAGATGGTACCTAAAAAGTATTATTTCAGTATTAGGCAGCACCTATTTGACACTCAGTAGGAATGTGCAGTATACTTAGGCTACATTTTTACTTTTCATGGATAGAGTGCCAACTAAGAGTATATCTTGTCATTCTGTTGTGCTGCAGAATCAAAACTAAGGAGAGGTCGTGGCAAAGAGAAGAGAAAGCTTCTATGAAGGAAAAATGGTGCTGCCAGTCATGCTGTTAGGATGCTGGAGTACCTGGTGATTTTTATGTTCTTTTGATGTGCTTCATCTATATAAATAAAAATTAGAAGCAGAGGGAAAATTACCACTGAGACAAGGCTCAAGGCTTAGTACCAACAGGAAGAAAGCATCTGGCATCACTGAGAAAAGGGATATACAATCTTTTTAGGGCAGTGCTGGCTATAATAGCAGAACAGAGTGTGATGGTTTTGTGTACTGTTTATTTAGTGATGCTTTTTTCCTAATATTATTAAATGGTTTGAGCATTATGAAAGTTTTCTGATAAAACCCCTCCCTTTTACCCAAGAATTTTAATGTATTTTACAATTAAACCTATTTTTTAACAAATTTTAAAAGTACTCAAATACCAAATACACTAATGAAAAACATTACAGAAATTCCTGCTGCCAATAGTAAATAACAATATTGAAAAGGTCTGTGTTAAAAGAATATTAATGTCTGGTAAGATAGTCACAGTGGTAGTGAAAAGCTCGGTTGTATGGGAATTAGTAAAAGCCAGGAATAGCTGCTCACTGCGCAAGCTCATAGTCTTGTTCCTCATCTGCCAGCCACTGCAGGACTGTGAGGGTGAAGGATGATCTGCTGATACTCGTGTATGTTAAAGTAGGCATCAGCAATGTAGTCAGTAGGACAGCAGGGTAATTCTCTGGCTGCCCTCAGTTCTGATCCTTCATTTCTGGCTGAAAATCAGAATGAAAGGACTAGATTTCTATCCCTGTTTTCTCACTGCTTCCCTTTCTTTTACCTTTCCATTTCCTCCAAGAATAAGAGATGCTGGTTTAATCTACATTACAGGTCTTTATGCATCTCAGGTCATCCAGGAAAAAAGTTCTGTGTTGGATCACCATCAGGTCTACAGCAATCTGGATGTTTGTCTCAGACATACCTAAAGGAGAAGGTCCTACCACAGCAAGGAAAGAACTAATATTTTTTATCTCCTAGAAAGACAAAAATAAAAAACACTTTCCTTCTACACCAAGCACTTTGCAATGTGAGAAGTTGAAAACTGTATATAATGAATACGCCTTTATTTTACCTCTACTCATTTATAAGCTGTTTAAGACCATTTTACTAACTTACGGACAGGCTATTAATTATAGATTTAACACACCTATAACCAAAAATTGTCAGTCTTGAGTGTGGCACAAGGGGATCAGACTAAAAGGCTGACACATTGCTACTTTTTCAGATTAGGGAAGCCTGGATACAGGTTTCCTTCCATCATTCCTAAAATGATGCTAATCCCTATTTTGTACAGGCCTAAGGTTTTGCAATTCTGTTGCAGGACAGCACCTATACTAAACGGATTTTCCATTCCTGCTATCTGCTTAGTAGATTAGTTATAGGAGAGGACTCTATAGAACAGTCCGTGCTTGACCTCCACAGAATCTTCAGCTGTCTTGAGTTTTTCCAGTAGAGAAATTTCTCAAACGTTAATGACTAGCAGTGGAGAAAAATTAAAGCCATGCCTGTGTTTTACTAACCACATGTTCATTTTCCCTTCTGAAAAGGGAGATACCAGTGGCCCATTACAGTTGTGAAAAAGGAACGTCTTTATGTAACCTTTAGTTTAATCCACTGTGATGCAGAATGATAACGACATAAAACTAGTAATAGTAAAACTATGTTTAAAAGTATAGCAGTAATAGGGAGTTGGTATATAGTGAAAGAGCATCAAGATGTCTCCTAGAATATTAACTTTGATTTTTTTTTTTCCTTTACTTAGTAATCAATTCAAGTATAGCTAGAAATCATTAGCTAACTTTAAAAACATTTACCTCACTTTAAAGCCATCCTGGCTCACTTTAACGTGGTGAGCTAGAGATTATGATGGAAGAGTAGTGCTGAGGAAGTACCGTGCCTTTTCCCCTCAGAGAGTGATTCTGTGAGTCACGCACTGGAAAACCTTCCCATGTGTAGTGCATTTGACCTAGGTTAATGTAGATATGACAGCTTCTCACCAACTATAAGCCTTCCATGGCTTCTCTACCTCTTGCCTGAGCAGACCCTTGGTATCGAGTCTAAGACCATTTTCTTAATTTTGAGTTCTATGATGCCATCTCACTGAGTCCTATGATGACACCTTGTTTTTGTTTCTCCCTTTGCAACATAAATATACCCTAGTTCTTCCTCTTACCATTCTTTTTACATCTTAAAACTCACATTGTGATGTTTTAAAGATTTTCCTTGTGAGACTGTAATCTCTGTGTTGAGTCATGAATGAAGAAGGAAAAGGCAGGACATTCTTAGTTCTTTCAAGAGAGGAAGGAAGTAGATCATTTTTAGAACCGCTTTAGCCTCTTTATTATGCAGGATTTGATACTGAAATTTTTGGTTTTCTCAAGTTAAAGGCTGATCATTTGCTCTATCACCTCTGTGCAGCTTTTTGGACAAGCTTTTGCACAGAGCCCAGTTTTGGATGTTCTTGCCAAAATTGCACTTTTTTTTTTTTTTTTTTTTAAATTTATACCAGAGGATGATCAGAACACACATGTGATCTTCCATCTGACAATCAGTTTATAGGGACATATGACCAGAGACTTGATACACAGCCAGATGGAAGAAGGAGTATCTTACACAGTGTAGGAATGTGGGAATAAATAAACTGAAGGGCCAAAAATCCTCACCCTGCGGAACTGTGGAACTGGCACTGCAAGACTATTGAGTTAATACATCCTCAGAATGAAAGGACATGGGCTCAAGCCACATGTAAATACAGATTGAGACCAGGTAAGAGTTTTGATTGCATTAAATCTGCTAAGAAAAGTCCATGAAAGCTACTGTAATTTCATATATTTAAAATTTGTTCTCAGTCAAACTAAGACAAATTAATTTCAATAGAGATGTATATATATATATATACACACACATATATAATTCCTTGAAAGAATTCCCACAATTTTGAATGTTTTTTAAAATCCCTATTTAAGATATCACTGTACTGGAAAATTATTTCTGTTTGAGACAGGGTGGGAATTTAGTGGTAACGGCACTACATAAATATTCTACATATACAAGCTTATCACATAATATGATTACCTTGCTCTAGTTTGTATTCTAGAACAAGCGTGTCTGCACAAGAAGTTATTCAGTAAGAATGCTGCTTTATTCTTCACAAATTCCATGCTCAGTCAATCCTTCAGTCAAATCAGCACAACTCTATGTGTAGATAAATCATCGGTCTATCCCTGCTTACATTTACAGGAAGTCTATATGTTCCCAAATGCAGCTGATAGATCTGAAAAGGTCGCCTTTGTTTGTAGAATAAGCATGGGTCTTACAATTCCCCCACCATATGAACCTATTATTTTTTGTTTCCTTTGAAGACCTTATGAACTGCATATCCTTCATATTTTGTGTTCAGTGTTGTTAGCAAATTAATAAGTATGATGCAGAGATAGAAAATCTTTTTCTTTCCTTGTTTGCTGAATAGCCAAGAGGGAGAGTTTGAGTCTGACAATGTTCCATCAACTTGAAATAAAAGTTCATGAGAGAAAAACAAACCTGTTTTTCTTTTGGAAAGAAAAATAAATAGATCTTTGCACTAGTTCATTTTTCCTCATTTAAAAAAGTGTTAGCCCTTCTAAATATAACGCTTTTCATTTCTTCACGTGGTCTAAGTATTTTCATTTGTCACTTGTATTTTTCCTTTCATGACTGCAGCCTTTAAAAAAACAACAATATCCAAGCTCCAGAACTTCCACTGTTAATTTCTATCATTTATCTCCGTTACCAATTTAGCTGTGTTATTTTTAAAAAAGTAAATAGCAATTTTTGCATTTAAAGTGAGACATAAGACTAATCAATGTGTGCAACTAAGACCTACTGCTTGTCATTTAAAATATCAGTAGTAGTTCATATGTTGTTAAATTTATTCCTTTTCTACTTAGTGTAGTTCTTGTACCCCCCCACTTTAATGTTCCTCTCCAATATGGAGTTTAGCACTTCAAGAACAGACCGGGTGGTCTGATTAGCATCTTTCTCTGAACAAACAAGTATATCTTTTTATTCAGTTAATTCAATTGAGCCTAAAAGTTGCCACCACCAAATGGCTACTTTCTTGTCGTAGGAAATAGTGTGGTGCTGGTGGTTCTGGCATGTTTAACACGAACTTGCCCTGGCAAGTTGTCAGAGAGCAATTCTCGAAGAGTCCATGAAGACTGATCTGCCTGTTTCCCTGCTGTAGTTACACCTTTAGCCCCAGTGCTTTCCCAAACAAGGTTGAACAAAGAGGTCAGTAATATTATCACACTGACTGTTGTCGTGCTGTGGGTATGAGTCCACATCACTACTCAAAGTCACAACATGCTATAGGCATCAGGTATTACGCAAGTATTCAATGATGAAGTTTTTCAAAAATGTGCAAGCACCAGACCAATTGGTTTTCTTGCCTGGGAAGTCATGCCAGAGGAAGCCACGCCACAGAAGAAGATTCATGAATAAGGTAATTCATACATTTCAGATACGTGCTCTTTCTTTAAGCACGTATTATCAGCCTTACCAATCATTGGTTGTTCTGATCTGTGACGTAGTAAAAATAAAGATATATTTAGGAATGAAACAGTCTGTAATTGTGTCACTCTGCCTGCCCAAGAACAGTATAAATTTTGTAGGCATCAGCTCCATGGCATTCAAGGCAGAAGCTGCCTAGCAAAGATCATTCCTAAGGCCTGACTGTCTTTCCTTTGCAGATGTGGGATGTTCAGAACCAGCACAATCCAAAGCACCTCACCCGAGTAAGCACACCATCTCTCAGCAGACTGTAGTAAGGGGGCAAGACAGCACATGATACACTTAGATTTAGAGATTTCCTCAGGGCTGTCATGCTGGCAGCATCTTGACTCAGAATATAAAATGCCCATTCCTTTCTTCCTCTAGTGTCCCTTTTTAAAGTATATGCTAAAGAAAATTCTTTCACAAATCGCCACCTACCGGAGTCTTGTTTGGTTCAAATGTTATACCCTTTGCTTTTGAGTTTTCTTTACAAAGAGCTGTTTTCCTTTAAATCAGAAGATTTTATGTTTGATATCAAAATAGCCATTTTGGTTGTTCACTGTGTTCACATTGCAGCATGGTGTTTCATTTTAAGGAGGAATTATCTTTGGCAGGCTTCTTCTCTTCAGAAATATAAAAGTTGATTTGTTTTACTTAAGATTCTGTGGGTTTTGCTAATAATTCATTTTCCAAAGAAAAAAAAGTAATGGTTTGTTGGGATGGCCTTTCTCGTCAGAAGGAAGTTTTTACTTGTGATGTGGTTGGCTTATACTGGTTGTTTTGTGATTTACCTCTAGTTTAAGAAAACAAGTTTGGGGTTTTAAAGTGTTGGAAGGAAAAATACATACTTTTTAAGTCTAATGTTTGTCTAACCATTAATGCCAATCACATTCCTTCTGTTATAATGCTGTTACTTATGCTGTATTTTGTCCCTGTCTACCAACTCCCCAGTTTTAATGGTTTTCAATGGGATGGTGCTAGTTGGGTTATCAGCTCCTTCCCGTCATAGCTATTGGGATGTGTAGCTCACTTCTGAAATATATTGTCCTCCATCCTAAGAACAGTTGTGTTATATTCCTGTTGTTCCCAGAGGGGCAGAATTTGATTACTTTACAACACTGCTGGTGAGTCCTTTGCCATTGGCAGTGACTTGAGACAGAGTGAAAAACAATGAGTTACCACTGTACACTTTAAAACAAACAAACAAACATAAGACCTTCACCTGCCATCAGAAAAGCTCATCAGCAGTGCTCCATTGGTTACAAACCTTCTTCTGATTTTGCTCTTAGTTTATTCATGGCCAGCTAAAGTCCATTTAGTCTTTTGCCAAAATTCTTTTAATTTAAATAGTCCTTCTTTTTCTTCTAGCATTTTAAGTAACACAGTTAGACAGCAATCCTATCCTCTAAGCTTTTGTTATAGTAGACTAAACAAATCAAGCTGGTTTAATCTCATTTCATAAAATAAGCTTTCCATTGCACTGATCTTCCTAGTAGTCCTAATGCTCTACTTACTCTACTTCCAGTTAATCTCTCCTGAATGCAGGTAAGTAGACTGTGTGTGGTATTTCAGGTGAGCTCTTCCCTGCACTTTCCACAGTGCTGTTAATTTTCCATGTCTCTATTGGAGGTTACTCCAGTTGCCTGACACCTGCGATCTATAATCATATTGAATTTCAGAAGAGCCTTATTAATACTGAGAAATGATACTTCTGCTGCCATGTTAGCTTAGAACATTTGTTATGTTTTTATCAAGGTTTTTTAGTGTAGTATGATCCACCTTGACAAATCCCAGACCGTGTCTTAAAAATATCCTTTGGATTCACTTTGAATAACTCCTTACTGAATTTTAAAATAATTTGTTCTACTGTCCCTTCTTCCTTCCAATTAGTTGTTGCAAAACGTTGGTGATTACTGGGATTGGAACGATGAGCATAAAAATCTCAGACTTTGTTCCCCCACCTCCCCACCCCTTAGAGTAGTTTGTTCATTCTTTTTGTGGCAGTCTTGTTCTGGTTAAATTTGGTAGATACTCCTTGATACTGACATGATCTCTTGTATTCCAGAATTCTGAGCTGTGGTGAAGATTAACTAGTCTCCCAGAATTCAGAGCTGTTACAGATGTAATTTTCTTTCTACTTTACTTGATTTTCATTTTCTAACATCTTTCCTGTTAGCAAGGTACCTTTCACCCCCTACTCTGTATTTAAATTAATGCAACATATCAGTTTGAGGCTGGGAACATGCCTGCATTATCCTTAATCTCTGCTACATTCCTTTCTTTCTTTGATTTTATGTATGTAACTGAAAAATATTTTCATCCATTTTAATATCTTTCGCAGAGCCTAACACAGCTTCTCTTCTGGCAGTTCTTGCTTCACCTCCACACTTCTTAGATAAGGGCTGATTAGCAAAGAAAAGGAATTTTTCACACATTATTTTTGTTTTTATGTAATCTGTTTATTGAGGTGATAGTATATAGGTGATAGTTATGTCTGTGTTATATTTCAGGTTTCTTTTTCTTTTCATTTCTTCTCTGTGTTTGGAATAAAGATTCTTGGTCATCTTAACACCCTTGGCCTTAAGTGACAAATCTCTATACTCAATGTATTAGGTCCTCAGTCCAGCTGACCTGACCACACCAGTTTGCCCTTCTGAAATTGAAACTTTTAGTTAAAAACTTACTTCTGTTTGACATAAAGCAGTTTTGTCTGACTTGATCCAGAGCTAACTTCTACAAATGGCTTACTTCTAATATTCTCATTACATATTAGTAATAGAATATAAAACATCTTATTGTCTCTTTTTGTTTCAGTGAGGATTTGATGAAGTGCATTCAACATTGCATCCAAAAATAATGGGATGTTGCTGTTATGGGTAAGATCTGTAGTTCAATTTATGTCTACATTTCCAGCTATAAACAAATGCCCTTCGCCACTGCTCCAGGGGAAAAAAATAGCCAAGTCATGTTGCGCACACATAGGCCCTGCCACAATGTCAGAATCTAAGATATTTTCATGCTTTCCTATATTGTAGTGAGCTCTGACAATACTACCACTAGAGTTAAGCTGAGCTACAAATAAATAAATAAATAAATAAATGAGAAAGAGAGATAGCACCTGCAGTTCAGCTCCTCTGAAAATCATTTTCTTAGGCTATAAAATGGATTAGTCTCTAGCCAATCTTTAACTTGCTTTTGAGTAGGTCTGCATATATAGCCCACTGTTCACTCTGCTCTGCCTCCCATTCCGTGTCTGCATCTGGCCAACAGCGGATATGAGTATGCTACAGCTGCTAGCTATAGGGTATTTAACTTGAGGTGTAAAGGTTTGTGATTTAGCCCTGGAGGTCCCAGGTAATGAGCAAGATGATGATTATTACACTTCCAGAATTGTATGTACTCACATTCCTAAGGAGAGCTTGTGATGGGGGTGTGGAGAGCATAGTTTCCTTTTATCTGTTCTAAAGCACACAATTCATTTCTTTCCAGAATTGAACTATTACAAAATACATCAAAAGAGACTTCACAGAAATATGTCTGTCCACACTTTAGTGTTTGCAACAAAAAGACTGGGGTAGTGTTGCACAAATGAGTTTAACATTTAATAGATGATGAAATAACATGGTTATGCAATGATTGTTTTCAAGATGAAGATATAAAACTCACCACTTGGTTCTGCTACTTCTCAAGTCAGTGTGTAAATGAGTCACTGTGTAAACGAGTCACTGTATCCATCCAATCACAAACTGGGCTAAATACTAACCTAAAACTGTTATTTGTGTCAGCCAGGTTGATTAGCTATCAGAACAGGTGTAGGTATTTTTCAAGGTGCTCTGTACTAAAGTAATACTAACAATAGTAATTATGCCATTCTTTACACATAAAGTCTCTCTCTCTCTCTCTCTTTTTTTTTTCCTTTATAATTTACTCCCTAATTTAAAGGATTTTTAATTCTCATTGTTGTGGTTTATTTTTAGAATTATTATTCCATTATTTTCTTGGAAGAGTGCCTGGTCAAGTCTTCTCAGTATAAATTATATATACAAGCTAAAAATGCACACATTTCACCCATCGCTGAAATGCAGCAATCTTTTAGCTAAAACGTTGAAAGAGGTCTGATGGAGCAGATGTGACCATTAAATTCCCTGTGTCCTTACTACCTTGGGAGATATCAGCTCAAAGTTGACTGCACCTGTGTTACAATAGCCAAAACCCACTTGTGTGTTCTCCTTTCCATCTAAAAGTGTGTGTGTGTGTGTGTGTGTGTTCGTGTTCAAGGTCTTTTTTTTTTACCTGTTTATTTCTGATCCACCATGGGTGATTTCTTCAGATTTTTGGAACCTTCTTGTCACAGCTGGAAAAGCAAAATTCCCACAGGTTCCCCCGTGGAAATCCCAAGTTCCTTCACAAATTGTCATGAAAAATAGAACTGTGTGGGACATACTTAATTCTCATTAATACAGAACTTGAATTTGTAAGATTTAGGACTTTTATTGTAATTACTACTACTACTACTGCTGCTGCTGCTGCTACTACTACTACTACTATTATTATTATTATTATTATTATTATTATTATTATTATTATTATTA
>JAPSGF010000058.1:2636764-2649975 GCA_035772895.1 Perdix hodgsoniae | reverse complement strand
TTATTATTATTATTATTATTATTATTATTATTATTATTATTATTATTGTCCCAGGAGAATTGTTAGAAAACTTTTTCTGATGTCAGGTTGACCAGAATTTCACACCAGGTTTTGAATTTAGCATATGTGTATGTTTCACAGCTTAAAAGGATAAATGTGAAGTGACACGATCCCATTAAACAGCAAGCACAATTAACCATGTGGAACATGGTGTTTATACAAGTCTAACTGTTTTTGTTAGAAGAGTAAATATTTTCTTCTCCAGAGATTTATTTTTTTATTCCCTTATCTATGATCTGGTATATAGGCAGCTATAATGATACACAAGTATCTTCTCTACTAGGGATAAACTATACTGGTAACATTTATCACTAATGGTATTCAGCATTATTCTTGTGTACTTTGAGAATATCTACATGTAGGAAACTCTACCCTTCTAACTCAGACAGCCTGGAAATAGTGTAAAAAATGTGCTGTCAATTGAGGAGGTAAGACGTGCTCTAACACTTCCACAACTCATTTAACTCTAGAACAAGATGGTGACACTCCTGGTAGTCAGTTTGTTCAAGATTTGTCAGTACCTGATTTGTAGATACATCAACAACTATTTGTTTCTCCACCTAATGATACAGTTAATAAACTTTTCTTTCATTTTCTCCATCTGGTCTAAATTCCATTCTCAGTCTTTTTATAAACCCGTTGATGTAAGTAGGATATCTGCTTTTGATCAAGAATAGCTTTTTACCCTAACTCTGTAAAATCAGCATGAAGACCATAATTAAAAATGTGATTAGTTCTCTTCATAAAATCTCTTTGACACCTCTACTGGAATGCATTTAGCAGCTGATCCTTCTGAAAAATAACTTATTTCTGCTCATCTGTTTTATCTGGAACACATTCCCTCAGCCTGCTGGTACAATATATGTTTAAGGAAATTGTAATCTTGCAAAGGGAGGGGAATTAGGAGGGTAGGTAGAAAGATGTCCAAAAAAAAAAAAAAAATCAACATTTTTGAGTCATAGGCTGAAGTATTTTACTGTGGCAAATAGCTGTACTGTTATGGGGTTTTTTTTGTGTGTTTTTGTTTGTAACAGAGTCTCAGGGAAAAAAAAAAAAAAAAAAAGTCAGAAAAATGCCAGTTGGCACAACTAACATTTTTGACTGCCTTTGCCTCTGTCTGTTGGTGACTTCTTGTGGAGTGCAACATTGGTGGGGTGAGCAGCAGTAGGATGGGATGGATGATCTCTGGTGCTTCCATATGGAGTGAAACAAAGTGACAAATACCAAAAAGGAGAACTGCATTACCATGCAATGCCAACTCTTCTACAAGAACCTCATTACCCCTTTTTATTTGCTGTGTAATCAATGCAGGCGGTGTGAAAATTTTAGTAAGGCCTTGCTAGGCAAAGGTTGCTGTCCCCTAACGTGCAGTGATGGCTTGGACTTGCTTTAAAAAGGGATTACTCTAAGGTCTCCGTTATTTATATAACAAGTTAGTGAGTACAGATCAGTGTTGCATTGCTGTTTTACCTGAATAGGAGAGTATCCAATTCTGTAATTATCATCTAGGATGCAAAAGGGTAGTTGAAAGTTGTTAACTCTTTTTTGTGTAGAACGTTTTTCTCTTGGATGAAGGAAGACATGGTGGGAACCTGATTAAATCTCCTTCTGAACGCTGACTGGGAAACCGGAGCTCCAGGCTTTGGCAAGCTCGGCAACCAGCAGACTTAATAGTCTCGTTCCTTCCTTCTCCTTTCCCCGGCCTAGTGCATTTTTATGCAAAGTGAAATGCCTTCAAAGGAGGGGTGGGGATTTTTCCCACATGAGAATAGCCCAGTGATTAGGAGCCCTAATAAGCGAGAACTGTGGGCTTAAGACTTCCAGATCTGGGAACTGATGTGTTCTGCGTTGAGATGAACGCTTAAGGCATGGAGAAAAAAAAAAACAGCAGGTGATGTTGGCAGTTCGTCCTTGCTGGTAGGAGAGAACGTCTCCTCCAGAAAGGATTAAGGACTTCGAGCTGCGCAAGACAGAAGATAGGTTTCCTGCAAATGTCAGCTGGATCTTGGTTTGAGAATCTGGTCCTAAGATTACTGACCTGAGTGAAACCACATTATACTGCAGCTGCAATTGTGTGTCTTGTGATGGCTGGCAGGGTGTCAGGAGCGGGATCACTTCCACAGTGTGTTCCAATCCCAGCTCAGTGGATCCCTCTAAAGCTGTGACAGTGGGATACACTGTACCAGAGGCCTTTCCCAGCCAACAGGGCTTTGCCTTGGAAAGGGTTGAGCAGTTGGGAATCCCTGGTTCTGCTGGGCTTGGCAAAAACAGCGAGGCCTTTTGGTGAAATAGTCACCAGGTGACTTCTCCCCAGGGCTGGGCCATCCCAGTCAGCTCTCCCTCCCGGGAAAGCTGGGATGTCCCGGCAAGAGGGGTGGGCTGGGCTGGAAACCTCGGGGCCGGGCTGCAGGCTGGTAGCCGATTGCTGCTTCTGCTCAGCGTCTCGGTCAGTGGGTAGCAGCGAGTGTAAGAGGGAAGGAAGGCTGGACAGGCAAGGGTGGGGCACGAACGCTGAATCTGCAATGGGAAGGGTAGGTTCGTATTTCCCGGCAGTTCTGCTGTCCTACCTGAAACCTGCACGTGTCTTCTATCACCTTCAGTAGTTATCCCCATCCCTTTAACAAGGCTCTCGCATCACCCCCGTGCCTCCAACTGCATCTGTGCGGGGCAGACGGAGCCCGGCTGGGTCCGACCCGTGGGCAGCGCCGGAGCCGCGGGGCTGGAGCTGCCCGGTGCGGGGTGCGGGGCGGCTTCGGCTCGGGGCGGGGTGCAGCCGGGGAGCACAGGGCGATCTCTGGTGTTGAGTAAGGTCCACCAGGTGAAGGCTGGTTGGGTGCAGTACTCCTAAAGAGACTAAGAGGGAATGGGAGAGGGGTTTGTGAAACCTGGAGCCTGTGTACTTCTAAGGAGAATTAAACTTGCAGTTACACATCGCAAATCCTTTCCTAAAAATAACTGCTGCCCGTCCAGTAGCGGTAATGACTCACTCCATAAGTGTTCCTCGGTCTGTTTGATCTCGGTCGCTCAGTAGCGTTTCACCCCTCCACCCCACCCCCGGTTTAGAAACAATGGGGAAACGCGTTGCTGGGATTCGTGGTAATTTCTCACCGGCGATACAGGGGCTGTGTTCTGTAACAGCGCGGATTATTAGAAACTTGTAATTTGCAGTTCGCATTTGCCATCAAGATCACAGCAGGGAAAAAAAGGAGACTCGAGGCTGTGGTGGCTTCAGTAATTCCCCTTCCTCGCTTTCATGCGACGATGGAAAGAGCAACGCTTTCAGAGCAAACTTGCTTGAGCGTAATATACAGTGACTTCAGAAAGCGCAATAAAATCAATTAATGTTGCAAAAGCATTGGCCAAAAAGAAGGCGGCGAGAGAATTTATGGAAATGGAATGGATTTACAAGCATTTATCCTGCGACTTGATAAACAGCAGTGGGAAGCCGAGATGGGGAGAATAATTAGTCCCCAGCCTCGGTGAATTTTGGCAATTTATTGTTATAATTTTATTCTTTCGGCGGTTATTCAAATTTATATTTTAATTTTGTGATGTGAAGCGCGGGGGGATTAATCTGAACTTTGGTCTCGGCTTCCTCGGGAGCTGCGTTCCTCTGACATTTTCTGCGCTCGCGAAGCGAAGCGTGATCTGTCACTTGCCAGGGCTGCTCCACACAGAGAGCTCATTCTTCGCCGCTCTGCGTGTCTTTTAAGGGCCGTGATCATTGGCCTTGGTAAATAACGTCGCCGACGGGGGCAGGATCAGCTGTTCGCCTCCCTGGGCGCCAGCATTTTTTCTCCCTTTGATTTCCGAGGGCGTTCTCGGCAAAACTTTGGGAGAGCGCTGGCGGCGTGGCGGCCGCAGGATGTGGGGCTGCTGAGTTGCGCCAGCGCCGAAACTTTTCTGCTCGCTCACAGAAGTTTGCAGCGCTGTTATTACAGCAGAAACGAGACAACATCTACGGTGGAGCAAAGATTACAATTTCCAGAAGTCAGAATTTATTACAGTTAAACTGTGATAAGATCCCATCTGTTATGAACACATGTAGCGCCAATTGTTTTTCATACAACTGCAATTTATTTACCCTTCAGACTGAATGAGATTACAAGAGTGATTTAAAAAAAAAAAAATCACCAATGCCACATTCCCCCCTCTCTCCCCCCCCCCCCCCCCCCCCCCCTTTGTCCGGCCTATCTGCTTCCATCTCGCTAAATCCATTTACGCTGCGATTCTTCCCTTCGGATGAGCTCCGCCATCCCTGCCGCCCCCGCACGCACAATCTCGCTAGGGCCGGGCCGCCTCCGCCCGGTGCCGCCGCTCTGCCCGGGGCCGCGGGGAGCCGCGCCCGGCGCCCCGTGCGGAGCGGAACGGCCGCGCTCCTCCGCAGCGCCCCGCGGGGGCGGGCCCGGCAGCGCCGCCTGGCGGGCGGGACCCCACGGCCGTCCCGCTACCGGCACGACCCCGCCGGGCCGCAGACAAAGGGAGCCGCCTCTCGCCCGCCGCCGTACCGGGGGGCTCGGGGCCCCTCACCTCGGGGGAGCGGCCGCTGGGCGAAGCGAGAGCCCGAGGGCACGGAGTGGGAGGGCGGCGACCTCGCGTTCCCATTTGGTCGTAGTAGTTGGGGAACAGGAGGTGCGGCCGCCCGTCCTCCTGCCCCTTCCCGCAGAGGTGGCGAGGATCGAGGAGCGCGCGTTTCGCAGAGCAGAGAGGGAAATGTGAGGCTGTTGCTTAAATATAAATCGTTGTTTGACGTTCTCACCGCGATGGCCTAAGAACAGCAATCTAATTTTGTTCTTTAGAACTGTTCTGAGGCATATATATATATATGCGTGTGTATGTATGCGTATATATATCCTCCAGGTTTCAGTAGGCGTCCTCTGCTGCTCTGTTATCATTACTGCTTGCCTTGATGTGACGTTGAAGACAGATGACAGCATTGTCAGGTTGTCTTTAATTCATCTGAAGTCATAAAAAAAATAATAAAACACACACGAGGCTTCTTGCAATATCCAAAGCCTGAACGGCTTCGCTTTGTTCCACGCAGGGGACAGACGGGGTGGCTGCGAGGGGAGCGGGGATGGATTTCAGACACGAGGGCAGGAGGGACCCTGCGCAGCGCTGAGCGGGCGCTTCCCGGCCCGCGGCCGGAGGGGTCCGTACCGCAGCACCTGGCGGGCCCGGCTGGGAGCGCCGGCACCGGAACGGCCTCTCCGTGTTTATGCACAACCCGAAAGCGCAACGCGCTCAAATTTCAGCCCCGTCTCTGCTGCCTAAGCAGCGTACCTCCGGAGAGGTGAGAGCTTTCGGTGCTGGGGTACGTCTTGTTGTTTTTTTTTTTCTTTTGACGCCTTTATACTTCTTCGCAACGTTTTATTTTTATATGAATGTTTTCATGTGAAAAGCGAATCTGCCCCCAGCTGCCACGTAGCGAGGCGTGGGAGAGCCCCAGTGGGGAACCGCCACCTCCGCCCGGGGCTGTGGGACCGTCGGGCAGTGTGTGAGCTCGGGGCTGGAAGTTAACGGGGCAATTCTCGTGGCCCGGATGGAAAGGAGAGCTGGTAATGCTGCCTCCAGATCTTTTCCAACTTCAAATTCGCTCTTTTTAGGAAGAAACAACAACAACACCAAAAGGCGTCCTACCGAAAGCCTGCAGTGAAAGCCAATAGTATAAAAGAAAGGCAGTATTTCTCTCTGTCTTTTCTAAATATGAAAGAGTGGAGTTTGGTCTGTATTTCAGAGAACAGGAATGCACGTGTGCCCCTGTTCGGGCCAGCCTGGGCCTTTCCAGGCTGCGCTCGCCTGGGCCATCTCGCTCACAGCCCACACGGCTCAGCAAAGCCCCGGCGCAGGGAAGCGGGGCCGCAGCGCTCAGGGCGGATTTGGAGGTGGTGGGGAACGACTTCCCCATCCCACAAAACGGGACCTCCTACCGCTGAGTAAATCCCCCCTGTCGCAGAGGCATCCCCGTGCTCAGCTCCGCCGTCCGTTTACTGCGCGGAAATCAGGAAGGCAAACATGTATGTGTGTGTTCGGTATCGACCTGCGCGCACAAGCCAAGATACATATGCCCATATAGGCCGAGATATACTGCAGGAACTCCTTTGCTGTCTGTGGAGTCTGTGTTTTATTGTTTCATAAAACCAGCTTAATTACATTTCCCCATAGATAAGATAAACAGAACCCTTCTTTTCTAAGCGTCGCTTATCAGAAGTATTTTGTCGAAGCGGCACCCAGAGCGAGCCTCGCACAGCGCCGGGAAAGTCATTAATTTTTATTTTGGTTCTTCGGTTGCACTTAGCGTCTGACAGGAGTTGATTTAAATATTACATGAGTTTATCTTTAGTGTTCAAAAAAGATTTGTGAGGAAGATGAAACTGTTTAATTCAAACTAATGTATGCCTGACTCCGGTCAGATCGATCTGAGTTTGGGGTTGTGATGGGTTTTGCCCTTCTGTTGCTTGTCCTCCCGAGCTGGTTTTTCACTGTGAAATTACTTTAGTTCGGTGGCATGGACCAGCGGCTGCTGTCAGCTCCTCGAGCCATCCAGCTAGTCGGAACGGGAGAACGAAATAACAAACGCGGCCCTTTTACCTAAAAACATTAATGTCCATAAGTCAATCTCCATTAGAAAAAATAGCGAATTTCCTAGATTAATATCAAAATCCTCCGTGACACTTGCCAGGTCAAATATTTAACAAGCCGGGGAGAGAGCCCTCCTTAGCACCGCTCTCCATATAAAATAAGCCGTTTCCATTTGTCATTAATGTCGCTGACAGTATCTGAGCAGAACGGCAATAATAACGTTAAGCGCTCATTTTATCACTCGCATCGGAACCCCTCGCGCACAACTTTCAGAGCTGGGAGCCGCAGCGCTGCAATTAAGGCTCCGGCGCACGGAACTCCCCCGCTCTCCCTCCGACAGACCCGAACACCTGGCTGCTGACGGATTGCAGCGAGCGGAGTCGGAGGTGCAGCTGTTAGAAATCTTTAATTGTGGAGTGCGTGCGGAGAAGCGGCGGTGCTTTTTGATCGCCGTAACGGCACCGGGCTCGCACGCCCCGCTGGAGCCGCAGCGGCCCTTTCCCCTACTCGCGGGTGGCGGAGGGCCCGGGGCCGGGCTGCGGCTGGGTTGGGGCTGCGGCTGGGTTGGGGCCGCGCCGCTCGGCTGCCCGCCGACTCCTGCCGCCTCCCGGCCCCGCTCGCGGCCGATGCATTTTATCAGTGAAGTTTGCTCGGTGCGGTTAACGGCGCTGCCCTTCTCTCCTTTCCCCGAACTCATCAGTTCACAACGAGAGCTCGTTTTACATTCCCCAAACCGGCGCTCCGCGCTGCTCCTTTTCCCATTTAAGGGGGGGGAGGGAACCACCGCTCGGTGAAAGCGCCGAGCCGCTCCGTGCCGAAGGCGGAGCAGTGTCCCCAAAGAGCCGCTCAGCACCCGCCGAGCTCCGTGCGGCCCCGCTCCGAGCCGGGCCGGGAAAACGCCGGCCCTTCGTTAGCCGCCCGCTCCTCTCCGCTCTGCACGTTAACGCTAACTCGCACCAATTATCAGGAGTAAATGTATTAGACTAATTAGCATCTGGGCACCGCGGGAAACTTTGAACAGTAATTGTATCGCCGGGATACGGGAGGAGGGAGGCAGGCCAACTCCTCGCCGAGCCCGGCCGCCGCTCGCCTTGTGCCGGGCCGGCAGCGGGCGGGGCGCGGAGCCCGGCTGTCCGCGGGCGCGGAGCCGCTCTTCCCATCGGCGCGGTGCAACGCGGTGTCGGCGGCCGCTCCTGGCCGCGGCGGGACCGTGCCGGGCGGGCAGCAACGCGGCCGGGGCGGCCCTCGGCATCGCTCCCGGCTGCGGGCGGTATGCTGGGATCCTTCCTCCCCGGCCCTTCCCTTCTTCTTAAAAGAAAAGCAGCTCCCAGAGCAGTCCGATTTTTTTATTATTATTATGATTTTGTTTCTTTTGTTTGTTTCTTTCTTTTTTTTCTTTTTTTTTTCTTTTTTTTTTTTTTTTTTTTTTTTTTTTTTTTTTTTTTTTTTTTTTTTGCATTGCGGTACGAACTGAAGAGAGAAAGAGATTGAAAATCACCGGGTGAGATCAAATAGCGCTTCCCAATTACTTCGGAACTTCTCACTTAGAAAAGGAGATGAATGGTTACGCGTTACACTGTAAAAAGCTTTTGGATAATCTTCTTACTCTTTTACCAACAGTGCTGCCTTCCCCGCGTCTCTTCCTAAAGAAAGAACGCCGCCTGTTAATTGAAGCTCGCATCGAAAAGAAAACGGTTTTCACAGTAAAATGCTCTTTTGAGAGGGAAAAAAAAAAAAAAAAAAAAGTTCGTTTTCCTCGGGAAAGAGGCAGAGACAGGAGAGGAGTGAAGCTCAGCCTGCCTGCTCCGTGCCCACCAACTCTACTGAAAGGGAGGAAAAAAGATTTAAAAATAATAATTAAAAAAAACCTTTTCGTCTTTTTTTTTTTTTTTTTTAAAAAACCCCTGGGTTGCAATAATAATAATATATATATATATTAAAAAAACCTATTTTTCTCTCTTCTTCTTTTTTTTTAAATAATTTTTAATTAAAATTGAATAAACGCTGAAGGAGAAAGTAGCGACTGCCCTCATCCAAGACCTACTCGGGTTTATAACAGAATCCAAGCGTATGAGGAAAAAAAAAAAAAAAAGAAAAAAAAAAGTAAAACCTTTTAATACATCAAATATACGGAATTTTAATCTTTAAAGCGATACATTGTCTATTTTAGTACATGACGTAAACCTTACTTAACCCTCGTTACAGGGTGGACTTAAAAATTAAAAATAGTTAAGTGTTCCTTTTAAAGAACAAAATAAGGCAAATGAGGTTTTTGGAATAGAATTGTTTTTGTTTTTCTTCCAGAATACATACAAAAAAATACCAATTCTCTTTCAAGGGTATACACCTTAAAAATAATTGCAATTTGAAATTATAACTGACAAATTGCGAGTTGTTTTTTTAGTAACAAACATGCATGTAAATTTTTTTGTTGTTGTTTCAATGAGACATTAAATAAGAACGTACAATACAATCATAGCAATTTTAAAGTAACATTAAAGAGAAGACCTCTATCTTTTTATTTATATTCTACAATGGGTGTTCCACTTTTACCTATTCAGCTCAGTTAAGTAATGCACTTTATGATTCGTTGTCCCGCTTGAAGCTAACATAAATAAATACAGTGCTCACGGATCCAGTCCTCAGATGAACACTATCGTATAAAAAGTCCCATTTCTGTTTTGTGGGTGTTTTTTTTGTTGTTGTTGTTATTGTTGTTGGGGGTTTTTTTTGTTTGTTTTTTCCTTGCCGACTTCCACCGAGTTCGGAGGGCTCCATCCCTCCCTCCCTCCCTCCCCCTCCCTCCCGCCCGCGCCGCTCACTGGTAGCCCAGCGCCGAGGCTGTGGTGAGTCTCTGCCCGTACAGTGCGTAAGGGGAGTAGTAGGGTCCCGTGGCGGCGGGCACGGGCACGGGCGCGCCGGGGGTGGGCAGCGGGCTCTTGGAGTACGGGTGGTAGCGGCTGCCGAGTCCCAGAGCGTGGTGCGGGCTGCGCAGCGCCAGCGTGCCCGGGCTGCCCGGGGCGCCCGTGGTGGGGATGTGCATGTGGCACGCCATGGCCGCGGCCGCCGCGCTGGCCAGCGACGAGGAGCTGGGGTAGCTGGAGAGGAGTTTATCGGTGCCCGGGAAGGCAGTATGGGTCCGCAAGTGGCTAAGCAGCTCCTCCGAGGTGGCGAAGCGCTTGTCGCAGGGTCCGTTGGCCGACACCCAGTTGCAGATGTGCGGCTGGGGGTCGTTGGGGAGCATGAAGCCGTAGGGGTACAGGGGGTGGCCGGCCAGCGAGGGCGGCGTGGCGCCGGTCAGCGAGGAGTGCACGCCGTGCAGGGGGTGCGTGGGGTACACCAGGGGGTATCCGGACTTGAGGGCCTGGTCGTGGGCGCAGGAGGCGCCGGCGGCGCCGGCCAGGTGGCTGGCGCAGTGGTAGCTCAGGCAGTACGGGTCTCGGCACAGGCTGGCCGTCATCACCGACGGCGGCGACGCGCCCGCCAGCGGGCTGGAGCCGGCCGGCTTGCTGCAGCCCAGGCTGCCCGCGGCCGCCAGCTGGGCCCCCACCAGGCTGGAGGATTTGGTGGGGTCCAGCGCCACGCCGTGCGGCAGAAACTGCGGCGGGTAGCCCGCGTACGCCCCGGCCAGCGTCCCCGGGTAGCTCATGCCCGCCGGAGGCAGCGGGAAGACGGTCTGGCCCGGCTTGTAGGGGGAGACGGGGGCCACGAGGCCGGAGCCCAGCACGGAGGCGGAGGAGGTGGCAGTGGTGCTGCTGCAGGAGGAGGCGGAGTCCGAGGCGATGGGCTTGGAGCCCGGAGCGCTCTCCTGGTGCTGGTTGACCTCCACGTTAATCCCGGCACAGCTCACGCTAATCCGGCCGTGGCCGATGCCGGCGGAGCCCGGGCCGCCCTCCGCGCCGGAGCCGCCGCTCTTGCCGCAGCTCTCCGAGTCCTTCTTGTCCTCCCCGCCTTTGCCCTCGGCCGGCAGCAGCCCGGGCGAGCAGGCGGAGGCGCTGGAGTTGGGGCTGCCTGTCCTTGGGGTGAACGGCTGGCAGGTGGCGCTCGGCACCCGGAATCCCGACTTCTCCCCGGCCGCGACCCCCGCCGCGGGGGTGCCCGCGCAGCCCGCCGCCCCCGGCTCCTTCTTCTCCGCTCCCGGTTTGGAGTAGGGCTTGAAGCTCGACTTGTCCTCCACGCCGATGTCGCTGAGCTTCAGAGGGCCCGACTTGGAGTCCTTGTCGCCTCCGGAGCCATTGGAGGTGACCGAGGAGAGTTTGGAGGAAGGGGACGGGTCCGGCTTTCCTATCTGCGAGCAAGTTTGTGCCAAAAGGGCCAGGGGGCTTTTCTTCGCATCCAGCTGCAGGAATTAGACACACAATGACAGAGGTTTAATGGGGGAGTCCGCTCAAAGAAAAAAAAAAAAAAAAAAGAAAAAGAAAAAAAGAAAAACCAAAAAGCCCGGAGCGTACCTAGTAGGTCTCTTGTCCCGCGCGTTTTTGCAGGGGCCAGCCTGGAAGCGATGAACGATTTCGTGCGCATTCATCACCCTGACAGCCCCCTCCCCTGCATGCACCATTTTCCACAAAGCCTTTAAAGAGGGCTTAGGGCTCGCTGGAGCCGTGCGAGCACCTCCTCGGCCCCCCAGCGCCCACCGGGCAGCGCCCACCTCGCACCGACCCCCGTCTCCGGCGTGAGGGAGCCCTCGGGCCGCGCCGGCTGCCGCATTTCTGCGCCCTGACCGCGGCCGCTATTTATAATCAGAGCCCGGACGAGCCGGGCTCCGGGGGGGAGCCGCGCTTCGCTCCGCAGAGACTCAGTGAAATCATTCATTCGCACGGACACACCCTTCCCACCACCCTCTCCATTTCGAGGTCCGCTTCCTAAAACAGCGAGGGACCCCGACAGCGTGGGGAAAGGGAGAGCGGGGCCCCGAAACCCCCAAAAGACGGCGAAGACGGAGGGCCGAGCGCCGCCATAACCGCCCCGCGCCGCGCCGAGCCCGTGCCCGAGCACCCCCCGCAACGCCCGGCAGCTGCGAGCGCGGCGTGGCCGGATCGTGACCCCGGAGCGGGGCGCTTCCTTCCACCCACCGCTCCTCTCTCTCTCTCTCTCCAAATAAATAAATAAATAAATAATAAAAAAATAATGTATATATAAAAAAATACACAACACATATATATAATAAGGCATTTTTAAAAATCAAAAGGAGTAAAAAAAGATCAAAAGAGCAAAAATGAAAGTTTATTCAAAAAGGAATCGCCAGGCAGCCGAGTAAACACGGAAACGACGACCACGCGCAGCTCCTCGCACTAAGATCAAAGGCGCCCGTCTCCGGTGCGACCGCGACCCGGAGCGGAACGGGCGCGGGGCAGCCGCCATGCAGGGCGGCCAGGGCACGGAGGGGCCGGGGCTGCTTACCTCGATGGGGCTGACGGGCGTGGAGGGGAGAGGCTGCAGGTACTCGGGGTGTAGAATGTGGCCGGTCCGCGCCGTGAGCATTTTCAGCACCTTGATGGGCAGGCGGTTGGCTTGGCGCAGCGGGTCCGAGGGGGGGACGGCGTGGAAGCAGGGCTTGGCGGAGGCGCTGCCGGGGCTCCCAGCGTGCCCGGTCGGCCCGGCACTGAGGTCGGCGGCGCTGCGGCTGCGGCGGGGGCTGCCTCCGGGCTCGCTCAGGCTGCTGCTGCGCTTACTACTTCTGAGAGCAGAAAGCGAGGGCGATGTGATCATGACCCAAAACCTCGCATGAAAACTGGGGCAAGTCGCGCCGCTCGCACTCGGAAACGCTCGCTCGCTTTCTGCGGGCGAGAAGGGAAAAAATCCACACGCCCCCCGAGGAGGAAAACAAACATAAAATGTCCCGCGGCTCTCGCTGGCGGGGAGGGCGTGGGTGGGGAGGGGGGGGGGGGAAGGGGGAGCCGGCCGGAGAGAAAGAGGAGGAAAAAAAGCCGAGTAATCCGTGCGCTGCGAGGGGCGGGGGGCGCGGGCGGCTGCGCCGTGCCCGGCCGCTCTCGGCTCCCGGCTGCGGCGCGGCGCGGGGCGGGCGGGCGGAGCGCTCGGCTCCGCGCTCAGTTGTGCTGCGAGCCGCTGCCCATCCAGCCCGGGGTCTGGCGGAGAAACTCACTTCAAAAGCAGCTGAATTAGTCTGAGATTAAAGCCTTTGCCGCCTTCCAATCAAATGGGACCCCGAGGTGATTGGAGGGTCAAGGGGATGTGACGTTCCCTTTTCTGGGGCTTTTTTTCTCTGTTTTTAATGGGCTCTCGCTCTTTTTTTTTTTTTTTTTTTTCCCTTCCTTTTTCCTTCCCCCCCCCCTCCCCCTTCCCCTCCTTCCTTGTTTGCGCTCCCAGGACGGGCTGGGCGTTAATTCTGTGTTTCACATCACGCGCCGCGAACGTTTTTCTTCCTCCGCGGCCAGCGCGGCTCCCCGGGCGACGGCGGAGGCGGCCGAGGGCCGACGGGCGCCGGCCGGGAAGGAGGCTGCCGCGGGGCCCCTCCGACCCTGAGAACGGCCCCGACGCGGCAGCCGCCCGATCGCGGCCCTCCGCCGCCCGTCCGCGCCGCGCTGCGCCCGGGCCCGGCCCTCGCCCCC
>JAPSGF010000058.1:2527648-2636364 GCA_035772895.1 Perdix hodgsoniae | reverse complement strand
CGCGGAAAACGCGGCGGCGGCGGCGTCGCGCGCTGTCACGCAGCGCCCGGCGCGCCGCGCCGCGCGGGTCCCCGCCCCGCCGTCAGCTGTCAGCGCTCCCCGCCGCCATCCGTCAGTGGCTTGTCAGCCCTGCCAATCCGCCCTGATTTATGTCAGCTTTTGTTGCTGATTACAAGCCTGGTGTGACTCCAGGGGGAGAGAGAGGGAGGAAGGAAAACAGAGAAGGAGCGAGCGGCTCCGCGGCGTAGAGCCGGAACTCGTCTTTCTGCGGGAACGGGCGGCGGGGCCGCTCTCCCCTTCCCGCCTCCGCAGCGGCCGTTTCGGCCCCGACGCCGCACCCGGGAGCGGGCGGCTCCGCGCCCCGGCCTCGCTGGGGGCCGCCTGCGCCGTTCCGGGGCCGCAGCGTGAGCGCTGCCCGCGGCCCTTCTGCCGCTCCCCGCGCCGCCCGCTGCTCTCCCCTTTGTACTTCCCGTCCCGATCTTCCCCACCTCCTCATCCCGTAACATTTTTTTTTCTTTTTTTTTTCTTTTTTTTTTTTTTTTTCCACAGGCAAAACGTGTTAATCAATCTTTTACTTTTGTTTCCGGATCTGACATGGTGGCCCACACAATCTACAACATTAACAAAAAGGTCACTTAGAGATAAAACACGTTTGACAAGTGAAGAACAAGGCAAGTGCTTCAGGGGTCGCGGCCAATTCCTGACCTGGACTCCGACCAGAACAGGCGCCGCTCGGGGAGGGGTGGGCGTGGGGAAGGACTTTCCCTGCTCGCTCTCGGCCCCGCCGAGCCTCGTCCGTCGCCTTCGCCTTCTCCTTCCCCGCACCGCCACCCCCAGGCCCCGTGCCGGGCAGCCTCCAGCGGCCCTCTCCCCACAGGCCGCCTTTCTCCGACGCCCCCCCCGTCCCCAGAGCGGTACTCCGTCGGTCTCTCAGCCGGGTCAGCATTTCGGGTGGCTTTTATTAAACCGCTGCGCTCTTTGGCACGTTGAATAGAACGGGCCGATACGCGGAACTGCCCTCGCCTCCTAGAAAGATGATTTTAACAAACTTTTTAATTTCTGTGTGTTCTCTGGAATCGTGGAGCTTGTCGCCGGAACGTGTCGGTGCAAGGCAGAGCCGGGCTTCCATGTCACCGTGCCCGCTGTGTTCTTCTGAGGCCGTGACAGTTAAAGGATCGGGGGGCAGAGGGAGAAGCGTCGCACAAAAGCTGCTGCTGCAGCGGGACTGACAGCCCGCATCGTACCCGTAAGGAACTCCCCCTTCCTTCATACAGAGTGGAAGTGACTTGAATCTGCCCCAGGTTTTCCCCCCGTTCTTTCTTTTGTTGTCAAGTCCAATTGATAAATGGAGTGCAGTAAAACTCTGGAAGAAAAAAAAAAAAAGGAAAAAAAAAAAAAAAAAAGCTGAAACCTTCATTTGTGTTCATTTGCATTAAAGTGCTTGGAACAGCTGTTTTCCTTACAGGACCAGAGAGACTCCTATCTGTTTTCTCGTTGTATTTATCCTGCCTCCCAGGGTGAAAGCCTAAAGATTAATTGTCCTCAGGCAGAGTCAGCTGCGGGCAGCCCCCCTCCCCTCTCCCTTTCCTCCCGGCCCGGCGGAGGTGCGGGGACTTCGGGAGGGCCCTCGGACTCGAGGCGATTGGCGATGCCCACTCCGTGCGCACGGCACCGCGCACCGAGGGGAGCAGGGACGGGCGGGCAGCAGCGCGAACCCGAAGCTCTCTGGCTGATGTAGAAGCATCGGAGGGTGCTTTAATTAGTAACTTCAGAGAACAGCTTTTCTTTTTTTTTCTCTCTCTCTCTCTTTTTTTTTCCGCCGAGCCTTTGAAATGAGGATTAAATCACACTCAGCACTGTAAACTTTTTATGTAGAAGGTTGTAAAAAAAAAAAAAATATATATATATAATAATAATAATAAAAACAACAAACAAATGCCGAACCATCCCCTCCCCTCGCCTCCCAAAAGCCTTTCTTAGCCGCGGCAGCTCTGCCCGCTCCCAACGCGCGCAGTGCGCGGATAGAAGCGGAGTCCCGCCGCTGGGCTGCCCCGCGGAGCGCTGCGGAGCAATGCGGGGCTGACGGCTCTCTCCGCTCCCGGCTGAGGAAGACGGACTCCGTCCTGCTCGTTACCTTGCGAGGGGTCCTCGTTTAATGAATCCGCACAGCCGGGTTGCTGCTTGGTGCTTACTTGTGTAGTCTTGTTGAAGTTTGGGTGGCTGTAGCTTTTATTCTTCTTTAAAAAGAAAAAAAATAAAAAATAACAACAACAACAAAACCTGAGGGTTGAAACCCGTCTTCCTGCTCTTACAAAGAAAAATTGTAACTTAAAAAAAAAAAAAAAAAGGAGTGCAAAGGAGGAATTAATTAACAAGTGCCAGTCCACACTTTCCTTTACCTACCAGCTATTGGCAAGCATGTCAAGTCGATTTTATTTGCACACAATGGAAATGATTTATTTTCTCTTAAAAAGGAGTGGGCTGGCAGATATTTGAGGAGGAGAAGAGAGCGAGACCGAGAGAGGAAAAAAAGTTTGAAAATGCCTTGAACTATTCACTGTCGAGATGGCTAATCAGTATTGAGGCTCGAGGGCACTCGGGCAGCTTTTCAATGCGGTTTTCCTTTCATCTCAAGCTGGATGGAGGCGCTCAATTAAAAGCCTATCAGTTTGTAAGTAAATCAACGCCTATCAAAGTTGTCACATCAAACAAAACGATTATTATTGCAGCCCGCCTCCCCTATTAATCTCCCTCTAAAATAATCCGCTTGACAGGTCAGGCTGGCGAGCTGCAAAGCCTGGTCGGGATCACCCAAAAACCCGGAGCGAGCCTTCCCCCGGGAGAGGGAACTGCAGCAGCTCGGCACCAGCCCTGCTGGCTCTCTCCCTTGCCATTTCAGCGTCAGGTTCTCTACATGACGCTGGGAAAGGGCGTTCGGTCTTCCAAACTGAACAGCAACTGCCCTACAGGCCCTTGAGATTTTTTTTGTCTTCCTTTCCACCCCCTTCTCCTTTCTATCGCTATGAACAAGGTTCAGCTTTCAGTTAACAGAAACCCGGTTGCTGAGTTGTCCTCGTGCTGTATTTCTGTGCATAGCACAGCTACCTGTCTGTCCTGGGCGGCAGTTTCTTTTGCTTTGGGAGTGCTGGCGCTTCCCCACCCTCCCCACGGCTCCTACAGAGGTACCATGCATTGCAGTGGCTTTTTGCGAACGATGCGTCTCCTTCCATTTTTTTCCCCCCCTTTCAAAAATGATAATACTTCTGATAAGGAACATTCTGGTGTACTGGAAATACCGCACCACGAACTCACACATTTGAGAAGGACAGCTTGTTTTTCTTCTTATTTTCACTTTCAATTTTTATTTTTTTCCCCCAGGTGAGCGCGGGGGCACCCAGATAACAGCTGACACATCAGCCCAGGTACCCGGCCGAGGCGCGGGGCACTTCTTGTTGTCAAAGCGCTGCCCTGAATGCCTGCCAACAGAAAAGAGGATTTCCAAACCTCTCCTCTGTTTGCATAGCGCTTGAAAATATTTACCCTTATGATTGTAATTACTTTCCTAATATATATGAGGAAGATATATTTTGCTCTGCATGACATGTAGGTAATCATCTTATAAGCGGGGATAGATTTGGAGCCATCTTCAAAATAATAGTCACGTTTAAGTGCCCAAGACTTTTTTTTTTTCCTTTTTTTTTTTTCTTTTCTTTTTCCCCTATGACATTTTTGCAAAACGAGCAGAAAATCGCTTTTCTGTTTGTTTGTTTGCTTGCTTCTTCCTTCCGGAAGCGGACCTTTTCTTAAATGCTTTCAAAGGAATTCGCCCGGTTTTCTTCCCTTTGTCACGTCAAGAGAGAAGGAAGCGACGAACACACCCAATAAAGCCCTTTTCCTTTTAAGCCATTTGATAGATTCCTTTATTGATGTTGGGAGTTTCGTGTATGAGTGTGAAGGTTTTAATCCCCGTGCTGAAGCCCTTTCGCCAAGGGTGTTTTGCAGAAGTGCCCTCTGTTATGTTCCAGGTGTTGTCTGGGCGAACAGCTCTCGTTTCAAACCCGCCCTGAGGGAACTTTCTGGAGGGAGCGGGCGAAAGCAGAGCCAGGCGGCTCCGGCGGCGCGGCACGGGCAGGGCACGGCTCCTGCCAGGCGCATCGACATCCTCGGTTGCATTTCCCGTTGTGCAATGTGCTGCGACTTAAACCAGCAGCCGAAAGCGAGCGATCACGTTCCCTAATCCGTGCACGTGTAGTTGAGCTGGCGCTCGCCGCCTGGCTTGTGGGAGCGAAGCTTTAGCTTCTGTGGCACCTTGCTCTGACCCTTGAGTCCCACAGCTCGTCCGCACGCCTTTGTGCTCATCCACGCCAAGGCTCCGGGAGAGGCTGACCCGAGCAACGCCCGGCGCCGGTTGGCGCAGCGCCGCAGAGCGCGGCGCGCGGTGGAGGCGATCCCGAGCTTCCTCCCCCAGGCTCCCAGACGTGCGGAGTGTTTATTGACAACTTTGTTATGGAAACTGTGCAGATCGGCCAGATGCGGCGGCGTTAGGAGCAGCGCCTTTTTTTGCGCGCCGCAAAGTTGGAGGGCTGTGGCTGGAAAAGGCACGGGCACCCCAAGAATTAACCTCATCCGACAGCCCGAGTGACAAATGAACGATAATCCTCGAAGTAATTCCGAGATGGGCACGGCCGGGCGGGGGCGGGGGGAGGCGAACCAGGGGTGCGTCTTTGCCATCTTCTTGAAACAGCCGAGGTCCCCGATCCGAAAAGGTTAAAATAATCTCAATTTTAATAGCTGTTAGCTTGTTTTCGGTCATCCCTAATGATGCATTTAGGGCTCTTCTAATCCCAACCGCTTTCATCTTTAGCTTTTTACACCTGAAAATTAATTCCACCTAAAGTACATTTTTCATTTGGTACTGTACTAGCGACGTGCAAATAATTTACATCAGCGTTCATCAGGACTGTCCCGGAGTGATGGATCATTTTGTTGAGTTGCAGTAAAAGTGCAGAATGATCTATAATGATGTAATATATACATTAAAAGGGTGTCTGGATGATCAGAGTTTTGCTAAAAATGTAAAAGGGCTTTTTGATTGATAACAGGGTTGCTGTTTTTCTGCAAAGGCTGTCACGGGCTGACACAATGCTTGAGTTATTAGGGCAGAGAAGGGCAACCATAAATTTCCAACGTCAGGCAAAAACTCTCTTTATTGTCTATATGATGGATGGGCCTCCGTACTAGACACCAAATACTTCGTATCACCCTTAAATGGGAACACATTTTTCGTGGCCATAATTCATGTTTTTTAAATAGAAAGTTTGAAATGCCTGCCTATATTTCACAACCCTGACATATTTATGAATCACTCCCTGCATGCAAATATAATTATTTAAAGCACCGAGGTGACATATGGGTTAGAAATGTACCGAATGCTGTTAGCGGAGTGATTTTTTTTAATTCCCTAAATTGAACACCATAGAAAACTCTGCCTGTCTGCTCGGATCAATAAAGTCGAAGGTGAAGTTTTACTGATTTTGTCAGTGCCACATACAGATTCTCGCTTTTGATTAGGTGCGGCAGGCAAAAAGAGAGTCGTTCGGCAATTACTGCTCGGTTAATGAAAGAAACACTCGTCTTTCTGCTGGCACCCCGCGCAGACGCACGCATTTCTCTCCCCCCCCCCAACCCCCACTTCGGGTGCGGAGCTACCCACGGGTGCACCCCCCGAGCGTTATGTGCAGGACGCATTTCCCGGCCGGCAGAGGCTCAGTCTTACGGGAGCGGAGCTCCCCGAGCGGCTGCCGAGGCTGCCGGGGGCCCCGGAGGTGCCGGACGCCTGGCCCGGGGAGCCTCCTCCGGCAGCACGGGGAGGGGACGCTGCGTGGATCAGCCGCCCCGAGCCTCCGGGCAGCCCCGCGGCCGCCGCCACTTCCGCCGGGGCGGGCGGAGCCCCGGCCTCATCCCGCGCCCCGCCCGCCGCCTGCGCCCGCCCCCAGCCGAGCCGGCAGCCGTGGGGAGCAGCGCCTGGCAGCGGGAGGCGCCTCCGCGGCCCCCGGTCTCCGTGCGAGCGCTGCCGCAGCCGCTCCGCTGCGCTCTGCCCGGGGCTCCTCCGGCTTCGTCCGCGTCCGCCCTCCCGAGCCCGCAGCTCAGCCTGAGCGCTCGTCCCGGGGCGTGCAGCACCTCTGCATGTGTTTCATTGGGACCTCTGTTGTTTTCGACGGAGCTCAAGCGAAGCGGGCATCAACATCACTTAGTAGCTTGAATATTTTCTCCCGTGGACTCGCGTGTAAACGTGTAAAATGTTCGCGGCAGTCCAAACTTACTATAGCAGGCTGACTCTTTGCCCATAAAATGTTAAATCAACCATGACCAGACTCATTTTCCCATGTCAGCCGAGAGGACTCCGTAAATCAACACATTAGGGCTTCGCAGGGCAGGAGCTGCGTGTGCCTCATGCAAAGCGGCCCTGACAGCCGCTCTCCCGGTGTCGGGGCTGTCAGCCCGCGTGCTGCAGAGCGGCGGGAGAGGGCCCAGGAACGGGTGCTGCGGGGGGGGGGGGGGGGGATGTGGGGTGGGGGGCTGGGGCGCGGCTCCGGGTGATTCGCCTTCCGACGTGGCTGCGCTTCTGTCTTACAGGTGTTCTGCAAAGCCCATTCCAGCTGCTTGAAGAGCTTTGATGAGCCCATGCCTGCGCTGAAGGCCAGGTGTAGGCGCTTCTCGACACCTCCAGGAGGAGCCCATTTGGAGGCTGTTATAGATAGCTCGTGCTGGGGATGTGGAGGGTTGTGATAACCTTACTTGGAAGGAGGTGAGGCTGGGAAAGAATAGCCTTGGCTGTGGGATGCTGCCCGGGAGCACACAGGGCAACCCTCTCTTTGTTCAAGAAACAAGCAAGCATTTTAGAGATGGTGATGGTGATGTGTGTGGCTTTCTTTCCTCTATCTCTAAGTAATGTGCTACGTTCAGTAAAAAGCCCCAGCCAACCAGTCTTTATCTAACCCACTATCTCTGGGTAAGAGTTCAGATATTGGAAAGCTCATACCTGGATGTGAGTAGGTTTGAAGGAAAAGGAGACATAGCACAGCATATAGCGAATGATATAACCCCTTACTGGTCCTGATAGTTACACGCACTGAATCAGATTAGATTCAGATATCGAGGTAGAACCTTGTGCTATATTTCATGAAATGGGCCTCAGCATAGAGAAATCATTATCCTGTGCTCCTTGCTGGATTGCCTCCCACTTGAAGAGGTGACCCAGCTGTGACCCAGACTCTGAGCAGTTGTGTGTAAATTTAATTTTCAGCATTACATCATTCCAAACGGAATCTCACCTCTTTGCTTGCTGTTGTGCCGTGTGGCTTACCTGATGGTGGAGAGAGAAAAAGAAAGGGAGAAAAACAATGCAGCATGTTAGGAAATACGAGACAAAATTAGTTAGCTGAAAGGTGAGTTTAAAAGCCTACAAAATGTCTAAAGGATGAGGATTTCCATGATGTTACGAAATCTGCTTACAAAGTTTCCCATGTTTTAAAGAAACAAAAGTCAGGAGACAGCAGTCAAACGTCTGTAGCAGCTTTTAGTTTTGGTCAGAGCTCTCACTGCCCGAGGAAGGGCTGCACTGTGACAAATTGTTCTTTGAAGTTCCATGTATTTGTGTGGTTTTTGCATACGCTGTGTTTTCTCTGGCAGGTTTTTGGAATATGAGTTTTATAGGAATCCCCGAAGGCTGAGAGAGTGAGTGAACTTTACATTGTAAAAGGGGGCCAGAAGTAGCCCTCTCTGTGAAGGCTGCTTGTTCCCCCAAAAGTTAAAGGACTTGAAGGAGACTAAAAGTAAAAAGCACAAAGGCCACAGCCCACTTCATTTAATTGTCATTTTTGTTTTTCTTTAGCTGATTAGAGGGCTACCCTTCATTCATTTCCCATCTGAAATGTATTTTTTTTTCTTTTCTTTTTTTGTTGTTTCTTTTTCATTAATGGAAAGTTCAAATGCGCAATGGGTGACAAAGCAAGCTTGAAGTATGGGAGTGTGAAGAGTTTGTTTGCTGACCAGCTTCATTCAGGTACTCCCAGCTCTGATAAATGTACCTTTAGTGTCAGGAACAGAGATTAAAGGCAACAGGAGCCTGGCCAAGGTCACAAGTCCTTACAGTAAATAAGTGGTCTGTTCAAGTAAACTTATTAAATTGTGGCCATGGAATAAGAGAGACCAGACAGAGTTAGCAACTCTTACATTCCAATTCTAGGCTTACCATTAAGTGTGCAGCTTTACTGTGTGGCTTTTTGTTTATCTGTAAAGTGGAGTCCTGCTATTTAGTTATCAATTACTATGAGTTTTAATGAGGATAAAATAGTAAATGCTTCAATGTACTACCACAGCATAACAAAGCTGAGAGCTTAACTTCGTATTCCCAACAGAAATACTGCAATGTAACGTGCCATGCCTTGCTGTGTAACACAGTGGTTGAATCGAGGGGATCACTTAGAGTGCCATGCTCTCTTGACAGAATTAAATAATGTTATATCATGTAAGGCTAGCAGCAGCACTGCTGTGTTTTGCGCTACTCACTGACCAGGAAAAAACCTCCTCCCGGGTTTCTCAGTCCTTCATTGATTTTTCAAATTCGTGGAATGATGTAATATCACCAACATACGCGTGTGATGATGGTGTGTCTTTGGTCCTTTGAGTGCTAAATGCCTCACATTTCTATAATATTTGAGCTCTTGTGGTTTTCTGTTACATTTATGTAATGTGTTGTTGTTTTTTTTTTAACCTGTGACCTTGAAATCACGAACAATCCCCATGTTAGTATGACAGAGGTACAAATGGCATTATTATATAGCTTTGGTGGTCTTGTTTGAATGTTATTAATATACAAGGGTAAAATCAATTAGTGAAACACCATTTTTGAAATGTAATTTATTAACACTGTGTAAGAGTATTCTTCGGTTGACTAGCTTTAAGACAGAGATAATATAATAGCATTGTGGCTACTTCAGTTAGGGCTTGCTTCTTCTCTCCTTGGACTAAAAGGCAACATTTTCTCATTAACTATTACATGAACAGAATTGGACTGTGGTAAGCAGCTGTTTTGGTTCAGTAATCTCCCATTGTTTCATTCCCACATTTTTATCACCATCTCAGTGGGAAGACCAAATTTAAGTAGGATGCTTTTATGGATAGTATAGTTTTTTTTAATATCAAAGTATGTTAATGAGAAAGAAGAGTGGTTGGACCCAAATTATGGTGTCTAAGGAGTATAGTAAACACTATAGCCTAATTTCAAATACCTCAGAGATGATTCAGTTTCCCTGGTCTATTAGCATCCATTCGTGTCTGTTATCATTAATAATGAATTGTATTACTAAACCAGAGGAGGAGGAAAAAAATAAGAATCCATGGCTGTTTTTCCTTCATCATGAAAGCTAGCAGAAATAGATGGGATTTTTTAAAAGATGATATTAATAACTACAGCATTCATATGAACAACTGTGGATCTCTGACAGGCTCTTTGCAGTGGAAGTAGAAGCTATTCTTGACCGAATCTGCTTCTTTCAAGATACCACTTAAAATTTCTTGTGGAACAAGAATGATGAAAAATGGTTGGCTTGAGGCTCAGCTCTGGTTATGAAAATTAGCTGACCTTGATTTTTATTTTTTTTTTTGGTCTAATATTTTAAATTTTTGTGATTCAGATGGTGTGAAAAATCCTGGGTTACTTGCAGTAGTAAAGGACAAGATTAGTTCAGGTGGCTTCTGGGTGTGCAATCTAGTGTAACCAAGGAGAAGAGTGCTGAAAGGAAATATGGTTCTCTCCTGTGGCAATATTGTAGTTTTATTTATATATTTATGCTGGTGTAATGAAAGCAATAACATTTTTACTGTGAACAGTAACTTGGGATGCCAAGATATCCTAACCTGGGTTGGTTATATTTATGTTTATAATATATAGACTAAAAATAATAATAATAATAATAATAAAGTACTATCCTTTGGAATAATGTTTGGCTTAAAGGTGGTTTGGTATCTTTTATATAATCTTGCCTGCATGTCTCTCCAGACAGATCAAATGTTTATCTCTAATGCTCCTACATCTTCCTAGAAGACCTAGGTACTCTTTCTTGTGGAATATAATGGGGGAGGAAAAAAAAAAAAAAAGGATAAGACAGTCTCCACAGATTCATCCAACTACCTGTCCTCAGCATCGGCACGTGGGATATCAGTGTGGATCTGTTGCACTGGGACCTTTTTTCAGACCTTGTAAGGCAGGGTGAATTTCATCCTTGCAAGATTAAGAACCGAAACAGACTCCTGAGGTAGAGAAAATTAATTTAATGGTTATAAAGACGTCAGACTGATGACACCAGAGAATGAAGTGCAGTATGTCCTCCCCTGCCTTGCCAGAATAATTAAAGAACAGTTCATTCACATCCTCTCTGTTGATTCTGCAGAAATACCAGTTGTGCGACTGGATTTCCACAATAGAAACGCCCACTAATTCTTCACGCAAGTTACCTGAAAGCCAGTGTGTGGTAACACTGTCAATACAGGTTTGTTTGACTTCCAGCCAAAGAAGATAGTTGCTACTGGCTGCATGTTTCACTTACTAAATATGAAGCTATAGGAAATTTTTATGCTTTTTTTTTTTTTTTTCTGTTTTTGATTCTTTGCCCTTTACTGCTAAAGATTTTTAGTTCACCTTTAATGACAAGTTCAGATATGAACATCTTGACTTTTATCAGTTTAGGTCGAATCATGAGCAGATTTTTTTTGATTAAAAGTGTTTAGTTTTCCATCCTTCTACTCCGCATAAATAAAATTGCCTGAAGATATCTACCACATATCTATGATATTCTGATATCCACGGTATGCTATCAGCTTTAACATTTCTAAACCTTAAATGAATGTCTGCTATCACTGTTTAGTACAAATAGTTCTGAATGATTATAAAAATATTTAATGCATAATGCATATCACTCAGGTATTACTGTCAGTAATGGATGAGGAACAACATCTGGATAATTTATAAAAGAAGACAAAAACATTTTTCAGTAGGTATTGTTTTCAAAGCGCTGGTTTCTAATAATAACATCTTGGTCATAATACCTTTTTAAATATAATTTAAGCTACTTTACTTATGCAAATTGGTGAACTAACTTAAGTGCTATTATTCTACCTGAAATGTTGAAAGTATCTTACGTTACAGAAATGGGTATAAAAACAGTTTAACTCTTTTGCGTGCTTCAAGTTAAGCAGCCTGGTGTGGGAGATTGATGAAGATGAAGGTCTTCATGAACTTAGGAACCTGTAGCAGATAGGGAGAACACGGGTAAAGATCTGAGGCTACAGACCTCCTCTATGCCAAACCTGTTTTCCATCTTGAAGAGCTGGGACTACCAGACAACACCATGGTGTTATGACCATCCTCTAGGTGTCCTCCAGTAGGCTACTGGAACATGGGGATCTGCCACTAAGCAATTAACTGATTACATTGGGTATGCACTGCTTTTACAGTGTGTAAGGCTTTCGCCTTGCTAGTCATGAAGCACTGGTTAACTGATTATGATATATATGCAGAGCACCAGGGTGTCCTCTGGCTGGAGATAGGAAAGGATGGTTTTGGAGACAGTTTGGAGCTCAGCCCATCTACATACACATAGGACTTGGAGCTAGGGTTTTCTCCCTGATAGAAGGGCGCAATAGATGTACACAAAGTATCTGGCTCAGGAGCTCAATGACAATTATAGTGACTGTAAATGAAAAGAACATTAAGCATGTTAAGTCAGGCATGGAAAAATGAGGAAGTGCCAGAACAGAGGTTGCCTCTGCAATCTTGATTCACTCTGTTTAGCGCATAGACATGGTGACAGTCTTGATGATGATAGAACATCAAGATCAAACAGTATCACCTCTGTGTGATCCCTGTCTCATTTGGTGCAAAGTCTGCAACAGAGAGAATGCCAAAGGACAGTAATTTGTCACTGAGCACTCTGAGAGGAGTGGCAGTACAAAACCAAGCACAGTATAACAAAGCAGAACGTTTTTCCTTCACATGTAAAAAAAACAAAACAAAACAAAACAAAAAAAACCCCAACCCCCCCCAAAAAAAAACAAACAAAAAAACCCCAAAAACAACAACAACAAAAAAAAAACAACCCAAAAACCAACACATATAGTCTGATTAAAAACTAAGAATCCTGTAGTGTTTTTTTTTTTAAATCAAATTAAAGAATTCAAAGAAATAAAGGATTATAATTCAAGGTAAAAATAAAAATGCACATTTAAACAAGCCAATTTTGAATTCATGGTCTTAGTCTTGAAAACGTATAGAAAAGTTACCCAGTGGTGATTACTAATTTATTTGGGACATGAACCTGGAAACATGCTGATTTTATTTTTTAATCAGTGACAGTGTATAATTCAGAAACAGAATAAGCAGGATGATTTTCTCCAACTTTCATATTAAATCTAGCATAGAAAATTGAAAAAAATATTCTAGTAGCATTGGACCAACAGGTTTGCCGGAATCAACATGATATGGCACTGTACAGATATGTCATTTAAATAGCTTCATTTTTAGCGCTTAAGCAAGCATAAGGTGGCCTCAGTGTGTTCTGAGGTAGCCAGCTGAAGAAACTTATCCAAAACTGAAGTTCTCTTGATCTTTCTTGGATGATGAGGTGGTACAGAGTGTACTTCTGTACAACTACTTTTCCCTTGGTCTAGGGGAGTACAGCCTGGGGAGCTTCTCATAGGAATCTCTTGAACATATACATATTCTTATCTCTTTGACAGGTTTGTAACAAAATATTTTGTTTAACAAGAAAAGGTAAAAATTCTATAAAAGCCTAAACTTCTGTCTATTAATTTTGACTTTTCCACTCTTCAAAAGGGAAAAGGCATTTCACTTTTTATTATACATGGAACAGCAATTGCAATTCCTAGGTTTTATCCCCCTTCTTGAGTATTAGCAAGACATCTAACCTTCTGAGCTATTTTCAGTGTAACTGGCTGTAAAATTGGAATATTCATGCCTAACTGAGATAGGTATAGTAAGGCTTAATTGATTAATAGATGTAAAATGTCATGAAATTTTCAGGCAAATGACACTTCAGAAATGTTAGGTATGACTTCCTTTATATTTTAAAATAACCAATATAAATAACACTAAGAACCAATCATTATGAACAATTTCTACAAACACATTTAGTTATAATCTTTCCACTGAAAGACAAATTATGATATTGAATAGTGAATACTTTGAATTTTCAGAATTCAAAACAGGCAGTAAAAGAAGAAGGAAATTAACATGCATTTCCATTCACAAGAAGCAAAAGATGAACACCAATAAAATTTCCTTCAAGATTTTACTTTGAAAATGTTTTCAGTATGTGAGTTTAGGGGCCTGTATGAAGAAAATGTGTATATTCATGTACGCTTAAAATTGAGTATCTAAAATCTTTCTGTAGACTTGACAAAGTGTTCTTATTGTTCATTTACTTAGTTGTCAGTGAATGTTTTGCTGTTTGCTTTTCTGCTTGAAACTGTTTTTAATAAGCACTATATAACGGATAACCTCAAACTTTTCAGTAACGAAAGATTTTCCAATGTGTGATTCTCTTATAATCAGAACTTCTTTCAGTTTGTGACAGTATGGACAGTTCTGTAGTTAACATATGCATTTTTCATAATGAAAAATTAATGGTAAGGAAGAACTGAATTTAAGCTTTTATTAACTTTTAATTCAATTTAACATACGGAATAATGCCATACTGCTGCACCCATTAAGTAAGTTATTTTATTAGAGGTATTTCTTTCTTCACTTCATGAAGAGTTCAATGTGATTTCTTTTTTTTTTCCAACCCAATATATAAGCTAGATTTAAGTAGAAGATCAAGGAAAAAGGAGAAAAGGATCCACGTTAGCCATTAGATCCCAGATAGTCAGGATTTTTCACAAGAGGTCCACTTCCTGTGTCCTGGCTACTCCACCTAAAGGGTGAGTCTGCATCTTGAGTTAACATGGCTGCAGTGGCATGCCTGTGGTGCCAGGGAGCCATCAGGCTGGGAGAAACCTCTACCCACTGGAGATTGCCAGTAGCATGTGGGCCAGAGGGCATGTACTTGAGGAAAGGAAATGAGGTTTTAATTCCTAAAATAGTTAGTAAATTATCCATATATATTTTTTAATAGGTGGTTAATGAATTGACATAAGGTTAAGCAAGCCATCAGGCACAACTTATGGCTATCCATGACTGCTACTGCTTAACTTCATCTTCAGTGCATGGTTCTCAAGCCTGTGAAATTTTGTAGATCCTGTTATTTTGTAGATCCTGTTACTCACTGGTTAGTGGTTTGAAAAATATTTACAAATAGTCATCTTCAAGTAGAAGATATAAAGTTACAGTCCAATAGCTGTTTTTCTGTTTTGGTAGGGAATTCTAAGGCAGATGACAAACTGGGAAAAAATGCTAGAAACTTGGCTGGTGACTCTGTATATTTTTATCCCTTCATCATAAGAATTAGCTGTGCATATTTCTCAAGAGTTTTGAACTGAGAATAAAGTGGTTTTTGTTGGTTAGCGCCAGTTCTCTAACAGCTCGTTCTTTTGCAAGCTGTTTTATTCCTCTGTCCTGCAGTTCTGATCCATGACGATATTCATGACAGCTTCCCTTTTCCTGGGTTCAGTCACATAAATCAAGTGACTCCACCAAAAACAAATTTTTCATTTGTTTTTTCTTTGGGGGGGGCGGGGGGGGGGATTGGCGGGGAAGGGGGAAGCAATTAATTTGCAGAAGTTTTATGGATAATAATATTCTAACTTCTTGAAATATTTTGTTTGGCTTGGTATTAAAATTTTTGTAGTATTACTGTGACCAAATGTTAAAACCGGTGTCATCCATGACTAGATCCCTTTTAGCCTTCACTTTTCCTAACAGAATTCACTCAGTGTTGTCCTAACAAGGTACAGAATCTTTAGTAAGCGAGCCAAAAGTAGCACAGTAATTTAACTCACTGGATAATCACATGAGCTATTATGTCACCCAGACGCACTAGAATAACCTTTATTAAAATGAACAACAACAAAACAGGACCATGTGCTGTTTTTTTTTTCCTGTTGTAAGTTCATGGTATTTAAATATTTAATTATCAACATTGAAACTGAAGACCTTGCAGTATAACTTTCTCTAGATCAAGGTCTGATCGGGAGAAAAAGCCTGAGAGAGTTTCAAGTGGTTTTACTCTTTATGACCATAAAATCAAGTGTGTAAATTCCACTATATGTTTCTATGCAGATTGTTATATGGACATCTCTCTGCTGGGCCTGAAATACTTTGTTCCTAATTAGTGTCATGTTATACAACATCATCAGCTGATTGTAACTTTTAAGCTTTACTCATCTGATTGGGATTCCAGCAAGAAATCTAAGCAGGAAAAGCTTTTTATTATATTATTAACAGTCCACCAAAACAGTCCACCAATTACAGTATTAATTTGCAGCTCTGTGCTCTCCTCTTGTGATTGCAGGTTGGTTGCCAGTATTGTGACCAAATATCAACATGTTTTCAGATACTTTTGTACGTATGGAGTCAAAGTTGTAATCCCAAAAACTAAGTCAGAAATTTTCTCTAGTTTAGTGTTTGCCTGTCTTTAATAATCCCTTCAGTGTAAACTGGGAGGCCCTTGGTTTTATTCTGCTATTTATTTTGCATTTCTCATCAAAGAAACCAAAGCAGGCTTATCTAAGTACATGTCACTGAGAGCTTGAAGAAATTTTGGGAAATAAGGAGTGTTTGGAAAGTTGTGATGAATCTAATATCACATGACTGCTTGACTCACAGGTTTTTTTCATGTTTTCTGTTCATAGTAATGCCATTTTCTTGCTAAAAAAACCACATCCTTGCTGAAAGTGTCTAGCCAACTGCACTGGGCTCTGTTGTGCTTCTAGCTTATACATGACTAGATCTAGAGGGACTGAATATTGTTTGATTGAACTGTGCTAGATACAGGACTGGAGATCTTGGGACAAAGACATTCTGGAGAACCAGAAGGTATGATGGAATCCACAGGCTACAGTTAAGTTATCTTTCTACTTCATATCTCCTAGGAAAAGGGATTATGCATGTTAGGGGATTTGAGGAATGACTGTTAGTGTATTTGCATGCAGAGTGTGGAAGAGAGTAAAAGACACCAGCAAGAAGGTCCAAGAAGAGGCAATTAAACTAAACCACCCAAATTTTCCTTGCATTTTCTTTCATTTCCAAGAGGTATAAAGCCTGCTTTCTTGCCAGATTTATAAGTATCTCTCTATATTATTTGACAGTATACTGCTTGCAGAGAATGTGCTTCTGTAACTTTCAGTTTTCAGCTCTTCCACCTTGCATCATGCATCAGCATGTTCTCTGCCTCGTGATGTCTCCAGATGATACAGAATTAATGCTAACTGAGCTGTACTTAACCCTCTTCACCCAGAAGGATGGGTGGATGAAAGTAAAGAGTAATGGGAAAAGTTGCTGCTTAACAAACTGCAGAAGATGTTTTTGATGACTTGTGTTGTTTGATGACTGCATTTTGTGTGAGCTCTGTTCTTTCATAGTCATCAACATTGTTAGCAACTTCCATACATTTCTTTGGAAATATTTCATACTGAAGGTATAAAGAACAATAGCAATTGGTTTCAGAATTGGACAAAAGAGAGGTAAAACCTTTGTTGCTTTACATATAGAAGCTATTCCATATTGATCTGTTCTGTGTTGACGTCCAATTGCACTACATACCTGCTTTGTGGTCTCTTTTCAGTAATAGAATCACACATCTGTTATCTATGTAGAAAGCTGTGGTTTCCACACAGTGAATTCTGTTAGAAAAAGTGAAGGGTAAAAGAGTTCTAGTCATTAGCTTTGTCAATATAACCAGCTCAAAAACATATTAAAAATAATAATAATAATAAACGGTGACATGTACGTAGATGCAAAGCAGGAAAGAAGCCTGTTTCTCTAACATCAGGCATTTTCACACCTTGGCTCAAGATTCTTCCTAGAAGAAGAGCTCCAACCTCCTCCAGCCTCTACGGCCACTTTTTGTTCAAATTTTGTCTACAAACATTTCTGGAAATAATTTTGTCCTTGTATGGCAGGCAGTCTCTGCCCAACATATTGTGTTGAAGGACTGGAACACAAAGACACCTCACACAACTTTTTAAGATTCAAACCTGTGATTTATAATGGGACTGTAAAGTACAGTGACCTCAAATTAGTCTTTATCATAGCTTTGGTCTTTTTTCTTGCTCAGCTCTGATTTTTGCTTTCTTATAAGCAAGCAAAAACTGATGTACAAGCATGGACAGTTGCTTCTGTATTACAGTTTGCTTCCCATCACAGTGTAGCCAGAGATTCTGAATTCATGTGCACATAATAGACTGTAAGGAAGTACAGCACTTTGTTTGCTGGCAGTCAATCATCTTGAGCTTTGAAAAAATCACCTGTGTGTGTGCAACATACAATTGCAGGAGAAGCAGTAGCAATAACTTCCAAATGAACATTACCAAATAATTCCAGTAGGAAAATGCTTATGATCTTTTGTGAAGTGTTCTGTGTCTCCACGGCTAGCAACAGGCCTTTGAAACTTGACAGGAGGATAGTCCTGGCACTCTTTTGTTGATTTTATGAAAACAGAAGGAAAAAAAAAAAAACAACAAAACCAAACGTTCAGACTGTATGAATTACAAGCCATTAAAAAACCTTATTTCTTGTCTTTGATTCTCGTATGTATTTATTTTTGGCAATATCTCAAATTCCTGCAATAATCCACTTGTGGTTGTCCCTTGTCGGCATTTGCTCTTGGTGTGCTATATACTTCAGGTGGGGCACACAAAGAATAACTACCCTTCAACCTGGAATATCCTTTTGCTTGCAAGTACTGTCCACTGGGAGCAACAGAATGATGGTGCTACACTTCTTTTCCTGTCCAGGAATAATATTTTCTTATCTTATTATAGCACTGTGCCTTTACACTGAGCAGGCCAAACCAAGACAGGGTATTGTCTACAGCTGGGGCATCAACCTCCGTCTTTGGAGGTTTATTTGTATACAAATAAATCAGCCTTTCTTTGCCTCATTCCTTTGTTCCCCTCCTTTTTTTCTGTAGGATAGAAAGAAGGGAAAATTGTGCAATTAATTGTTGCTTTGTTTTAGTTGTTCAACACATACTTATTGGATGAAATTCTAGCCTAAAAACTACAATGTGATATATAATGTGACATAATGGATTTTAATTATATTTGGGCTGTACCATGGCAGACAAAAATGCTATTATCCTCATTGGAAACCAGATTAATAGGTAAACATTTTCATGAATGCTTTTTTCCATCTGTGTTCAAAGCTTTTAGGTTGTTCTGTGTTTTGAAAATTCTTACCTTATGGTACTTATAGTATAGTGAATTATAATGCCTACATGCAAATTTACCTTTCAAGAATACTAATTAGGTTACAGAGCGAAACTCTCTGAAGAAGCCAGGAGACGCTGAACTTCAAGGTATCTTTGCTCACTATTTTATTGCAAACTCCTGTCAGAGCTGTGTTTGTTCACGATCACTGTGTTTCCTCTCTGTGCTCATACCACACTGCTGCTGTAAGAGGAGTTTCAGACATGCGCTATGGATATTTACTTCTGGGGGGGGGGGGGAACCCAAACACTCTGATCCCTCTCTCATCATTTCAATACAGTGACAGAGGAAAAAAAAAAAAAAAAAAGAATGTGGATGTACCTGTCTTTGAGTCTTATGGAACTGCATCATACTACTATACCAATATAGTTCAAGCTAAGCTGCAGTAGTGTATTGAGTGTACATGCATGTGTAACTTGCTCTTCAAATCCTTTTAAGTTATCATTAGCTGTTAAATGGCTTTATCAGTGGGAATATAAGAATAGGTTGGAGATAGGAAAAGAAAAACTTAATTTCCAGCAGTTCAGAATAGAAATAGCAAATGAAGTCATCATTACTGCATTTCTTCTTGTTTCTGTCAATGAGATTAATCTCTGTACTTTGTCATGGTTTGTCTTTGTTCCATCATGTTCATTTTTTCCTTGTTTGTTTCATAGCAGTGTGTGCTAATAATGCTCTTTCCTGGGAGGCATCTCAATCTATTCATTTGAACATTAAAAATCCCCTTTAACTGTTTGAGATTAAAAACAGTTCTAAGTGAAGATATCTGTGAATAAAACGTTCCCCTTCCTTTGGTAATGTGGATAAAAATGTCTGCAGTACAGTTAATCTCTTCAAGGTAAATTGATCCATTTTGTATTAAGCATTGTATTCCTTTGGAAACTTACTAACAAGTTTTTTGAGCCAACATTTTCTTTGCCAACATCAACAAATGAGTTATATGTGTAAAGACCGAGTCAAGACTTCTGATGGTCGGAGGGGGAGAATTCTGTGAGTTGGCTAAGATTTTTTTGTTGTTGCTGAAATGTAAAAGCAACAAGAAAATGTAGAATATTCACAGCATGCCATTTTGTCTGGTGAAATTCTAGGCTGTTTTAGAAGACAGTGGGTTTTTGACTTACTTTGAAATATAAGATGATTATGTACATGAACATGCAGGCATACATAGTGTGCTGTAAGATGGAAAACAGTTCCACTGGGTCAGCTTGATGTGAAATGCTTTAAGAACTTCTAGTTAGTAAAGCATTCAAGGTCGTTATTATTATTATTTTTTTTCTCTTATAAGCCTTTGACATACTTTTTAGATAGAAAAACACTTTTATATGTTTTATAGGTTTTATATAAAAATAGTATGATTTATTTGGTTCTGGGTGCAATACTAAATTTACTGGTATATATTAGCTAATTATTTTAACCAAATGAGATTTCCAAACGATTTCATATATGCACTTTAGGTCTGTGACTGCTAAAATTTAAGTTCTGTCACTGTATGAAGAATGTAGAAAAGCAGCTGTTAGGTATCTGCCATGCTGCCAACACACTGTTTCCCATTTGTTTAGGAGCTAGATTTTATAATATTGGCATGATTTTATTCTTTTATTTTATCCACTGCTCTTTTGTCAAGGAATAGGTTTGCTCAATGTTTAATTTACATACATGAAATTACATATAGAAGAAAAATGACATTTAAAAAAATATATTATTATTTTCTTTTTCCTGCATTAACTCATGTTGATCACTACTGAAGTTTCAGAAATGCATTGCCTGAAAAGGTAGGCAAGCCATATTTGAACGGCCCATACATAACTGCCTGTTTCTGCTTCTAACTGTGTGGTGAAACCCTGATAGTTTAAATAAAAAGTGATTTTTAAAAAGATTTTGTGTATACATAAACTGCAAAAATAAATAAATAAAATTCAAGGGTCAGCTAAGCCCCACCGCTATAAATTATTTCAATCTGAACAAAGATTCCTCACAACACTTTCAGCTTCTAAGCAACCACCAATAAAAATATATTCTCTAAGTGCAAATTTAGTCCTTTAAAGCCTTACTCATGTAGGCAGCTCTATCAAAGCTAAAGAAAACATTCCGATGACTCAGGTTGTACAGGGCCAGGACTGAGGAAGGTAGCTTTCTGTGATGCTCAAATGAATAAATACAGATTGTATGGTGAAAAATACACTGTAAAATGAGAGGCAGCTTCTTAATGATCTGGAATCTTTGATGTAAAATGACGTTGATGATCAGCATATGATCAATCAGCATTGTGGCTGATATAGTGGAGAGTTGTGTGGAATGCACCACCATTGTATGCCGGGAATGAACAGGAAAGATAATGAGAGAGTGATGGTAGATAAGTGGCTAGCCTACTTTGACTATATTCTGCTTTCCTCTCTGTGGGCTTATATCTCAGCTGTGGAGAAACTGGTTCAGTGGCTTACGAAAAAGAAACTGCTTCAATGGCTCCTCCACCTGTAAAAGCCAGTATTTCATCCACTAGAAGTGTGTGTTCCTCTGCTCAAGAGAAGATACAGTGAGTACACACCATGTATCATACTGTGGTTTTACCTGCGTGACCATGGAGAGCTTATGAGGAACTGGGATGGAGAACTCACCTTGGCCCAACAGGCATTCTAAAACTGGAGGCCACTTCTTAGTGATCTAGAATCCATGCCATAAAACAAGGCTGATGATCAGCAGCTAAAAATACCCACTGTATTTATGTAACAGTGTAACACATTTTAGATTCATAGTAACATGAGGCAACAACTAATGAGCACACTGACTGGTACTTGAATCCTAAGATGTTATAACTTACTTGCAATTTCAGATTATATGTTACAAAGTACTTCTCCAGTGGTAGACAGCTGCAGCTGAGAATTCTCCTTCTGAAAATGACCTGCTTGCTGGTGATAGAAATTACAGAACACAACTACAATCCCCAAAACAAACAGAGAAATTTGCCCATCGTCATTTAGGAAGTTGGCAGCAGAGTTAGGACGTTCAGTATGTAAGTTTTCAAAGCCTAGGATCACAACAAGGCAGTAATCTCCCTTCTCTGCTGGAGACTTTGTATTTTTCCCTTCCTGTACGGTAGAAGAGGCTAGTAGCACCCCTTGTTTGTTACACACCATGGGATCTGGATATGTTATTTTATTCATAACAGATAATAATCTAGGCCATGTCTATACAAGAAAATACTTAGCTGGTTTTAAAAAGAATGATTATAAGCCAGGTGCACTTAAAACAGTTTGCCACCTCCTTAAATTGTTTTTGTAATTTACAAAATTCAGCTAAACTGATTGAAAAGATGATAAAGTCAATTTAAGACACCTAGTTTAGGGAGCGGGACCTGCAGCTTCTCCCTGTAGACAAGGTCTTGCCTAGTAAGTAGGAGGATCAATGGCAGGTTAATGCAATTGGCAATGTAAGAAGGTGGAAAAAACAGACTTATTATTTGTCTGTGCTACGTGGTAAACTACTCAGGCAGGGTTTTTTTTCTTCAGAGATCTCTCTACAGTGACAGATAGCACTCTACTAAAATTAATACTAATAATATGGATAATGATGTGCTAAATTGTTTTCAGTATAGTTATTCCAATTTTACAGGAGTGTGGTATTGAACTGAATTTACTCCATTAAGACAAATACAGCTGCCTATAGCAGGAGGCCACTTTGTGCTTTGAGTTATGTGGGATTCTGATGGGAATCACATGCTTGTAACTAAAGAAGAGATAAAAAGAGGTAGATAGAGAAGAGTAGACTGTATTGCTTTGTTTAAATTTACAGTTCACGTAACACTTGTTTTTCTTGGCATGTGTTATTTGCTACATGACCTAATAAATAAACACAGGCATTGATTGTTTGAAACATGCTGAGTGATGACCTGAACTAGTAAGTATTTCTTGATGGAAAACTCTTACGTAGAGAAACAGAACTTTTATTCATCAACGTAGGATCTGATTATTTGCTCTGGATGAAGGGTTTGATTCTTCCATTTCTTGGACTAATTAAGGAAAATTAGATCTATACAAAGCAATGGAATGGTTTGTCCACGGACTGTGTTTTGATTTTCTGCATGTTGGCCCATTTCTAATTTTAATGTATGCATTAAAATAACAGGGAGTGTGCAATGTCTTTTTTTTTTTCCTTTTTTTTTTTCCTGGGGTTTTTGCTCATTGTTTTCTGTCCAATGGTCAGTGCAAAGGGAGGAATGGCTTTAGGAAAAGGGTGATGCCACAGCTGTAGCAGGAATGTATTCCGTTGATATGATGAGGCAGAGCAGCAAGTACAAGTATTAGTTTCTGCTGTGTTGGTGAATAAGCTGTAGAAAGTGGTTTGCAGTGTAGAATACATATCCTCCTGCAACTTATTTCCCCTCTCAGCACGCTTCTGCTTTACAGCAAGAGCGAGTTATACTCTATTAGCAATAAAGAGCCAGATTTTTAAAGGTGCTTAGGCAGCTAAAGAGATAGGTAGGTGACTAATAGGATTTAGAAGCCAAGCTTGAGAAAACTAAGTGTCTTCAGAAGTCTAAGAACTCTTACAGAAAGCCTTGGATTCTCCCATTCTACCCAATCAACTGCAGCCTGCCCTCGTTTCTCTATTTCATTGAGCAAACTCTCATGCCCTGGGAGTACCTCTTTGATGGTAATTCCAGAGGCAGCTCTGTTCTCCATGCAAATTTCCCTGCGTTCTATGGGCATAAAGGCAGCACCACGGCTGTGTCTGCACGCACTGCTTTACCAGCAGCACGCATCTCTTCCAAGGCGAGTTCACGCTCCAAATTACCGGGTTGCTCTGCGCGTGGAAAGCAAGCCCGGCTCCTCAAAGGGAAGGGAATCCAAAGCGTCGCCGCAGGAACGATAGCTCTTTACAGGGCTGGTGCTCAGGGCGAGGCGGAGGGGCCTCAGGTGGCGGCGAGAGCCGGCTCGGCCACCGCCCCCTCCCGCGGCCCGGTCGCGCTTCCGCCCGACGTCAGCTGACTGCCGCGAGGAAGCGGCGGCGCGAGCCCCGGCCCAGCCCCGAGCCGCCGCCGTCTGCGGAGCACCGTCCCGACCCCCCCCTCCGCCATGGCAGGGCTAGTAGTGAGCGGAGCCCAAGTAAGTGTCCGCGTCCCGCCGCGCACCGCACCACCTGCCGCCGGCGCCTCTCCGCCCCGCCCCTCCATCTCTGCGGGGGGTCGGCTGCTGCCGCTGGGAGCCCCGCGGAGGCGTGCGGGAGTTCGATGCGCCGAGCGCCGCGCGTGGAGCCCGGCGCGATCGTGCTGCCTCTCGGCCCGGCGCAGGGCGCTGTGTGCCTCCGCACCGGGCGCTTGGGTGCAGGGGGTTCTCGTTCTGTCCCTCTCGCAGCTCCTGCAGGCCCGCCAGGTGCAAAGGGCTCGTTCCTGGGGCTTTGCTGGGGCGCGCCTCTGTTTGCACAGCGATCTGCGGTCCGAGTTCTGCATCTGGCCGTCAGGCCGGGCGTGGGGGTCTGCTGGCACAGCGGTGACCCAAAAGCACTCCAGTTGCTCCGGCGCCCAGCCAGCCTGTGGTCCCTGTAGGCTGTGGGAAGAAAGGAATGAAGTTGTGGTTCTTCCAGAAAGTGATATGCCATTGACCAGAGTGCTGCCCCTCGGGTTGTTCCTTTACTCTGGTTTCTGTTTCAGTGTGGAATTCCTGTAAGCATACATGTGACGGGGAGGCAAGTGGCTAATTGCGCAGCTGCCGCAGGAAATGGTTCCTGTGGTCTCTGCAGTGCGCCGTGGCCCAGGGGAGCATTGTGTGTTCCCTTGGGCCTGGAGTAAATCCCTCCAAGTGAAACGTAGCTTTTGTTTGGCTTTGTGCCTAACATCATCCCACCTGCTAGCAGGTTATGGTGTCGTACCGTGCCCGTCTGACTGGAAATGTTCTTCAGATGTAATGCCCTTCAGTGGAAGGCAGTATGTTTTTGAAATGAATCCAAAAGAGAGCCACGAATATGGTCAGAGGGCTGGAGCACCTCAGCTGTGAAGACAGACTGAGGGAGCTGGGCTTGTTCTTAGCCTCTGAAAGTAAAGCCAAAGAGATGTATGACTACTATTGACTGATGTTAATTTGTTATGTTTTAAATATTTTGTAAAAGTTTTTTTTTTTTTCCTGAATTGTATACAGTGTATTGAAGAGTCTGCAAGAAGGTCTGAGCTGCCCACAGCCAATCTGATGCTGAGATCCGAGCATTTCTTTGGGATCCTGAGCTGGGTTCCAGTAATAAAGAGTGGTTGATAATGACCACCTGCATTCAGTTTCAGGTGGAGAATTAGGGAATAGAGACATCTATATCTAGTTCTCATCCCATGGGGTGTTCCGTGTTGGGTATAGAGAATCAGAGAAACCTGCTGTTACTGGTATGCCCTGTACCCAAACAGCCAAGATGTCTTGATCAAGGTGTATTTGCTCTCATCTCTCAGTGTTGACATCTCTAGATATGCACTTGGAAGCTCATATTTTTTTTTAAGGTTATTTGAGATGGATGCAAAAGGAAGAATACCAGATTGTGTATATTTTATTGTTTTCCTGAGCAAATTATTTTGAACTGAAAGACTAAAAATGAAGACATTGTTTTTTGCTGTCCAGACTGCTGAAGACTTGCTTCATAACGGCATTGTTTGAGCAGCAGAAGAGTGAATAAATAATACTCTCCAAAACTTACTGAAGAAGTCTTATTGTGTATTGCATAGCTGGTGATCTGACAGTTGTTGCTGTTGTTACAGTCAAGAGGGCTCTTGAGTATCCCAAGCAAGTTTATATAAAAGGGGTAGAGATCTGAAGTGAGTGTACTTTGTAGGAAAATAAATCTGTTGGCTTTAATTCAAAAAGGTGCTTGTAACAGTGAATGAGCTGAAGTGGACTTTGTGCAAGTGAAATACCTTTCACAAGGCCTCAGCATAACAACTGTATGCCACCTACAAATACAACTGTGTCAGATCTGTTTGTACCACTTCTGTAAGTATATTTGTACAGTATAGCGGTTCAAAGGCTGAAGCTTTACAACGTGCTATGTATTTTGTCCCTTGTATGCTTCAAAACCTGAATAAATGAACTTTTTTCTTCAGCTTCTGTTCTTGTGGAATTAGAACAGCTGAGGGTAGGTAAGTTTCTGGAGCAGTGGGAATGCAGGTTGGAATTGCTTGCTCTATCTCCACCCCTGCGGGGGGGAAATGGTGGTTGGTGCTCTTGCTATGGCTGTACTTGCACAAGATTGTCTTATACTCCTAATGTTCACAGGCATCAAATTTTAGTTGCATCCATTACATATTAGACTGAATTACTGCTTCGTCCAAAATGTTCTGCCACTAAAATGGTGTCTCTCCAGGGGTTTGCAAGCATCTATAGTAATCTACCTTTCTGTGAAGAATGAAGCAATTCTTGTTTGTGTACTTCATGTATATTATAAAATGTATTGTGGTTTTCTTGAATGAAAACTGAAGGGAAAATAAATAAATATACATACATGTTTAATTCAATGGAATGTGGAAAATCGTGTCTGTTATGTCCAAACTATTAGGATGTAAACTAGCCAAAACTTTTCCTCAGTCCTTATATTTAGTTCCTAATGTCATGTGTATATCTAATAGCAGAATTTATTGTAAGAATAGCTATGTCATAATAAGAGGGAAGAAGTTGTTGAACTGAACTTCAAGCTACTTGTTTTCTGATCATAAAAATATTCCTCTGCAGTGAGGTTTGTTTGCTTAAGGTATGGAACAAAGTGAATTAAATTGAATGTGATACTATATGATCAGACTGCAGACACAGTTAGTCTGTAAGAAATGAGGATGATTTGCACAAGTACATGCCATCAGCCTGATCTGCAGAGGAGTCTCTACTTACCAAAAAGTGAAGTTCTATTAAGGCAAAATTTGACCTTTTTTGCATATTTTTCATCTAACATCCTGTAGGCCAGTGGGACATGGTCTTGAAATTGTATTAGATATCTAGATAACAGTTCTATCTTATAGATAGTGATCTGACACAGTGATGAAATCCACTTAAATAGCAAGTTGCCATTTAAAGGCAACTAACATTTATTTAGCAAAATATTTGAAATGTCAATTTTGGATGAGTCAATACAGACGTGAAGAGTTCATGACAATATGTTTGGCAGACTTTGTGGGGATTCTCTGAAGAAATCAAACCAGACCTCCAAGACAACAGAGCTGACAGAATACATGAAGTGTAGTCATGTTATTGTTTGTGCTTTTCTGGAAATATCATCACTTACTTCACCATGGCTGAAGAGAAATAAGAATAGACTATTTTTTACTACCATCAGTTCTTCCTTTGTTTGTTGAAGGTGGTTTAGATAGGTAGGTATTGAAAGGAAGAAAAGCATACATTAGTATTTAGGGTACAAAGGGGAGTAAAAAAGCAGTTGTGTTGAAGCCAAAAATCCTTAAGACTTAAATCACCGTGTAAACAAACCTGTATTTTTGGTTTCTCCTATCTTGAGTGACCTCCTTGCTCTGTCTCTAGCATATCACTGGAAATAATAATCTTCCCAAAGAAGGGGTATGAGGATGGCTTGAGTTTGTACTGATTGTTTTTTTGTCCAAAAATTTTGTAATGTTTCTGTACTGAATGATTTCTGTACTGAAAAGCAAACTAGAAAGTCCTTTGAAAGACTTCTGATCTTACAAAATGTTTTCCTTTGGAGTATTCAGAAGGGTAATCTGAAGTAATGCTAAATTCAAGTATTAAGAGTGGAACAGAATATGATATACTACTAAAAGGAATAAATGCAATGTGTTTGATCAAATTATTGTTACCTGAAATGAGAAAAATATGCTACATTGTAAATAGGACTAAGCATGTGTTAAGAATTAAGCTGATTGCACTGATAGAAAAATGAGATTGTGATAGATTCTGCAGCAGTAAAAACTGATGTAGCTTGAAGCTGTAATGAATGTTCATTATACCGTATGTTGTCATTGAATCAGTGAGACTGAATCTGGACAGGAAACTGTAAGTAATCTACTTATGACATGCTTCCTTTTTGCTTTCAATTCTCAGGTGTCCTACATTAGTCAAGACTGTGAAGAAATTCCTGAATTCCTGGGAAGAAAATATGGACATATGGCAAAAAGACTAGATCTTAGCTTCAACTTGCTAAGGTATGTTGTAATGTTTAGGTTTTTCAGCTGCACTATGGGGCAGCCACTTCAATCCCACAATGTTTTTTTTTCCCTCAAAATAGAAACATATATGTGAGTTACGTTCAGTTGTTAGTGTATGAGTGATACTGTTTTATCAATGTTTGTCTTTTCTTCTTACACTTTTGGGACACAAACAACCAGGTGAGTCTGTAAATATGTGGTGTAAATATAAAAGATGCTCAGTGTAATTTATTCTCTTCAAAATGGAAAATAAGCAATATTACCCAGAGAAGTGAAGAATGGGACAAAATGTGAATTAGTCTTAACCAAAAAACAAGTAAGTATGTGCTACTCCATTTCCTTTTTTGTTTGTGAATCTCATGTTATTGTAAATGATTTGTAATGCTCTTTTCCCAGGCTGCATATAAAATCAATAAGTATACAGATGTCAGGCTAGTAAGATTATCACATTAAAAAAGATAATCAGAGAGAAATGGAAAGTTCTCACTAGCATTGTAAGCTCACAAGAAAATCTATGAGGAAAGATCTCCAGAGAAAGATCCTTCCTAGTAGAAGTCAGCCCTTAAATGGGGTCTAGGAGAGGTGGAGCCAGGCTCCACCCCCTTCTTATCACACGGATGAATTGCCTTCACCTGTGCTTCTGCAGCTGACTCAGTGCTTGCCTTAGGTAGTCAGTCAGAGGTTCAGGCTGTGATCCAACAGTTCCCCTACACTGTTTATGGTTTTATTTTGTGGAGCTATATAGATAAGTGTTAAAGCTAAATGAAGTTAAAATTTATAAACAAATTCTAAATTATTTTAAGATATGGATTGATTAATAATTTTATAGTATTCCCATTAATCATTAAGGAAATACTAAACAATACCCAGTTTTGTTTAATCGTGTGAAAAACCTGGTGGGCTTCGGTATTGTATCTTTCAGATTTGGAACTCTGCAGGTACGTAGGGAAGAAAAAGTGGCACGCAGTAATCTTTTTAAGAAAGTATAGTCTTTTAGCAATAGAACTGAACATTCTTACTTTTTCCTTATGTTTCACTGAAAGGTAAGCTCAGAGTCTACCTGTGAGGAGTGAGTCACGTAGAAGTAACATGCTAGGTCTCCTAGGGAGAGCAGTCATGGGTTTTATCTTACGTAACGCTAATAAATGTTATCTTAAGCTGCCATAAACTGAAAGACTGATTCCTGTATGCAAGAGGTAGTAGAGCAAAGGAGACACTTAATTTGTGGATTGCCATTATCTTAAACTTACCGTATATCTATCTTGTGACTGTATACCTATGGAAACTGTAATCAGAAGAGAGATTATTGTCTATTGTATTCATAGGGGGAGAAACTTTAAACTTGAAATATGTCTTTAAAAAGTAGTTTGGCTTTCTACAACAAATTTTTGTCAGTATATGTGTACGTTGAATGAAGAGGATCAAGGGTTTTCACTCCTGCCACGGATAAAAATGTGATTTGCTAGCATTAATAATATGCTAATATAAGGCACTTAGCTAGTCATCCTTTACATAGGCACATAGTGTACAGTAGCTTTTCATGTCTACCACTGGATTGCTATGGTTTGGGAAGAAAGTGTATGATGATGACTGTGAATTGCCAGATTGTTAGGATATACTAGGTGGGAAACTGAAGCAGTTCTAAAAATTAGTGTATCATTTCTAGTGTATCAGTTGGACACAGCAGGTAAAAGCTAGGGAGAGGAAATTGATTTGTTACTTGAGATACTTGTGTTAGTATTTTAATGTTTGACTAAGCTATTTTCAATGAACTCTGCTGGGTGTAACTTAATTTGAATCAGACCTGTAAGATTAGATGATCTGTAAGACATAAATGTCTTCAACTCCAGCTGAAGTCAGTGGTATTCTACAGGGTCTTCCTGTATTTGATCTTTTATCTTATTATCTTTTTGGCTTGGATACTCCTATGTAGTGGAAATACTGAGTCATGGCCTGAAGCAGTGATTGAGCACCTGGTGGGAAGGCAGGGCCAACTCAGGGGAGCTCAGGTGCATGCAGTGTTCCTGAGTGACTGGAAGGAGTAGAGCCAGGATCCACCCCTTTCAGACCTCATTTTAGGATTGGCTATGAAGGTGAGGGTATGTTGCTGGAGATCCCTGTCTATTTAAGACCCGCTAAAGGTAAGTGCCTTTTTTCCTTTATTTCTGTGCCTGTGGTTGTTGCGTTTGAGCAAGTTCTCTCTTGTTTTGTTTTAGCCTGGGATTTTGTTGTTTCGCTGTTACTGGTGTGCTTCCCATTACATTCTCTAACAAATGTAATTATGTGTTACATTCTCTAACAAAAAGAGAAATATGCAGTGTTACATTTGTTAAAATCAACACTGACCAACAGGATGCACATGCTCAGTCTCTTGAGGCTCTTTCTGATGGTACATGACCCTGAGAATTGTCTCTTATAAAACCGTGACCACTTAATGTTCTTTGAATTTGGACTAGCCATCAAGGGGATTTATAGGTTGATTGGGTGTAGGTATCATATTCAATTCATGATTCTGCTCTACTTCTTGGAGAAGTAAATTAATCTGAACTGGGTAAGGCTTCCTTCTTGACTGAAGGGAGAAGGTATTAGTAGTAAATAGATTAGTTTTCATTGTATGATTCATACTAGATCAGCATATGTGTGTGTTCTTTGAAAGAAAACAAGTATAGCGGTCACTAATATCCTACAAGTAGTGTCTAAGCCATAGAAATGCTGAAGAGTTTATTGCTTGTTCTCAATGTCAGGTAGGAAATAAGTACTTACCAACTTCTTCTGTGTTTTTTTTTTTTTAATATAGGGTTTTTCCTACTCTCCGTAAGCAAGGGTGCTACTGTATTTTAAAAGAAACCGCCCTTGTGTACCAATTAGACAATAAATTGTATTGCATAAGTGTTAGTAGAAATTCTGAAAGCTTAACAAATTAATAATCGAGCATAGGAGGAAGCTTTTTTCATTTTGTGGACACCAGTCACGTAATGTTGCTGTTATAAGTGTAGTTGCATGTGGAGCAAAGGAGAAATCCAGAGTTATAGTGTGTTCACTTTTTGATCAGTTGGCAGCAGAGAGTTCTTTCAAGGTGATGCTGTCCTTTCAAATCCAGAAATCCTCTGTGGTTGTTGGCATCCAATCTTTGTGTGCACACATATTTGTACACTTAAGAGATTCTTCTCAGAAAGACAGATTTCTGCTCCGGGATACATGTGCATTCTTCCTTACACAAGAAATATGCATTATATTAGACTTGATTAAAAAATTACTGTGAATTTCACTGATGTTTACACCATGGTAATGCAGGTTACTTGGTTGCAAAGGTTAGGATAGCGCTAAGTAATTTTGCCGTTTAAGGTTTTTCACGGAAAAAATGTGTGTTTTCAGAGTCTTGTCCATGTATGCCAGTAGAAGGGTGGGAAGATCTGCTAGCACTGTGTAGTAAAATGGGCAAGATTTACTCAATCACACCATTTTATGACTTGTTTTATGCTCAAAGAACTTTTGCTGAACTTGTTCCTTAATTTCATATTTCAGTAGGTGATGTATAAAATTATTTTTTTACTATTATAACAAAGCAAGGAATTTATTCTTTACTACCATGCAACTTTTTTTTTTAAAGTTGTTGAGCTAATATGTATTTAGATAATGATTTTTAAGAATTTAGGGATATTGTCTAATTTGTTATTAGTTGTGATGGCACTCCTGGCTCTAATCTTTGCTTCTGTGATTAAGAGTAATGATATGGATCCAATGTTCTCGTTTTTTGTGGTTTTCTTACTCGTATTTCTCCTGTCCTGCTTTTTGGGTGTGATGAAAACAAATGCACGCAAAAGAGGAGAACTGAATTGGAAGGGGCAAGCATTTGTTTTTTTGTCTTGGGAAATTTATATGGAGAAACAAATTTTCACCACCTACAGAATTCTGCTCAGATTTGAATCTCTTCCTTGCTTTTAAATAAAAACTTGGGCCAATATAGGCACTTTGTTCTTTGCATCAGATGTTGTAAGTCTAAGAACGTTAGATAAATACAAACAGTTGCTCTTTAAGAGAGCTCTCTTACTTTTTATGTTGCTTTTAGAAGTTCAAGATTTCATTGGAAAAGGTAAATAATTATTGGTGAAGGAAAGAAAGGAACAAATAAGCAGAAATAACTTAAGTAGGAAGGAGAGTCTTGGATGAAATACTGTTTTTTTTTTTTTTTTTTTTTTTTTTTTTTGTTGGGTACATCTTATTGTTTTGTGAAGACAGAGAAACTATTTGAAGGTTCTGATAAGTGTTCTAGATAACCTTCTTTGTGCCAAAAATCTCCTTTCACATTAAAGGCTAAATGCACTCAAGTGCCTAAATAACAGATGTCTGTGTTGTAAAAATAGGTGCCTTGCTTTTATAAACAACATCTACTTTTGGCCATCTTAGAAGTTCATCCTGTAATTTTGTGTTTCTAAATGTGAGCTATTTTTCTTTTTCTTACAGAGACTTCTCCAGGCTCTAAACTGTGAGGCGGAAGGGAGAGTGAATCTTTTATCTTAGCCAATGAGGGAGGATTAATCCAATAATTGTGCTCAGGGAGATACAGATATCTCTTCCCTCTCTCTGGGGTGCAGATTATTTCTGCTAGGAGCATGAATAATTTGCGCAGTGTGTGCTTGTGCATATTTTCCACTGTCCGATTAAGAAGGTCTGTATACGAAAACATCCCCTTGAACTTCAGTCCTAGTCTGGAATGTTCCTCCATCACTTTTGTGAGGCTGAGGCTTTGTAGTATCCTCTCTGTGTACTACAGATTGTTTATTTCTATCTTCTGCCTATTGTTTCCTTGCCTGGGGAAAATAGGCAAGTGGCAGCTTGTGACTGGCCTTCAGTTTTGCAGGGTATGTTCCTCTTGGTAAGCTGATGCATAGGATGAGGCTTTTATTTCTTGCCACCTTCTCAGTCTGTGCAGCAATAAGAGACACTGAGATCAGGCAGATGAACAACAAAAGAGAGATGGAAATAAAAGCCAAAATTCAAAACAAAGCATGACATATATTTTTAAAAGCCTTTAGACTGATCTTTGTAGCATTTTAAAGTGTTGAAGAAAATGGACTATTGTTAAAACTTTTTGATGGTTTTATTTATAAGCTAGAAAAATATTTTCACCGTAATTGGATAACTCTTAATCGTAGCAATTGCATATTTATCAGTGTGAGGGGCTGTTATTAATGTAGCTGTCATGCACAAACACATTTCTGCATTAAATCCATTTAGTATGTGCATTATTCGGTCTAGAATGTCACCAGGACATCAAAGCCCCCTTAGGCATAAGAGCACAGTGCCCTGCTGTGGCTGCAGAAAGGGCTTGATCAATAAATGTAACATGTTAATGCAGAGCAAATAGAATAAAAGATTTCTTTGACAAGACATGAAAAATCACCTTGTGGCAGCTGGCATGGTGATGCCATTTCAGCGGAGACACTAGCAAAGTTGATCTGACAAGTAAAGAGGAGAGATGATGGTTATAAGGTGCTTTTGTTTCAAACTTCTTTCTTGACCTGTCAGGTTTTGAAGGAGCCTGAATGGCCCTTTTTTGTCATGTGAAAATTGTAGTCTTAAGCAGTTATGAAGCAGTTATCTCTTCTCAAATTGTGAATGCTGCTGTTTAATTGATTCACTTAGCATTTGAAACTGTCACGCATTAATAATTGCTAAATCCTGTAGATACTGCTCCAGTGTGTCATGCTTAAATGTGTAGTTATCAGAAAATTAATATCCTTAATGAACCGATGCTTTCAAACTAGCATTGCATGAAATCTCTTTTGCCCTTTCATTTGCTGAAGGTGTATTAGCCAGTTTTCAGAGCAGCCCCTTCTGACAGTGGTGTGGTTTTATTTATTTATTTTTTTTTGATGCCCGACAAATGCCAGCTTTGCTTTGGGTACATAGTGTGCTCAATGACAATAAATATAGTAATTATGCTGGAGTTAGTAATTAACATAATTATAGTCAATTACGACAAATACAGTGCGGAGCTAAATAAACGAGGGTGCGAAATTAGCAAGCGAATTGATTTACCTTAGTGCTTTTTCTTACAACTAGCAGTTGCCGATTTTCTGCAGATGAAAGCATTTTGTTTACAAATAGCTGATTGTGTTTTGAAATGATTCTGTCTTGTGGCTCTCACTCCTGTTTCCTTTACAGTGAGGTGAAGGGGACTGAAGTGTGGCACTGTGTTTAGGTGGAAGGAGCTGCTCTTGTTCTCACTGAATGTGTTGTTAGAAAATACACGCACTTTATTTTAGATAATTCTTACAGTATTGAGGAGAAGTAGTAGTTATTTTTCTTCACAAACAAAATACGTTGCTATGAATGTTTTGGGAATATATTTGAACTCACTTAATTGTGGTGAGAATTGTCTAAGGGATGTCTATATATATATGCTTATTCATTTATTGACAGTGGAGAGGTCTGCATAGCACTGGATAGCTACAGAAAGAATTGAAATAGTTAAAGTAATCCAAGTGTGTTGAAACAATATGCCCTTGTTCAGCCATCACTTTCAATAATTTAGAACCGTTGGACCAGCATAGAGGCATAGTATCATAACATTTGTGCACACTATAATTGCCTGTTTTGTTTCAAGATGATTTATAGTATGTTGTCTGAAATAAGAGTATTGAAGCTATGCAGTTAATCTGTTTCACTTTCCTTGTTTTGTTGTGGTTTTTCTTTCAAGCATGACCACAGTTTACTATAGGAAAAGAAAATTAATATGTATAAGTACTGAAGATTTTATATTTTATTTTTAAAGCTGAGATTCTTTTTCTTACTCTAAGAATAAACAGGATAGGTTTTACAAATGTGCATAAATCCTGTACTTGAAATAGTTTACTGTTTGAAGGTAAATAGAATTGCATCTAGAGACTTAACAAAGAGATCTGCAACAAATGCTAAGTATATATTTCAGATTGCTTTCTCTATAATTTTTCTGTTGCTGTTGTGGTAATGTATCAAAATGTAACGAGTAGATTTGTGGTTGACAAGGTGGGCGCTTAAAAGTTCAGCCTTAAGGGATGTCCTATGATAAAGCACAAGATGCTCATTGTTTGTTTTCATTTCTTTTAGTAATGTTGAAATGATATGAATGTCTGATAAATAAAATGTGCACTCACACTGCTAAGAGTAGTTGCTTTTAGAATCGATCCATTTCAAAATCAATTCACTAAATGAAATATTTATATACAAAGCGTCATTTAAATTATTTAAAATTTACAGACGTAATAGTTTTCCAGATGAAATCCTACATGTGTATTAATCTTTATGGACTACATGATGCATAATTATCTTTCTATTAAAATAATTATAAAATAGTTGTGTCCTGTTAGGCTGAAGACAAGCATGATGATGTCCTTCATATATGGATAACACCCTGGGAGTTGTATAAGAGAAAGTTTTAGAGGTGCATGTCTATTGAAAAAAATGGAAGGCGAGTATTACCAATAACAAGAAGGATTTCTGACTTCAAATAATCTACTTTGGAAATCATTTAATTTTGGTCCTTGCTGTTTTTTCCCCCTCTTTTACCCTCTTCTATGCCACCCCTTCTGAAAAGTGATGTATCAGGACCCAGATGTGATCTGAGTAATGTATAAGGAGAACTTATATTTTTTTCTTTTGAAAACTTTGAAGAATAATAAAAAGTACTATTAAGTGTTACTATGTCACATGTGTAGCAGCATTACCTATGTTGTGTTATTTTGTCAGCTTAAAATCTGCTTGTGGAATATTTGCGATTTCAGAATATTTTCTGTATATGTTTTTGTTGCTCGTATGTTTTTCTGCTGTCTTCCTTGTAGTTATTGCTTTATTGTTGATGTGAAGGGGACCAGTGAATGAACTAATTTTAAAAATATCAAGTCCGTGGCTTATGGTATGTATTTAAATACTGTACTTTCATCATATTGCGCAAAGGACCAAAGTATTTTTTTTTTGAGAGCTAAGTTAATTTTCCAGTCTTGCTGATATGTAAAGGCACACAGAGGATAGAATAAATTGTCTCATTTCAATTTTGTACTGGTAGCTTTTATCTTCTGTAGTTCCAATAGCCTCTCTTTCTGTCCATTGATCCTTGCTTGACTTTTTATGGCCACACAGTCACTAACAGACTGTGAAAACTCTGTAATATATATACCTCTGACCCCCAGCGCTAGACATTATCCACTGATTTACTGTATCTGACAGATCAGAACATAACACTGTATTCTTCTGTTTTTCTCAAGAAGACTTAACATTATAGAAAGAGTTGTTTTGAGAGTACGTCACATGGCAGAATTGGGCAAAAACTTGTTATGCTGACATGCCCTCAAAGGTTCACGCGTGTCCATGTTTTGTAGTAGAGAATTCCTGGCAGGATTACTGGAGCTATTTAATTAGGTAAAAGTAAATACAGTATATGATTTGCCATTAAATAAAGTCAGTCAGTGAGCTTGAACTATTATATCCTTAAATGTAGCTAATGAATGTTGGCATAATGGTTACTGAAAGTTTTCTTGATGATATCCATCTTCATGGGATTGTTGCAATCATGAGTAAAGGTGAAATCTGTACTTCTTGACAGAGGTGAGTAATAAACTTCCTTGGACTTGAGCAGAGATGAGATGTCACATTAGGCATCTATTGAGTCAAGGTTGTTCACTGAATTTCTCAGGGAACTGATGATCATATCACATAATTTTCTTTGTATTTGAGTAAATGGGTAGTGAACTGCTTTTTCTTGGTATGGTTTCCTGCATGAAATTTAAGTGGGTTTTGGAAGAGACATTGCAGGCTGAATCCATGTGTTTCTGTGCTTATTCTCTGGATATCTAGAGGGCTTTATTCATTGGAACAGTAGTGTCAGTTCCTCTTGCGAGACCTGTAATCACTCATAAACAACAACAAAGAAGTTGTCTGGCAGGAATCTGTATTGGATTTAGAGAAAATCAGTTATTCAGCGAATGGAAGAGTACCACAAGTAGGAAAAATATTGACATTTGGAGGAGAAGTAGCTTAAAGCATTTGCCTTTGCTTTCAAAGAAAGTTTGTCTATACAGTGCAAGTAAAGCTTTTGGGACTTCCTCTTGTATGGTTTATGGTTATCTGGATTTTGAGGCAAGGAACTGCTTTTTTAAAATTGCATTGGGGATTAAATAAAGGGGCGTATGAACAGCATGTTATGGATATAATAATCAGATGGCACATTCTTTCTTTCTGACTTTACTAATCTCTCTTACTCTAAAACAGTATTTCCTCATGATCGCTGTTACGAAACAAGAGTGAAGGCCTGCAGAAATAACAGTTATCTGAGGACAAGAAGCTTGACTGAAAGGAAGAACCCGCATTAACTCTGAAGCTACTGTCTCTTTTGCTCTCTGTTTTGTTGGAAGGTATCTTCTATGTTTGACTAAGAAGGCAAGATTCTCAACACCTAACTGCAGCTGTTAAGAACTTGATTTAGTCTTGCTTACCATCACTGAGTAAGAAGGGCTTCTGTCTTCCAGTATCCAACAAACCTGCTGAGTGATCGTGTTACAAATAGCTAGCTTGGACTTGGCATAAAAAAATCTATCAGATGCTTCTGTTCATTTATTGCTTGTTTACTATATTTTGTTTTCCGTGGCTTGTGCCATTTTTGAGGTCTTACATTTTATGTAAATCAACTTTACATTATTTGGAGATGGTTTTTCAGTTGAAAAAAGCAACCCCAAGACCCTTAGCTAGTGCAAATGTGAAGAATGAGTATCACAGAAGTGCAAAAGGGCTGTGCATTGTACTTGGGCTAATGAGTCAGCCTGTCAGTTGGACATGTTAAACAATAATTATATTGTCTTTAAGGTCATAGCTGATGCAGTGCTGAAACTCAGTTCCAGGCTCTTACCATGAACTGAAGCTGGCAGCCATGTGGAGTTCAGTGGTTTTGTTTTGTTTCATATTGTCTGTCGTCTTGATCATGCTTGTGTCATGATGAGTGAGTTGCTCCCTGGAAGAGCTAGAAGATCTGCTGGCTGTCATTTTTTTCTTTACAATTTGTTCCCCATTTTTATCTTCATTTGCCTACTGAGTCCAGCAATGGAAGCAGTGAATATTTTTCATATAATATGGCTGTAAGAGTTTGTTCTTTTTGAAGCCATCTGATAGCTCACGTTTGTGTGAACTTTTGCTATGCTGAAAATTTATAGTAATCTCTTTTAAAAGAAAAGAGACAAATTGGAGATGCAAAAGTAAGTCATACTGCCAAGATAGCTTATAGTCTATCCAAAACTCAGGGAAGTTGGTAATATTCTTGCTCATTGGATGGTATACCATTGAACTGTAGAACAGATGCTCTTCAAGTGCTAACGTCTAATGTTTTCTCCTGCACCGTTGGTATCTAAGCTGTACTGATAGGTAGTAGTATCTCAATGCATACACACCTCCAGTTCATTTCTTCATTGAAAGAATAGTGTGTGGGGAATGCTGCTCTCAGAGATAGTTTGCTGGCATCACATACACACATTTTAATGTCATTATATATAATGTGTGTGTATATTTTTAATACATAAAAATTTGGGTGGTGATCTAGTATTTGGTCTACTTGGATTTAATAGTTGAAATAGGGCTTTGTCACTGATAACCTTCTCGTACTCAACATAGGAAGAAACAATGTATTACTTAAGGATTTCTAACAAAAAGAGCACATCAGAGATGGGTGATGGGAGAAAGAACTGAGCTGATAGATTAAAATAAAAGCAGTCTCGGAATGAAAAAATGCTGAAATAATTAAAGAAATATAAGATATGGTGAAGAACTCAGACAAATGTCTGTCTCCTTTGCGATTGCTTTATCCAAACCTACCTGTATACTTGCAAGGTTTTGTTATTTTTAAACCCCTTTCTCCACAGACTTCAGAAGTACTCTGTATTGGTCTTGGCATCGGCTCTTATTGAGGCTGATAGGTGGAAAGCTACATCAACGTGATGTTTTTACTTCAGTGGTGACTGATGCATATCTCATATTATGGACTGTTTGGCATCGGTACAACATCACTGTTTGATCTTAGTAAAAGTAAGGCTCTTTGTCAGTATTGCTGTTGTGAAGACTAGAGCAAGAATGTTTGGCTTATTACTTGCCAACACTTTTTTTTTCTTTTAGTAAAATTAACAAAGAAGTTAGAACAGGAGGTCGTCTTTTCTAAATCAATATGAAGCTCAAGTGCTTCATTCTCTTTCATTTTTGTATAATGTTAGTGTATTGATATAATATGAATGCTCAGTCCTTAATTTCTACATTTGCATTAAGCATATGTTTTTAGGGATTGCTTTGCTGAATGTTAAAAGATGTGGATTGTGTAGTTAAAATGCACTTAATGATATTGAAAATGTGATTCACATTTTATAAAACCAACTGCTTTTCTACTTGGCTGTTGGGCCAATTGGTGCTGTTAGTTCCTTGTGAATAAATGGGAAGACATTGTAGTACTTAATGTTTTTAAACTGCTTTTAGGAATTTGAGCTGCCTTTCCCTTAGAAAATTAATCTATGATCAGATATGTCGACAGGGAACTCTATGAATTTTACAGAAGAGCTACGTATTACCTACACTTCATAATTTCATGAATCGAATTTTCCAGCAGTTGGTTTGAAGATCACAGTTAGCATTTGTATTCTTTGTAAGAGAAGCTTGTACTTGCTGTAAATTGCACCACTTTTTAAGTATCAATGTAGATATTTACTAATCATTAGTATGTTTTTTTTTTCTGCATGATTTCAAAACCAGCTTTTAATTGTATGAAGTGTCCAATTGTGTATTTGGAGCAACAGAGCAGCTTTTTATGACCAGGGTATGGCTAGAGGGATGAAGTTTTATTTTGGTGACTGTGGTTTGGTCATGTGCTAAGTGGTAAAAATGTGTTTCTGCAATTGAGTGTAAAATCTCTTAAAGCACACGGAAATCATGTAGCAAGTGTATTCAAAACATCTTGCATATCAAGGGGCCATCATCTGCTGCAGTGCCACCACTCTACAAGGTCAAGTGGCTACATCAACTCTGGGTAAGGATGTTGTGTTTTAGGCTTCTGCACTTTGAAGACCTTTTTGCTGGAGGAAAAATGAGAACTTGACCTGGTTACATAAGTGATAAAAGGTATTCATTATTTTGAAGTGCTTAAAGGCAGAGGGAACAGGCATTCCAGAAGTGCCAGGGATTAGCAGTATAAATGAATGTTCAGAAAACTCTGGTTCCTACACTATTAGGTCAAGATTCTTTGACAGTCTAGTGTCTGGATGGTAAAATTACAGCTGCTCAAGGATCTGAATGCTTTAATTTTCAACCTATTAACTTGCATTTAATACATTTTCTATCTTGGGCAGTGAAGTACTTTGGAATAGCAGAGAAACAGTCATGTGTGAATGTGATTAAGTTGGAGTGACTTTGGGGGGGGAAAAAAAAATGGACAAATATGGTTTTCAAAGAAATGGAAACTAGCCAGTTAAGTTAGAGAGTTGTGTGTGCCTGGTTTACTTCTTTCCCTCTCACTTTTCCTACTTTTCTTCTTCCCCACTTCAGCTCCTTAAATCAGAGGAAGGCTGCTAAAGGTGTTGTAGGCTAGCTGTGTTTTATTGCTTTCTGGGAGATGTGGGTGCAGGTGTAACATGAGGTTCTCCTTTCCTTCAAGAACCTGCAAATACTCTCTTCTGTTCACTGTTTTGTTTGTAGTCAAGAACCAGGCATTAAGTAGCTCAGCTGTTCCTGTGCAGTGTTAGTTCCAGTTTTACCAGATGCACAACTACTTAATTGTTTCTAGCTTATGTGGGGGAGTGTCAGAGGATTGTACATTTACTGTTAATTCTTTGGCTTCCCTTAAATAAGTCATATCAACAAATGGTCTGTTACTACTGCTGATAGTAAGGGTTTTCAAATATCAGTGTATCTCTAATGAGGATCTACTTAGTCACCAAATGAGAGACTTTGGCCACTGCAACCTCGGGTGTTTTGAAACAAGAGCTTCACCTGTGTTTAACTGACCAAGCACCAGGGAAAGAGTTTTCTTAGGTTGAGCCAGGGACTAATGTGTCTCTGGATTTTTTTTTTTGGCCATCATTTGTCTTGCTTTTTACTAATTGGTAAGTGGAGGAAGAGCAGATACTTGGCTGTACCAAGCTAAATGTAATGGGCAAGTGTTTCTTTGCATGTTATAGTACAGCAGACGATAATCTTGGTTACTCTAACTCTAGTGTTTAAGGCCAAAGTAAAAGGGTGAAGTCAGCTTTAAGGTACTGTCCTGCGCTTTGTTTCCATTGTGCCTTCTGTGTGGAAACAGAAGTGCACTGGAAGCAATTAAGACTAATGTGGGAGGGAAGAATAGAGCTAGAAAACCATCAGCATAGCTGGTGGCGATTAAGTTGATACATTTAAAGCATAGCTTGTTGCTATTATTTGCCCCAGAATGAATAAACAACTCTGATGTTGTATTAGATGCATGTTACTAATAGGCAGGGTAGTGTCGGAATAATTCAGTAAATTTAATTGTATTCACAGAAGCACCAAGTGTTTCAGGCCTGTACCTTTTGTTTAATGTGGTATCAGGAATTCTGATTTCCATACAAGTCTCATTTTTAAATGATAATTCCTAGTGTGTTCTCAACCTTTTTTTCCTAGTGAAAATGCATAAGTCTGCTGGGGAAAAAAAAGATATGTAGGTACAGATTTACGATAAGGATTTATATGTAAATTCCTGAAAACCAAATAATATCTGAACTTACCTGTGTAAAAGAGATTTGATTTCTTTAACTTTTCTGCTGCTTTTCAAGCCTTTTACTCCTTGCAGAAGAGAAAAGTTTCCTTTTCATAGAGTTTCTACGCTGAACACAAGAGAAATCTTTGTTGTTTGGGTCTATCTAGTTGCATAGAACTAACCTTGTTCATATTATAGTCTGTTCACATTGGTGCATACATGTAGAAAGCTAGGTGTTATTCATTTCAATCCTGTGTAGGTCTGTTTTTCTGCAATGTTTATAAATCCCTTTGTGCTACAGAGCCTTTTATTTATTTATATTAAGGGCTTCTTGTCTCCTTAAATGATCATTGAACAGAGAAAGTAAATTGCTGTTGAAATCCTCTCACTGATGATTTCAGCTAGACCAACCGGTAGTCTATTAAAAACAAACACCTTCCTTCCCTTTTTACTGTCTAACTGACAGAGTGTATACGAGTGGAAAGCTTTGACCCCAGAAGGCTTTGAATGATGGACTCTTTTCAGATTCTTGTGTAAATCATGCTAAGACCCAGTGTGGAGGCTTGACAGTTCTTCTCTGAGTTTGACACTGCAACTTAAAGCTTTTATGTTATTTAAATGTACTAAAATGCACCCTGAATAAAACTACAGGTGCTGCTACACTTCTATTAGAGCACAGTAATACTTGGCTTGGAAAAACTTGGATGCAGGTGAAAGAGTTAAGCAAAGCAGCCAGAAACCATTTTCAGCTTTTACTTTGCAGATACAACCTTTTAAGCATACCTACATTTACCTGCAATGGCAATCGTTTTGCATTTTAATGACAAATCAAGTACGCTAACTTGCATTTGAAACGAAAGTGCCTTAAATGTCTCTGGCTGTCAGAATGAGATGTTAGGAGCTTGATGAAAAGAGAACAAAGAAGACAAAGTATGAAGCCTAGATACAGTGCAAAATGAAATAAAACCTTGTATGGCCTGTCAGGGGTGTCAGTTGATATTCCTATCTAAAGCACATTATAGTATTACTTTGCAGCTCATAGCTTACTCATCTGTCTTTTTTAATTCATCACATTCTAGCCCACATCTTTTAAGTCCCATGTGTCAACAATGGAAGAAATCTGTTAATTGACAAATGAGTGTCACAAATGTGAATTGGTGCCTTTACATCAGAGGCAGGTAGTCTCTGTTGTTTTTTGTCGGCTCTATTATTGGCATAAGCCAGTGTAAGACATCTGTCTTTGCCAGAATGAGAGATGACAGCCAAAGAAGGGCTGTCATTGTTTTAGTGCATGTTCATTCTGCTGAGATACTGTATAAAGATAAAATGTCAGTTAAAAGAATATGAAAAACTATTGGGAGGAAGTCCTTAAATTACTTGGGAAGGGGATCCGGGAATTGGTGCCAGAAATGAAATCGAACGTTCCAGTTTGCATCTATCACATCAATTTAAAAATAATACTTTCTGAGTAACTGGGTCAGTTTATAAGGCGTTTAGGAAAACGTTAGGCTGTGTTGGCATAATTAGCTCATAAGATGGAAGGAAAAAACACACCTCCACAGGATATGAGTTTATTTATTACAAGTTCATTTTTTCAGACATCTATAGAATTGTCTCAATAAAAATACGCTCTGTAGCATCTCTGGCGTTGATTTGCATCTGTTTTGAAATACTGAAATTGCTCTTTTCCAATTGCTTTTTCTGTTATATTTCTATTTTAGATTGATGAATAACATAATGAAATAAAAAGCATAGCCAGCTGTGAGTTGATGAGACATTTAATAGGAAGAAAATTATTAACATAGTTCTGGGGTGTCTAGAGAGTGTAAACTACACAAGTTACTCCCAAATCGCTAAATTTCTTTATATCAATAAATGATTTTTTAATACTGGATAGTAAAAATAGAGGAGGAGGGTATTTTAATGGAGGAGGTGAAAAAGAGGAATAGAGCAAAAAATTTTATAGAAGACCATCATTCTCCTTTCTATTTCATGTGAAAACAATCATAAGTTAGATCAGTGTTAATCTACTTTAGCACTTGGATCATATTCTTGCTACAAGACGCTGCCATTGTGCCCCTGCCCATACCAAAATGGCCTGTGACCTGGGTTTCAGAATGACCTTCCCTCAGCTTTTGTTTTTGTGGATTGAGTTGACAGAATCCACTGAAGGACTAAATCTTGAACTGTACTGAGATAGTATGTGTTGAAATTTTGTAATGTTTCTAAATAATAAATTATGTAGGTATCACTAAAAGTAACATCTCCTTTTATTTCCATGGGCTACAGCAGATACAAAAAGTACAGTAATGCTATTTCATTGAGCAAATTCTCTGCCACTCCTTTCAAGGTAGTCACCATTATTAGCTGATTTGCATGGATAAGCTGATAGACATACTCTTTATTTTGTGGTGTGGCAGCTGTGCATTGCTGTCTGGAATGTAACTTGTCTTTCATGTTGCTGTCGCTGCTGCAAAAATACATCACCCATTGCCTTACTCTGCCGGTAGCTACTGTTTGGTCTCCATAAATGTTCAGCAAGTGTCGATGTATGTTAATAGGTGCCATTTTTTTCTGCATGGAGGAATTCAGTGACACACCTTGGCTTCATCTGTGCTTTTGTGTTGGATACCATTGTCAGTCTGCCGAGCTGCTGCCATCTGTCATGTGGCAACAACAAGTAATGGAATATTGACAGGATGGTTCAGCCTCTACTGTCATCCACTAACAGCCTCTGATATTCTGGGTCAACATAATGAAATACGATGCATTTCTTTTGGAGCAGCCTATATATTAAGTGTCTTAGTTTTAGAATTACTACTTCTTGCATTTTAAATAAAGCTCTTGGTGTAGTAGATTGTAGAAGGTCTGAACTTTGATGCAATGTAGGTAGAATTGTCATTCATAACTTCGTTGGATTTGTCTGTTTGTTTTTTTTTTTGCTTTTTTCAACTTCGAGCAAATACTTGAGCAATAGAAAACGTCTAATTGATGTTTTTCCCTCCCCAGTGTCTAACCTTGAGTTCTCTGGTTTTATTTGCTTTTGGTATAACTTATCTCTAAAGGTGCATCCTACCTGTTTTACTGCAGATTGTACTTAATTTTGATTGCAAGATCAAAAGAACAAAAATAAAGTTAAATGATGGGTGCTAGTAATTTTGGAGGTCTTTGGTCTCTTATGGTATAAAGCCAAGGATGAGTTGCAGACAACTTCCAGTTCCTCGTTTTAACTTGCTGGATTGAAATACTATGGTTTTGTAAATAGATCTTCCTTTAAATGTAATACTAAGAGGGAAGGTGGTTTATGTTGCTAAAATCTACTTTAAAAAACAAACAAAAACCCTCCAGGTTTAAAAAAATATAATTCATGAAACTTAAGGATTATTTCCTTCTTTGTACACAAAGATTAATGTGCCTTAATTGAATAACAGTATTTTTCATTAGTGGAAACCCTATTCTTGCATTTACAGCCTTGTGAGGTAGTAAACATTACACCTTCCATCTAGGTGTTTTAATTTCCAGTCAAAATTAGTGTTATGTAAAGTGCCAGGCACATCTTTTCAGGCCTTGTTTTTAGTAATCACTTTGCGAATTCAGCTCCCTTTGAGAAATGGGGAGATATCTCAATTTTACAGAGGACACAGCTGGAAGGTGAGGAAGCCTTGCTGATTAACTGTAGAAGCGGAGGGTAACTTTCAGCCCTTCGTATCAATTTGCATAAACCGTTGTCAACAATGATGGTTGGCACCTCCCACCCTCTGGCTCTGTAGTGCTCCTGAAAATACTTTATTTTAATGTGTATTTTAATGTGTATTTTAATTTTAAAGCTACATTTCATATTACTTGATAGCAAGTACATTAACAATGTTGATGATCCATCTGAGACTGAGAAGAAAGTAAAAATCTTAATGTATTGCACACATGGAAGAACACTTTTTACCTTCAAGTGGACCAGGATTTTCTCATATTTATTCTCCACTACCTCAACATTATATAATTAAAAAAAATAACAAAAACTAGGTAAACTGAGCCTATTTCTTCTCTTGTTGAATTTTTTTTTAGTTAGGAAAGAAAGAGTTGTTCAGAAAGAATAACTGTGAAGATCTAATCTCTATGAAATAAGTAAATGAACTTGTGAAAATTCATGCGTAGGAAAAACAATTGTAGTGCATTAGTATTCTATCCTGTCACATACTTAGTGTTTACTACAACTTAAAGGAAAATTTAAATAAATATAAAAATGTTTTACATGTGTGTGCATACTATCTTGGCCATATCCCCCTCCCAGCTGCCAGCTGTCATACAGAATCTGAAACAGACAAAAATTTATTGGGTAGTATTTAGAAACATGTCAGTGGTAACGACTAGATCTCTGATTTCAATTATCACCTACTAAATTTAGGCTAATGTAATGCATTTGTAGACCTGTTGAATGCACTTGACATCATGTTTAAAATATTCGAAACTGCACTGTTTTTTAATATCATATGTTGACCACTTTCTTTTTCCTACACACATCTGGTGCATGGCAGCAGGCATCCCATGTGACCCATAAAAACTTCAGTTACTCTACTTTGAATGTTTCTTTTTTTTCTTCAGATAATATTTCAGCAAAGGAGAAGAAAGTAGTCTGAGGTTACAACACAAAACTTTTCTTAATGAAATACTACTCTGATATTCTGTAGAATGACTAGGTCGTGTGGCAGCCATGATTTTGTACTTCCTTTGTTTTGTTACATTAATGGAGATTAAAGTCTGAATTCAAGTTAGTGTTCTGCTTTATTTGCTCTGTAAATATTTTATCTGTTAGTATTTTAGTATTTAGTATTTATTAGTATATACTTATTTAGTATATATATTTAGTATTGAAGGGGGATCTTTCAAAAAAATTTTTTTTCCAAATATTGTAGTAATTTATGGTACTGCAAGATGTTTTTTTATCTTTCAATCTTTTATGCTTTCCCTGCACATCATTCTCATGCATACTTGTTAACTCCATCTGCTGATGTTTGCAGCTCTGAGCGTGCCTTTTAACCATCAGGATAATGACCTCTGAAGTTGTCCTTTCAAAGTTGTGTCCACACTTATGCGCAAGTAATGTAAGAAAGGTTGTCTTTAACTGTGTTCAGTCTACTTTAAACAAGATCATTGTCTCCATCTTGGTAGCTGCATGGGGCAAGCATGGGGAATTTTGGAGGAATAAACATAATCATTTTCTTCTTTTTTTAAAGCAAGTCCCTAGCTTGCTTATACTAATTTTGCTTTGTTTTGTGTTTTCTTTTCAGAATCTATTTTTCATTAATAATCTTCTCTGATTGTTCAAGTATATATTTATTTTTCACTTTCTACACATTGCTTACAGGTATCCAAAAAAGGAGTTCCTTACCTGTTTCTGAAATACAAGGCAGAATAGCAGAAGCATTTCGAAAGGGATTTAGAAGCATGTCTTCTGGACAAGGAAACAAATCCTGAATGTGAAATTTCAATAGTTGTATGTAGTTCTATTGAAATGGCGAAATGGTGAAACAGCTAAGGATTTAGGCTTACTGTTCATCATTTTCAGAATTACTGGTGTTTTGAATGGCAAGGTTCGGGAACAGTCTTTCCTGACCCTTAGTTTCTGAAGATTTTCTTTAGTTTTCGTATTGGAAGTGTCTATGATTCCTTAGAAATCTTCCAAGTTCAGCATGGATGCGGATGGCATTCAGTAATTGTAATGGATCTGCATACTAGCTTCATGGTGTAATTGAAGTTACTGCAGAAAAGCAGCAATATTTCCTGTTCAGACTTAAGATTGTCTACTACATATCTAAAGGTCATAGTTGATCAAAACAAGTCACAGAATATTTATATGTAACTTTATTTTATCCATGCTATATAGATTATCTTTTCATAGAGATGTGTTTTTACGACTACAAGATCTGTTTAAAATGAGTCTCAACTTTCCTTAGGTATGTTTTTAACTTTCCTTAGATATTTGAAAAACAAGATCTAAGGCTTCAAAATACAGATTTCAAGCACAAAGAACAAACCGAAGTTTAGAAAGTTTGCAAAATCTGCTTTGTTCTGTTTTTATATATATGTATATGTATTTGTATTTATATATGTTAGTTTGGGACTTCTTTTAAGTGGATTTTGTTCTCACTGTTGGTTCTAGCACACTTTATTGTCTCAGAATGCTGAGATTTTGAAAAAGTGCAGGATTGGTACTTAATTTGTATGTTTTTTGGTATGTCCTAGCGATTGTATGGTGACTTGCAACTCAATAGATTGCTCCTCTGCTGCTCCACTTTGTGAATTTTTCTGATTGCTCAGTTTTTCAGTCCTCAGCCTACTCCTGTACTGCCTGACTGCCATCTTGCATGACCTTTTGGACAGTTTTGCTGGCTTCCACTTTATTTCACAATTTCTATTTCTAATAGTTATATTAATAACAATTAATATTTCTAATCCATGTGGCTGCTAAAAATGTTTTGTCTGCTTCCAGGTGTCTTGTCTCACTTGATAGCACAATACCTGCTAAGTTTGTTTCTACAGCTCCTAGCTATGCCTTTGGTTTTCTTTTGATCAAAAAGACAATTACTGCTTTCAGAACATCTTGTGGAACGTCTTCTCAAATATGCAGGTCTACTGCAAATCCATTGTATGTGGTGCATCTGCTGTCCACTTGCTTTATTAGAAGACAACGTTGAGGAAAAGTGTATGTGTGTGTATGTATATACATACATGAAGAGTGGAGAGGGATAAAAATTAGTATGTTGTTGTTGTCTCCTTGTTGAAGCTGTTAGGTCTATTATCAAAAAAAAACAAAACAAAACCCAACAACCTGCATGCTACAGCAATGAACTCTAAAATAACAAGGCTCAACAGTTTTTATGTTGCATAAGCAGACAAGTGGGGGATATTTTATGTCTTTGTGGATCAGAAAAGTAAATACTATGTTATTTACCTTAGTTTGTCTGTGTTGATAAGCTCTATCAGTAATAAAAGACTCAAAGTTAATTAAACTTGGGCTTTATGTTTAAGATACTGTTCTATTTTCTTGTTACTTCTCAAAAATGCTTCATCAACCATCATTATCCTATAAAATGTTTTCTGTGCAGTAATCAAAAAGGCTGTTGTGGGGAACTTTAATTAAATAGAAGCCAGTTTAACTTTGTGAACCAATAATAATTAGTTTAGGAAGCAGCAAAATGCCTTACATGCTTTCTTGAAAGCCAGAAAGGGACAAAAAAATAAAATGCTCATCTGTGCTATTAATATATGGTTTACTTTCACTTTATGATTTTGGACACACAATGCTATGCTTCTGATCAGTGGTCTGAATGTCTTTCTGGCATAGGTTGGATTAATCTGTTTTAAATGTGAAGAAACATGTTTAAACAAACATATTTTAAATTGGGAACAAATACATTTACTCTGCCATAGAGGAAATGACAACTGGAGAAATTAATGCTTGGAAAGAGTAGAGAAGAGTTTTATACCAGTATTTGCTTTGCACTTTTTAATGAGTTGAGGCTTTGTTGCTGCAAGACTCTCTTATGGGAGGGTGGTGGTGCACTACGTGAAGACAAATGTCTTGGGGGAAAAAAAGGCCTTTTTCTGCCAAAGCTGGAAGATGGTTCTGACTCTTCATTTTTTTTCCCACCTTCAAAGAAATCCAAGAAAACTGCTGACACTTACAGAAGTGGAAAATATGATTTATGGTGACATCATGTATTACCCAAGCAAATCTGTTTCAAGGAAGATTGTTTTTTTATGATATGTTGTAATAAAGGAATAGTGAATCATTCTCGAAGGAGTACTGGTTCAGATTCTTCTCCCTTCTGTTGCCTCTACCACCCACCCCCACTTTTTCCTTTCTACTTTGTCAATCTTTAGGGGTTTCAGTATTGATGTGAGCTACAGAAGAAAGTTCTTAAGTTATTTTCAATTCCTAAACATAACTACTTCATGCAGGATGATGTTATGCAACAGTAATTTCTGCCATGTGGCTGGAGGCCATACCCAGCTGCTACCAAGTAACTTGAGTTCTTATTTACTGGTGCTAACAATATTTCATTACAAACTCTTTTTTTAGAGCCAGTAAGTTTCTTTTACTGAAGAACTGTAGCAACCTCATCTACTAATGGAATTTGGTTCTTTTCAAACAATACTCCTTACTTAAAGTAGTTAAACTGGTTTTTAAATGTCTTTGTATATGAAATGCCACGAAGAGGACTGGCCACAGTATTTGTTCAGGTGATGATGTTGGGAAAAGAGGGAAAAAACAGATAAAATAGATGATATTCCAACACTGAACAGGCTGAAAGGAAAGGCTGGTAAGGCTTAGTAAGCCTTATACTTACAAGTAATGCCAGGCAATAAGGCTAATAAGGAGTTGAGATTAATTAGACAAGTGACAGGACGGGGATGACGACTCAGTGCAAGTCTTAGATTGCAACTGGAGCAAAAATTCTGTGTCTGACCATCGGTATCTGGGCTGTGACTCTGGGGAAGATGAGAGGCTGTTGTTGGCTGTGGGGGTGTAACTGATTCCAGCGAGGGAGATACCACAAGACTTGTAAAAGCCTTTTTTATAGTTAGATCAGGAACTGATGTTTATATCTAGTTTATGAAGTTCTTGTAGTTTTGAACTTTTTACTCCAAGGAAATATAAAATGTATAGAAGCAACTGTGGAGATATCCAGAATTGGGATACAATAAATGTAAGTGGATCTTCCATACTGAATTTTAGTTTGCCAGTCATGATTTTTCTCTTGCTCTGTTAGTAAAAAGGATGCATAGGACATAAGTGTGGATTTCAGTAGCTGTTCACACAACAACATATATCTTTAGTTTAAAGTTAAGAAAAAAAATCCTTCCATGGTACAGCCAGATTCAAGCTATTTCCAGTGCTTGTACTCATAGTGAGCAATACCTTTTCTGTGATTTTTCTTTTTTAATATTGTTTTTTTCAATACCTCTTCTGTGATTTTTCTTTTTTAATATTGTTTTTTTTTCTTTCTGTAGACTGGGACTTCAGTCTGAAATACCTAATCTTTGTTTCCTGTTATGAACCATTCTGAATGGGCTGCGTGTACATTTGTCCCTCTAAACAATACTGCTTTAAGAGGGCAGCAGGGTTTATGATGGGACATGGTTTTCTCAGAAAATGGTTTTAAACTTGGGAGTTGTCTGTTGCCTCTGGAAAGATGCTTTGGCTCAGTCTATTAGAAGTGTTTTACCACTGCAGAAATGCAGAAGAGGAAGGTGCAGCTGTCTTCACAAAAACTGGAGCCTCACATAGATAAGCTGAAGTATTGCCTCTAAGCAAGGCGGGGGCTTCAGTCACATGAATTCCAAACTTGTTTACGTGAGGCATTGACTCTCATCTGAACTGTTAGTCGGTGCTTTGCATGGAGCTAAGAGTTAATGTATGATACCGCGTTTCTGTACAAAGCAAGTGCTGCCATGCAATTGGAAGTTCTGTCTGTCATTTCCCCTCACTTTGAGCTATGGTATGATATATCTTACTTTGTGGTTTCTGAGAAATAAGCTTGATTGTTTCTTATTTAATATGTGTTAGGCGTAAACTTTTCCCTAGTCTTCTTTTAACCTCGTCAGATTTTTGTCTGTCATTCCTCTCCCTCTTTTGAAACAAATTCTTATAATTCAAATTGATTTATACCTCAACTGTAAGTATTCTTGAGAAACTGATGCTTGCTGAAAACCTCAGGTTTTTTTTTTTTTTGAGGAGACCCTACAACTTGTGGAAGGGACTATGAAGACTGGGTCCTTGTAGACTTTCAGTTATCCCATAACTTATTTGACAGAATAAGGACTACAGCAAAGTTGGTAAGAATTTTTCACAATTCATAGCACATATGTATAGGCATAACAGTAGTGTAGCGTGTCTGTAATATGAAGTACATGTGTACCCTTTTTTGCATCTGAAGACGAGACTGCTTTATCTTCTGATTAAATGGTAGACATGTAGGATATACTTAATGATGTTCTTAATTGTTTTGTAATACAAGAATGGAATTAATGTCCTTATGCTCTTTGCTGAGTCAGGATCTTTGTGAATTCCTGTACTCATGTTTCATGGTGTCAACTCTCTACCCCTGTTCATTCTTTCTGTTAATACTGATAAAGTCACAGAGCAATTATACTCCCACAAGCTGTCCTTTAGTAACCTTTGTCATTTGTCAGAGTGCATTAGGTCCTTGCAAATTTTTACAGACAAGCTAGTAGACTTCATGAGCTAATAGAGTGCTCTGATGTGCCAGCTCATCTAACTTGCCAAATTGCTGGTGGTTCAAGAGGTGGTTCAACTTCAGTTAAAGACAAATTTTACAGCTTTTTCTGTTAGAGTGAGTTTTCCAACAGAATTAAAATCAACAAACAATGCTTATTTGAACTGTCCCTTCCCGTTCTGTAAGACTTATATCTTAAGCTTTTCAACTGCTTTTTAAATGTGAATGTAACTTACATTAAGGTAGGATATGCATAAGGATGGTTATGTGCTACACTGTGATGGTTTTACTACAAGCATGTGTTCGTGATGCTACACCTTTGTGAATGTTTGGGATTTCAGACACTGCTGGTTATACTACAAAAGTAGTGTGACGCTGTCTTCTCTAATTATTCTGTTTCTTAAATTAGTCTCTTAACTGTAAGTGGCTAGTGTGTATTCCTCCTGATAATTTACCAGCATGAAATGGATACCTGGGGACTTCATGTTTTTTAAGTTGCCTGTTATGAAGGAAAAATATGTGAAAATGAGAAGAGAGGAACTATTTGTAGAATCATTTAGTGTTAAGGATGTTTTTCAGGCGACATATAATATGGAATCTTAAAGAAGTGGCAATTCAATTACAGTTATGGTTCTGTAAGTGTATTTCCCTTCACTTCTGACACTTTCAACACACAGACAGCTCTAATGCTTAAGGTACCTACCACATTTCTACTTCACAGATACTGCCTTTTCCTAGGCTAGATTATGCTGAAGCCTGATGGATCCCTATTGCTTTGTAGTTGCATAAATTCCAGTATTCAGTTTTGGGTACACAAGGAGACAGATTATAGAAACCAGTTAAATAGAAGTGCTTTTCTGTCTCCTGACTAGAGCTAGGATATAGTAACAAATAATTAGACTAGTGTCTATGTACATCAATAATGAACAATATCATTCACAAGGAATCTGTTTAAATTAGGAGGTAGAAAACTTTTGCAAAGAGTTATTGACTTTGGCAGTAATCTTTTATATTGTAGTCTCTGGTATTTTCTTTTCTTTCTCTCTTTTTAATTGCTTATCCTGCTTCATTATTGTAACAAACTGGGCAAACCCTCCAGCAGAGAAATTGAGTTTGTTAGGTTGATTCTGCTTCTGTTGTGTCTTTGCTTTCTGTCTTTCCTTGTGTGTGCATATATATTTATTCTGTGGAATTCTGTTTCACCTCCAAGTTTAATCTCAATATAACTTGTATGGCTTTTATTTTTATTTTACAAATATCCAACTGGCCACTGAAGACAAATATTTTCTTGACAGATTAGAAAGGTTCAAGGTTCTGGAAGTTTGCATATCCTGTGAAAAAGACAGGTCAGTTTTTTCCACTCTGGGCATCTGTCTGTCATAAGCTCATAAATTGCTCTTGAAGCCAGATAGAAAAAATACTAAAGGCAACATCATATTTAAGAGTTTAAATGTGCTGATTGGAGTGTCTGAGAGTCTAACCTCAGGCAAAAGGTCTCCAGTTCAGTCTTTTTGACTGATGTGGAGTGGTCCACTGTTAATAATTTAGTTTCGAGACTTACTAAATGAAAAATAGGAGGCTCATAGCATCAGTATCATTGTTGATCTTCCCTAGAAAATATAAACTAATTGTATTTTGATGTATGTTTCCACTCTTTATACACTTAGTTGCTCCCTACTGTAGCCACTGCATGTTTTTTTTTTTTTTTAAGGAGCAATGATTTTTTTTTTTTTATCTACAGAGCACATAGCTTGCCCTGCAGCATCTTATGTTCATTTTTAGTGTGCTTTATTTGTGTATTAAATCAAAAATCTGCCACTGACCATTACATATGCATCACTCCTACTATGCTTGTGAGTAGTCTGCTAAAGAGCATGTGCATTTCTACAGTTTGTAGCAATATAGATCCTGGTATAATTTCACACATTCTACTGACTTTTTAAAGGAAATGTGGTGTTTCTCTGGGAGAGCCAGCACAGCAGTCCCATTTGTCTGACAATGCATTGCCAAAAGTGGCTTGTACTACCCATTCTGGAGGAAGAAATTGGGTAAGGATCAGTGGAGAAAGAATTTAATCACAGCAAACTTCCTCTTTCTCCAGAAATATTTTGAATGTTTATGAATCTTTGTTTTAACAAGGTTTTGATGATTTTATAAAATTGACACATCACAAGTTTAGGTCCCATCCTTGTTAAATGTGAGTGTGTAGTATGTCACCATTCCATTTTAGCAGTTAGAGAGAATCACCTCTAGCTTGTTTCCTGGAATTGTAAAGCTTGAGTATTTAGTAAGAATCTTGCATTTTGCTTTAACACAAGAATTATATTTTGCATTTTAGACCTTCAAGGGCAATTTGATACATGGAACAGAATATTCTATCAAATTTCTTGTATGCCAGTGACTGTGTTCGAGTGGGAAGGATTGTTTAGTTAACAAGGCGTGACATCAGATATGCACTCAGAGAAGTTGAAATAAGTTATTTTTCTCTGGAAACACGTGTTTTCTGAAATACTGTATAGTTTTTAGAGTTTTTACAGATGAGTGCTAATTGTTGTGAAAGTAGCTTTAATTATGTATGTTGTCATTAGCCTGTTGAAGGCCTTCTTTTTATGTGATTACAAATATAAAAGAGTTGAACAGCTACTAAGATGTTCAGATCATCCAAGGTGCAGAAGCTGTAGAGAGAAAGCAAACTTTTCTTCCCTTGAGGTTTAGGTTATTAGTTTGTAAAACTTATCTGGGTTGGAATTCTGTTGTTTTCATACTTTGTTTCCCTCACAGTAAGCATAAAGGCAAGTCCTGGGTATGGTGCTGACATTTTATTAATGACTTAAAGTAAGGTAGACTCTTTTGAAGAGAATAGTCAAAATCAAAAACTTGAAAATCTATCTTAATACCCAACTTATAGATAGGTTATGGATTTAGAAAAAGCTCTAAAGGTGAGGTTTTAGGTGCATATGTTCTAGATCCACAAGGAAAATAATGAAAGTGTTAGTGATGATCAAAACAGGTTTTAAGCTCTTAAGCATTTAATATACTGTTAGAAATAGAATAAATTTTGGTAGCAGCTATTCTCTTGCTTGCAGTTCAGATAATATTCACAAAAAGAAAGGTTTATAGAACTGAACATTTAAAATTGTTCTTAAGCCTTCTCAGATCATGATAGCCTAGTTTAGCTCCAGTATTCTGAAATGGATGCTCAAACAGAGGATGAGGGAGGGATAATGATGCAGTCGTTGCAGCTCCAGAAAATACTGTTTTTATGCTTGTTAAGGGGGGTGTTTTCCCTTCTAATTTCTGCAGAAGTGTTACTGTCTGGGCTTGGCATGGCACTTATTGATCTACTATGTATATTTTAACATTTTTCTCATAAGTGCATAAATGATGATTTTTTTAAAATACTATATTTTTCATACTATAGCCTCTGGAAGCTCTCTTGACTTCAGTCTTTTTAGGACATCTATTCAATGTGATAATACATATGTATATTTTTGTATGAAACCATAAGTTACAAAACAGAATCCCAGGAAACTGCATTCTTTCTGTTTTAGTCGAATGATCATAGCCCTACTTAGATTTTTTTTGTTGTTGCTCTCCACTCCTGTTGACTTTTTTCATCTGTAACTTGTATGCTTTCTACCTCATTAAAATGTACTTAAAATAATTGTGAGATATCTATGTAAAAACAATAAACGTTGTTTCTTTGTCACTGTATCAAGCTTTCTCATTAATGAAAAGTGTGCTTGCAGCTTGAGAGAAGGAATAAAGCTTTCTTCATGGAATAGAAGGGGAAGCATATTTGTTCACAGTTGAAGATAATTAGCTTACTTTAGTTAAGTGAGACGACTATATCAGCTGTTTAAATGTGTATCAGGAAAGCGCTGAGTGTGCTTTGCCATTTCTTAATTTTCTTAGATGATAACAGGGAAAAGAATGTGTGGAACAGTACTGTCTCATTTCATGTGTTACTTAAATACTCTGAAATTGAGCATGGTTACCAGGACTCCCAGTATGGGTGGTGAAAAACTAGTGGTGTTTCTTTTTTTGAATTTGGAGATTATATTTTTATGCATGGATGAGAATTTTTCTAAGGTATTCATTTTTCAACTTTGCTATCTTGTTGTATAAAGCACGTTCTAAAACTGGAGAAATGAAATCCAGTTTTTGGTTAACTGGGTTGCTTCAAAGCATTTGTGCTGCTTCTGAAGTAGCTTCTTTAGCATCTTGACTGAAGAGAGCAAAGGATTTCAAGCTGTCATCTGCCTTTATTTTCTATGTGGCCTTCTGGGAGAAAAATTCACAATATCTATGTAAAAATCTCATTGTAAGTGGTTTGAATATTCCTATGAATTAAAAACAACAACAACAAACTGTTTTCACAAACGGATCTATTGAAATTAAGAACTGAAATGTCTAAGGATCTGCAGAGTACCATTATACTTATTTTTATCTTGTTGATATCTCTGATTGTTACTTTCATGCATATCTGTGTTTGTACTGTGCTGATAAATTGAAAAGGCTATATCAGTAGTACACAGAATTTGTGAGCTACTTAGAACTTGTAAGCTCCATGCTCTCAAACTAAAGAACAGAACTTAATTCCTCCTTAAGAAAACGAGCTATTTATCCATCTTCCCTTTTTTAACTTTTTCACTCCACTTAACGAAACCAAAAAAGTACTGGATGCTAGAAGGAATTCTATTTGATTGTATCTTAAAGTCAGATCCTGAATTCTCATTGTGGTGTTATTTCATCTGCTTTTACTCTCTTTTTTTCCTGTGTTGTTCTTCCCTAATGGGATTGGCTTGAGTATAATGTTGCTGAATGTTATGGGAAGTGGCTCTCCATCCTGTGCTGCTGAATTTATGGGTCAGCATGTCATTTTCCAGCTGTGATGGTCTTATAAAAGTCTAAGGTTGGTAGGTGTCTGTGTTTTGATGGCATTGATGTAGCATTTTATTATTGATCAAAGGCAAAAACATTTCTGGTTCAGGAGTAAGAAAGAAGGATATGTACTTGCTATACAGAGTTAAAAATCTCTTCCCTTGTTCCCCAAGTAAATTGCAAATTAACACTAATAAATCATATTGCAGCAGTTGGTAAGAAGTGAAAGTTCTTTAATAATTAAGCAGTTCTTTTCAGTTCCCCTTTTTTCATGTGATGATTTTCTAGACTCAAAATCAGCATGTCTCTCGCAGGCTACATATAATATATAGTTGTTTCAAATGAGCTTTACTTACTGAGCTTTTTCTAGTAATGGAACTCTGTCAGCAAAACGCATATGCACCAGCAAATGATGAACGATGGACTTGTGTCAAATGGAAGCTTGAAAGGTGCTTCTGTCGTTAGATGGATTAATCTGAACCAGGAGTTCAAAACTCCTTGACTGTAATTGTTTCGGAGAGAAGGTATCCCTGGATTGATACCAGAGGGTAAGCATGGAGTCAGCGGAAGAACTGCTTTATCAGATGAAAGTGAGGGTTTACTAATCCACAAGGAGTAGTTTTATTTTCATGAGATGGCTTGCTTGATGTTTTTGTGATTTTTTTTTTCAACATGAAATTTGTAAAGCTTTGACGTACTGCTATTGTGGGACTTTTTTTTTTTTACAAAAATATCAAGCTTAATTCCAATCAACTCTATTGGCACCAGTAATTATAAAGTAATCTGCTATATTTTTCACACACTTTCTAAAAATAGTGGTCTTCCAGTAGTCACCGTGCTAGCTAGGAAACCTCTTTAATCTGCACTAGGTGTTTTGTCAATTACAGATTGATTAAGATAATGAGGGAGAAGTATTTCAAAGCAAGACATTCTTGTGCAAACTGTCTGAAAATCGCGAGTTTGTGTAAATAGTATTCTAATACTATTTCTTTGTATTTCTCTAATGCTTTGTGCTTTCATTTTGCTGTTGTGCACGGGAAGAAAAAATTACAGGAGAAGCAATTTACATTAGGAATTAAGCTTTTGAAATAATTTTCCTGTTTTGTTTATGTATCCTTTCGGTTGTTCTTGAAATGGGTGTGCCAAAAGAGCATTCAACAAAAGAATAACTATAAGCAGGGAGGCTTTCACTGTTCCTCAGTCTTTCCGTTGTGCCAGTTTTTCCTTCTCTTTTGCTTCTTTGCAATTGTTAGCCTTCATGTGAACTGAAGGGTACTTCAAAACACTGGAAGAAAATAGTCTGAAAGCTTCATGCGCATTTGCTTCATAGTAAAGAGGAATGAAGAAGTTGAAGACTTTTTCCACTGACAGGTGTTTGTGTGTCAGAGCAGTGAATGCTTTTGATGGCAAACCCACTTTTCTTCATTGTACCCTTCTTTCTAAATATAATAGGAGAAAAAGGGAAATTCTGACAACAAAAACAAAAACTCTCAAAACTGTATAATGGAAAGCTTGCTTTATTTATTTATTTTTAAAGAAGAAATTTAAATGATTTCAATGGCTATTCACTTTCTTTCTGTATGAGGAAAAAAGACTGCGTCTGAGGAATGCCTGGGAAAGGTGAAAGCATTTGTGAGTTGTATACCTCATTATGTTACAAAAATATTGTCATCTGATGATTGGTTGATGCAAAATTACATTGTGCTACAAACTGCAGATCCTCTTTCTTTAAAAAAAATCAATATTTGGAGCCCTATTTTAGCACAGAACTATGTTCTAAATTGCTATTTGATTTTTAAAATTTTGTTAACTTTTAGATCTTTTGTAAGTGTATTAATATGGCGTATATCTGTCTTCGGTCTTTGCTTAGTTTGTAGCTTGACTAGGCACCACGGTAATTGATGATTTTACAGGTGTTAAATGTTCTGGTCTTTGGTTGCTTTCATATGTTAAGCCATGCAATACAATCGCATCATATGGAATTAGAGATGCATCAATAGTAGTCAAATAGAGCAAGTGGAAGATATTAAATACAAGAGATGAGGAAAGTATGGCTTAGGAAGTATGTCTTTTGTTTCAAACGTTTAAAACAAACAAACAAAAAAAAAAACAGCAAAACCCCTACCTCCTATTGAATGTGATTGCAGAGAAATGCTAAAAACAAAAAGTGAAAAACCAAACCAAGCAGCTAAATCCAACCAAACAAACCTAAGCAAACCTATTGCCTGGATAACTCTGGTTGTACGTAAGTTTTTTCTTTCTTTTTTTTTGAACAATGAGAGTGATTTCATGATGATAAAAAGGGTAATAAAACAAAATCCAAACTCGCATAAGCAAATATTTGACATAAGTGCTCACATGTTCATCCCGTCAGGATGCAGAAACAGATGCTATGTAAACTGTGTGGCAGACTAAGCTGGTGGCATACAAGAGCCTTCTTCGGGAGTAAACTGACAGGAAAAGTAAATGTATAATTGTAGGTTACTGGGTTGCTATTCTTGTGGGTGGGAAGTGAGTAAAAAGTAGGCTTAATCCAAGGCACTTGTTTTGGAGTAACATAGGACAATTTCAGTATAAACAGTTTTTAACAATTGAGCTTTTGTGGATGACTGAAAAATGTTGTCATACTGTTTCTGACAAAAAAAATGAAGTGTTATTCCACAGTTTCTGGGACTTTTCTGTATAGGATGGCTACAAGGATATTTTGTAATAATTTTCCTTCACAGCTTGGTAAAAGCTTTCTAAAAGCCAAGATTTTTTTTTTATATTCATCTTTTTAATTTTATTACTTTATGTGCAACAGTTCCCTAATACCACTTTTGAAATAGGTAGCCACATAGTTTGGGCTTCTGCCTCACTTCTGCGCACTTGAGAAGTGGCAAGCCTTCAAGTGGTCTCAACATGCAGCACGGTGACCGTGAGGCCCTGTGGGCACAGGGGAACTCCTGCCTCTGGGCAGGACAGCAAGCCGCCCCATCCCTCACTGCAGTGCTGCAAGCTCACTCGCTTTGCCTACCGTCTTGATGGTCTGAGGGTAGGCTGGAGGCTGAGGGAGCATGTGACCTCTGAAGAGTTTGGGAGAACAGCCTGAGAGGACTAATTAGATGTCATGCCACACAAACAGAGGGTGTACTGCATGATGAGAAGGTACAGACCAGTGCCATGGGACCTGTTGTAATAAGGAAGGTGAGTTTGGGATCTCAGTGGAAGCTGCTACGTGGACAGAAACAAGACTGTCCTCTTTATAGCACTGCGTGATTGCTCACAACTGTAACTTTTAAAACTTTTTAGAAGTATGTGATATTGAAGTTGTGCATAAATGTAAATTTTGGTCTACCTCTACCTCTAGCAAGGTAACAGTGTGGTTCTGACTGCTGCCTGTGTTGCACTGTATCTGTAAGTCTGAGAGTGCTCCTGGGATGCTAAGGCAGCCAACCAGCAGGAGCTGTGGTATAAAAGTGGAACCTTTGAGAAAGGACAGTACAACAGACGTGCAGAGAGAATACTGCAACCCTGTGTCAGCAAAGTGGAAGATTCCTGCCTGTGCTATCTTTTCAGTGCCCTCTTTTTAAAGGACAAGTGACCTGAAGCCATGCTCCCTGAGTCCCCTGTGAAACTGTACTTTGCACTATTTCATATCTTTTTGGAAGTAGACTCTTTTCAGCCTTCCCCCTCAGCTTCCTCTTTATTTTAAAGGTATAGAAAAGTGATATGCCTGAACAGAGCTAGTCACAGATGCTCTGCCAGCATGTGACTGGTGTGCCTGAGCTTTGTCATTCCTGCTAACTGACCCTTTTACTAAAAGTTTAATAGGGGATAAATTCACATGTGAATTCATAATCCTCTCAGTTGTGCCAGAAGGATTCCTTAACAAGCAGGCAACAAAGAGAATCTTATATAGCTAGACTTTTTCATTCCTCTTCCTCTTCATTCTTTTTCCAAATTTATTGGGTAGGCAACTTCAAGGATGTGTCTTTAACTGTCATTGCAATTTTTATTTGTGCATAACCTAAACAAACAAAGACAATATATTCAATGAGCATTTCAGAGCCGTTCTCTGTGTGGAATGGAATATATTTTTGAGCTTTTGAGTGTGATAGATGGTAGTGTTATTTCTTAAAAATATTTATTTTCTTAGCATCTTATTTACTATAGCTTAAAAGTATGCTTTTATAACATGAATCTTTTGATACTTAACTGTGTGATTTCAGTACAAGGGAGCTTCTTTTATTTCACAATTTCATGCCTTGTTAGAAGCTCTTACCTAGTGAAGAATCTAAAGAGATACTGCAAGTGTTTTTAGTAAGATATGTTTTTAATCACCTTTGTTACCATTATTTTGGGTTCACAAAAAGAAAATTTTGTGTTAACGTTCCATTGAAGTGCCTTTGAAGTGATGATATCATCACTCTAATACACTGAAAAGCATCAGGATTGCAAGAGTTACTGAGCAGTGGTCACTGAAAAAATATTGTGGATGTCTTGAGACTCTGCTTTTATAAGGAGCACATTTATTTTGTGTCTTCAACAAAAATGCTTTTTTTTTTTTAAATTATATACTCTGTTTCTGGCATTGAAAACAAGGAAATTCTGAACCACTTGTAAATGCATCATCTTTTTGCAGTACTTTTTCTTAAGCAAAATAAGCTGGGATATGCTAGCCTGAATCGAAAGTCCTTGAAAGCTCTCATTGCAGAGCCCCAACTTGCTGTAATTGCACTGTACGTTCAACCAAGGTGTTGCAAAGATATTCTTCTTCTGGTTAAATCCTCCCTTTCCTATCAGTAGGCAACTACTTTTGAAGAATAATTTTTTCCTGTCAGACCTGTCACATTCTAGAGGTCTCTGTAACTTTAGAACTCATCATTTTCTCAGTGGAATCAGTAAAAGGTGGTTTTGTTTTCTTAAACTTTAATGGAAGTAGGATGCAGCTGACTTTGGCAGGAGGAAATTCAGTGTGAGTATAAAATACTAACAAGACTCTGTGTGTGTGTGTGTGTGCACTTGTGTGTGTGAGAGAGAGACACTGTGCACTGAAATATTTTAATGTCTTGGCAGACTTCTGACAAGCAGTGGATGCATTACCATTCAGAAAATGAGCAGCTATCCTCTTTTGCCTTCCCTCTCTGCTGTTCCTTTTTCTCTCCCTCCCCACAGCCCCCCAGGTTACGCTATTTTAAGGATTGAGCATAAACTAAAATAGTTTTCCCATTAATGGTTCTTTAGTGTTACAATGTCCTTGATCTGGAAAGAGCACTTCTGTATTTTGTGGTGACGGTTCTGAAGTCTGAAAGAAACTGTTAAATTAATCAAATTTGAGCAACTAACATGAGAACTTTTTAGTGGCTACCATTAATGTCTTTGAACACTTGTAGGATCACAGGCTTCGTTGTCCAGCTCCTAAGTACTTGAATTTCAAACAAGTCACTGTGCAGCGTGCTGCTGGTTGAAGATGGTGAAAAGAATACTGAATTGAAAGATATAACAAGGCTAGTTGTTTTACTGTTAGCTGTGCTATTACTTCTTTGTAATCATTCAGTATTTGAGATCTAGTGAGATGTTCTCAATTTGTGTTAGAAAAGAGAGCGAGCCCTGGGATAGCTTTGAATTCTCTTCCATCTCTGCTTGATTCCTTTTTTTTTTTTTTTCTTGTTTAGGAAAAATCAACAACAGCAATACTACCAGAGATCTGCATATCCCAAAATATTGCATTTTAATTTTCTGAGGAATTGCTGCTTCAGAAAAACAGCCTTAGCAAACTTGGAATTTGGACTTTTGAAGGTCAGAATTAGGCAAAAATCTTGACTGTATTGTCCTGGCAGTAGCTGCAAAAATGCATAGATGTTCATGTTGCTGAATCTTTATTTAGAGTCCTGTACACTCTAAATTATTGATCTCAAAATACTTATTCAATTTTATGGTTGGTACAGAGGTATTTCATGTTGCTGCTTTGGCTGCATCTTTCTTTATATATAGTATTGTAATGGAAAGCTCACTACGTATATCTTACTTTAAAGGTATGATTTACATGTTAAGATTTTAAATAATGTGTGTTTTTAGTATATGAAGTAGGAAGGATAGTTTGCATGACAATTTATGAAAATGATGGTTATAATAGCAGTTTATACAGGCTTCTTAAATAATAAGCATTTCTACTTTGTGTAAGACTTCAGTGCAGAATGCATAGCTGGGTCTTAAGCTGCTCAATTGAGATGATAAAATCTTCCCCCAGAAATAAATACCATTGTATTTTCCATAGTATCTCTGAAGTTCACGGTGGTTTGTGTTGATGAGTAGGAGAACTATCAGTCCTACAAATACCACTGAAACTGTAGACTTTTGAGAAAGTTAATTATTAATTTGTTTTATAAATTAAAGGAGATTATTATGTTAGGAATATGCAGTATTAGAACAAACCACGTGTGTCTTTTCATACTGTAAAATTGGGTGCAGTTAATGGGTATTTTAAGTGTTCTTGGGATTGTTTGCCTGCTCAGATAGGAATGGGCCTAATGTGTTGTAATTCCACGTACACTGCTGGAAGAGAATATTGGAGTATGTAAAAGAGCTTTATTTGGAAGAAAAGGTGTGGGATTCACCAAGAACTGGAGCTGTGGGGTCTGGTTTGTATCTATAAGCACTGCCTGTATGGTTTAGGCGGTAAAAATTTCACCACATATTGTTTTAGCAGTTCATCCTGCTGCCTCCTGTGATGTCCTGGAACTGCTATTGCTTATTGTCCCTTGGGTCGATCAGACATAACTGAGACAGTATCTGTGCTAGTGTTTCTGTTTGGATCAGAAGTGCAATTTTAAAGTGAATCCCTCAGAACTCTCCACTTACTGAACGCTGGCTTGTTCCACAAACTGATTTACGGACATGCAAGCTCGATTTGGAGAAAATTAGACTAAACCAAAAGCTGTCTTTGCACCAAACAAGCGTTAACTTCCAGTGAAGGCATTGCAACTGAGTCCTTTGAACATCTTCAGGCCAGGTGGATAGTGAGCTTTGGGAAGGCGATATAGCTGGAGACACATCTGTCTTGACGGATTATTGGAAACGTGAGGGTAACAACAGCTTTTTGTTCTAGGCAGTGCATCCCAACTTGCAGTTCAATAATAACTACAGCTGTACATGTAAGTTGATTGATTGGTGCATGCTTTACTGCAATGATGAATGCAATCACAGAAAATCATGCAAGAATTCTGATATATACTGTGCTTTCTGCAATGAGAGCATCTTTTATTGGCCTTTTTCCAACACTTTGCTCCTCAAGGCAAGTAAGTCATTAATTGTGAATTGCATACATGTTACACTTTTAGAAGTACCTTTTATGCCAGAGGATATTGAGGCTCTTTTAACAAGCGATCACTTCATCTCCATTCATTTCATCCACCTTTGAAAAGTAACAAAACAATATCAAATTTTATGCAACCAGTTAGAAAAGACGCCAAATTAACTTCAGAAAATTTCTCTATCAGTCATGAAATGACTTGCAATTTTTACAAAGTTAAAAGAACATTTTTTCAAATGTAAATCTCTGTCATTGCCATCTGTGTGTTTTAGGGTGTGTTAAAACCCCTTTCTGCACCATGTCACAGGCTTTTTATAGGCCCCTTGTTTCTCTGGGTGTATGGCACATTGCCAAAGGCTAACTATATTGCCAATAAAATAGTGCTTTACAGAACTTTTGTGGAAATTGCACTTCCTCTCTGACTCGTTTTTGTTTCTTTGGTCCATTTTATTTATGCTTTCATTGTTGTTAGTGCATACGGTACACTCCATCCAACAAAAATGTAATGTAATACTCTAATCCTGATAATTGGGGGTAGAACTTATGGTATACCTTTTATTTATCAAACTACAAAGCTTTCCAAAGGATTCTCTTTCATGTTTCCAATACCAAATTTAATGATTTTTTTAAGCTATATTAAATAGGTATAGATTAATTTTTGCTTATTTTTTTTTCTTCCATATACACTCTTTGCTATAGCAGTATGTTAGAGGTAGCTTTGTACTTTTGTAGTTTAAAGAGTTTTGCTTTATCACATCTTTGCTACTGATCTAAAAGCATTGCCCAAATCATGCTGTTCTGCACTGATGACATTGGTTTTGATATTTAAGCTAAGTCTGTGTATTTTTTAGCATTCTGGTTCTAGCTCTGTAAATGCATTTGCAAGTGGCACGAATAGACAATAAAGTGGCTGTGAAATAGAGTCAAACCATGCAAGCATCAATATGTATTTTACAGTCTGCATTTAGATGGTATCTGTGAAAACAGGCTATATGCTGCTAGTTAATGGTTTGTCCTCTGACATAGCTGCTAGCGTGCTATTCTTCATGAAAAATGTAAGCAAGTGGAAGTGATGTGGGTAGTCATATTGGTCCAGCTATACAGAATCAGAACAGAAGTGTTGTTTCTCTTAGAGATGCTGCTTGTTCAATCTGACCTGCTAATAATATGCCGCCTATTTATCTTGACTTTTTCTTGTTTATCCAGTTTTTCTGTGTCTGATGGTAAAACTGCAAGGAAGTTTATGCTGAGAAGATATATATTTTGCTGTGGCAAGTGGCTGTTTTGTTTTCTTTCTGCATTGTATTCCAAATTCTCTAATACCATTGTGCTAACCTGTAATTGTTTGGATGTCTGGTATGCATTATTTCTAGCCATTTTAATGAAATATTACAGTTATTAACTATGACTACTGGTTTATAGTGGCTGTAATCCTTGAATGTTTTCTGTTATTGTAGTTTAGGGCCACTTTGTTAGAGCATTAGCCACCTTCTGGTTTGTATCAAGGTGGCTGTCTAATGGATCATTAACTGCTAGTGAGGCCTAGATCCTTGGGGACTTGCCTGGTACAGTAGTTGTGATGTGAGAAGTGAAGATCACAGAGCAAGCAGTCTCAACACAGTGAACCTGTAGTGGTGTAAAACAAAATGATTTTTGCTCTTTTTTTTTCTTCTTTTCTTGCTGTGATATATTCTTGTCATAACTGCATTATGGTTCAGATGCCCTGAGTGGGCAGATGTTGAAGTAAAGGCTCCTGAAGCAAGCATGGCAGGTAGTCTTTTCTATGTCCCCCAAATAATGTGTAGAACTAGCACAATATGAAGAAAAATGGTTGAACCGAACTTTGCAGGAGACAGAGTTTGTCTTTGTGTACTTTCTGGGTAATTTACACTTTTCTGAGGTCCTCTTTTGGTGTTCTTGCCCTTCTGACAGTATAGGTAGCATCTAGTTTCATTCCATTTGGAGTTACTTCTGTGATAAGATCAGTTCCAAGCCTTTGTTCTCAGCCCAAATATGATAGAGGCAACATAGAGACTGCTCCTTAGGCTCCTAATTTAGAATATCCTTGTTGGTCCATTAGAACTTCTACTGGACCATTCAGAGATTGGTGAGGGCTAGTGTCAGGAGTCAAAGAAAGTTTGCATCTTTGGAGATACCTAAGTATTCTGTCCATCTTTGATCTTGTTTATGGGATTGTATTGGACTTGACAGTTCTGTGTGTTTTTTACTGATTATGGTTTTAGATATCTTTACCTGTATTTTAAAATTCAGCCAAAGCTGCTTCTGTGATTCTGACCTTGCTGAAATTCTCATGTAAGCTGATATACAGTAAATGTCACAGTTAAGGATAAAGGAGTTTTTTTTTTTTTTTTTAACTGGGAAGTGCTGCCATAGTTTGCCAAGTATTAATTTAGCACATTCGCTTAATTTGGGATTTCAATTAGCTGCCTTTTAATTTCAAAATGACAGTGTGAACTGAAAAGCACTGCTTTAGCCCTTCAAAATATGAACGTATGGATTCTGAAAGAATAATTACAGAGTTAAATCTTTCTTGCAGTGATATCAAAATATTAAAGCCTTAATACCCATGCAGCAAAGATGTATCAATGTTGAGCAAATACTCAAACTCCTAACACCTTTCTCATGTAGAGAAATACTCCTTCAAGCAATGTATATGAGATATAGATCAATCCAGGAGGCTGTAGCTGCTATTGGATTAATCTGTTCAAAATTGAGACAGATGTGTGTGTTGTTTTGATTGACATAAGAAAGCACATAAACAGTTTATATACTGTGACTCTATTATCTGACTGATTTTCTTGCCTGGACATGCCAATAGCTTATTTGTAATTTAGAACTGACATATTTATCCTACATAAATTAGGAAGATAATGCAAATGTCAATATTTTTGGGGGGGTTGGAGGAAGAGAAAAAAAAGAAACAGGAACTAAAGTGATGTTTAGAAATGACAGATTTTTTTCAGAGGTGGAGGGCTCTGGAAAAGGGAAGTTGTATTTAATTAGCTGTAACTGCCTGCCCACATTTTCCTGAGCATATGGGAGTATGTTCCTGAACAAATGACACAGTTCTCAACTGCACCCTGTTGATGCACAGTTTTAATTGTGTCAAGATGTAGTTACCAGACTGACACACGCAGCTATGCTTTAAAAATTCAGGATTTATATCTCTTTCATTATCTGGTACTATTGAATTATGAATATATTCTGTTGCTGTTAGATTTTCCTAATCTGTAAAACTGCTTCAGTAAAAAAATGATGTTCTGGTTAACGTGTTTGGATGATAATTACAAAATTGATAAAATAAGCATTTGTACTTGACTTCAAGCAGTTTATTTGGCCCTTTTGATGCAAGCCCTTGGCTCCAAAAGGCAAATTAAGCTGTTGTTGTTGGCTTTTTTTTTCCTTTTTTTTCCCCACCCTCCATTAGCAGTCATTCTGTTGCACACGGTACGTGATAAATCAACCGCAGAGCTTTAGAGTTGCCATAACATGACATTACCTATCAGCTTGTCAAGTCTGTGTTGACTCTGCGCCTTTTAGGCTGTATATTTCTTCAAAGTCTAGCGCCAGTTACTTAGTCAGCTCTAACTAATTTCAGAGTGGAAGGGAAACTTTACTGGAGTGCTGTTTGGGATCTGCTTTTTAATCCTGGTCTGTTTAATGTTTGCCTCCTGACATTCTAGGCCAGACATCATTTTAATGGTATGTGTGGTGATAAAGCCAATAAACTGTCAAGATGATTGATAATCTAAGCATTATAGCAATATGACTTTCCTGTTCTCCTCTGTGCTTTAGATGATGGTTTCCAAATTGAATTCTTACAGTGTGCTGTATGCTTGTTGGAGAGTCTCTGAGCAAGTGGGTTGGAAGGAAGTAGACCTTGCTAATGTAGGCTTTTAGATTTCTGTTATTATTGGAAAGACTTTTAATTTGGGAAATGTTAAGTGGGAATTTAACTACTGAAATGATCTGGACCTCTGAATTTTTGAAATTCTGTTATTTCTATTGTCACCTGGGATGAATCTTAAATTTTCATGTGGCTGATTGCTTTATCTGTAATGTCTTTCAACTAGAGATAGCAGTGCACAGTGGAGTGTGTGCATGAATTCCAGGTTCACTTATGAAAATTCAGCAGCTATTTTTCATCACCTTAATTGAAAGTCATTGGTCAGACTTACTCGCTTTTTATTTGGGGGGAGTTGGAGGCAACAGATTTTTATTATTTTTGCACAATGACTAAAATTAATGGTTTTCATCTTGTAGTTTTGTGCTGATTCCTGAACATTGACAGGATAAGGACAAACAAATGATGGATATTTTTGTTTTGGAACTGTTCTGCATGTGCTTTTTTTTTTTTTTAGTAAATATGTTAAGCTTTCCAGTATGTCAATTTCATAGTTATGTTCTCAATTTTTATTTAAACCAGAAGTCAGTACTCCTGCTCTGCCTGAAGAAATTTTACACCAGTAAACCCTCATTAGTGTGCACTGATTGACAAACAGTTCTGAGCACTTTCAGAGATTCATAACGTAGTGAGGACAGAGCCACATCATATTTCTATTTAAACAGTGCACAAGTATTTTTTTTCTGAAGTTCTACTGCGAAACACACCTGAATTTTTTTTTTTTTTAAACTTTTAGCAATACTACTGTTTCTTTTTATTTTTTTTCTTGTTTTTGCTGTAAGCATTTCCCACTTGGAAGTTAACTGTTATTTGTGATACGTGAGTAAATATGAAGTTCTGATGCGCTAGAAGAACAACCCTTTATGCAGTAGGTTTTCACTGTAGGGCCAACCTGGATGACAGGGATTAGCCTGGCTTTGGTGAGAACAACCAAATGGAGAAGTCAGGTATGCATTGCTGAGCCTTCCCTGGTGAAATGCTGCTCCCCTCTTGTGCTGAAAGATGCAGCCCCAGCCCAGTGTGAGCCATGGGAGTGCAGTCCCCAAATGCTTTCGTTCCAGTACAACTGCTGGAGAACTGTTCCTAGAGGCATTTGGCGGGAAGCTGTGGGAAGGGCCTAGAAGCCTTCCAGAAACCTTTTAAGAGCTTTTGTTGCATCTGGAAGCTGAGTGTGTTAAATAGTCCAGTGAAAAGGTTTTTTTTTTTTTTTTTTTTTTTGTGTGTGTGTGTGTGTGTGTGTGAATAGTAGCTAGATTAGAGGTGGTAGCTCAAGAACTTTATTAAATCTGCAGTGAAGGTGCATCTCTTAGGGCAATCACAGCTGAGAAAATAATTTGTGCGTGTGTATTCCACTAGGGTAAGTCCTCCTGCAGTTGAGAGCCACTCTCCAAAAGAAGTCTTTTGCTTTCAGCTTTGTCTTTGTTCCTTTACCTTCTCTCTTCTTCCTATAGCACACCCATCTTTTTTCCTCTGACAGTTCACTGGTTCAAGTTGTGCTTCTTCATGTTGCCAGGATGATCTAGTGTGTTGCTGAGTTTGTAAAATTGCACAAAAGCACTCCGTTGAATAAAGGGGATAGACCAGAAATGACTTTGGGAGGTGTTCCAGAAAATGGATTGGTAGGGCACTTGGGGCTTATTGCATTCCCTTTGGAGTGAGAAACTGCAGAATTTAATCCAAACTTAAGAACAGACCTGATGTATGGTGAATCTTTCAGCTGGCTTTGCTTATACTAAAGGAGAATTCTGTCTGGGATTTAGGGATTTTTCTCGCTGTGGTGTCTTGTTCTGCTTCTCTGCTTCTTAGAGTGCTTGCTTTTTACTCAAGGAAGAACTATTATGCATCAATAGTGCTTGCTGGATCTGAAGCCTTTTGTCCTGTGGAGAACTACCAGGCTCAATCCTTGGCCAGTATTAACTAACAATCCTATTAAAATTCAGGCTGATGGAGAATGGGCATTGACAGATACAGTGACCAGAGTAGATTTGACTGAATCTCTTTGAAGTCATGTTTTTCTGAATTGCTGGGTTAAATTCTGTGTTGTGTAGCTTACCTGAAAAGACAAAAAGTAATCAAGCTCAACTGGCTTTTTCCATCTTGTCCAACTAAAGACTTCTCAAAGTAACATTAATCTGGTTCTCACCTACCAGAATGAGGCTAAAAAGGCTAAAACTTAATTTGCTTTTGAAAAATCAGAGTTTGTGTATTTGCAGAATTGATTGGACAATGTGAAGTACTGCTACTGTCGCGGGTTAAGCAAGATCTACCTGTGCCCGTGACAGGGGGGCAGCTGGCCCAAAAGGGCCGCTGGCCCAAAAAGGGAAGGGGAAAAGGGAATGGGAAAAGAAAACAGCGGCAGCGATCTAAGGAGGCACACTTATTTACTAAATACTATATCAGAATACAGAATAATACAATATAATACAATATAATTGTAATTAAGCAAAAGAGAGAGAGAGAGTGAGTCCCAAAAACCGAAAGGCCTACTGTAAGCTCTAGGCGAAACGGCTGGAAGGCACCCCACGCTCCAAAGGATCCGGGAGAGTGTGAGATATCAGTCACGGGAGTGAGATTATATACTGTCCTGGTCCCGTGACTTATCTCCTGACCGTGATGTCCTCTGGGAAATGTAGTTTTCTTCTGTGAACTATCCATACTTTACATGATGTTGTGATGTGGAATACTAATAGCAGAATTACACAAGTATTAAACCATGACAGCTACGCTTTGCTATTACAGTTTCATTTGGTCAACTTCTTGAAGGTCCTTACATTCAATTTAACCACAGTGCTATGTGAAAGAAATAACTGTTTTAGGGTCAAATTCTTTATGCTTGTATGATTTCCTGTGGCCTCTTATTTATTAATTTATTTTTCTTTTCTTAACAATGGCTATTTGAAGTAAAAATTAATAATGGCTTTTATACTGAGGCAAGATGAATATTTCTTTACCTGGACACATTTGGGTGCTTTTGAATGGGTTTCTCTTCTTCAAAGGTATTCTGGGGTAGCTTGGATTATTATATATTTTTTCTCAAGATTGTCTTTCCCCAAGAAGAGTGATGGAGGCCAACCTTAAAATGGTGTTCCTAATAGATTAAAAAAAAAAAAAAAATAATAATGTGAGCAAAGGTATCTTAAAGATACACCTACTGGAGAAAGGTACACCTCTCCTTTCCTTCATCATCTGAGATGATATACTTGGCTTTGCGGTTTCTACACAGCTTTTGTCTTTTTTATAGCTGACTTTTTATTTTCCTGGTGTTTTACGTATTGAGGGGAAAGAAAAATCTGTAGTAATTGTCTGCTGTTATTCATCTTTTTTTTCTCTGTTGTAAGTACATAGATGTGTTTACTTAGAACTTATGCACTTATATATCTACTGCAGAGAAGGATTGGTGGATGAAAAGCTGGAGGAGCCAGCAGTGTGCTATTGCTATCCAGAAGGTCAACTGCATCCTGGACAGTGGGGCAAGGGATGTGATGGTCTCCCTCTGCTCTGCCCTTGTGAAGCCCCTTCTGCAGTACTGCATCCTGGCCTGGGGCTTCCAGCAGGGGAGGGGTGTGGAGCTGTTGGAATGGGTCCAGAGGAGGGCCCCAAAGATGCTTCGGGGGCTGTAGAATCTTTTCTACAAAGAAGGGCTGAGGAAGCTGGTTTTGTTCAATGTGGTGAAGGGTCTATGGAGGATCTCATTGCAGCCTTCCAGTACTTGAACAGAGCTTGCAGGAAAGAAAGGGAGTAACTTTTCAAGTGGCCTAATAGTGATAGCACTAAGGGGAGTGCCATTAAACTAAAAAAGAGGAAATTTAGGTTAGATATTAGACAGAAATTCCTTAGTCAGATAAAGGTGAGGCTACTGGCACAGACTGCTCAGAGAAGTTGTGAATGTTTCATCTGTGGAGGTGATGGAAGGAGGTTGGGACTGGATGAGCTTTTTAGGTCCCTTTCAATCCAAGTTATTCTATGATTTCATATGCATGGGTTTAAAGATTAGGAAGTACCATACTTTTTATTATTTATTAGCTTTCAAATATCTAGCAGATCTGTGACCAAATACGTCTGCTGTAATCAGATGGTTTCTCAAGTCAATTAATGGTATTAATTTTGCACTGTAGCTGATTTTGCATTTCCTATAATATGTGAAAAACAAGGCATGCCTTGAGATCTTGTGGCGTAACTGGGCATCACTTTTTATGAAAGAAAAATATAACAAATTTTAATACACAGCCATACATCATATTATTATTTTACTTGAGTACCTGTAAAGTAGGCAGTCACTTTGTAACTCTTCTTTTCTAGCAGGTAGGTATTCAAGTATATAATAAGTATTTTCTAGCAGGTTAAGTATTCAACTTTGCAGCTAATGATGATTGTGCAGAACTGAATATTGCTTGTATATTCATTGCTAATAGCTCCCTCTTGTTGAGTCACTTTGTACTGTTTTTCCTCTTCAAGTGACAGGAATATGGTTTGGTATATATATTATTTCAGCCATTTTGCCCCAGGAGACACATTAGTAATTTATAAATAAAATACAAAAATAAGGGAAGTCAAATGTAGTTCTTTTGCAACAAAGGCACTACTCATTTCAGTACTGTGATTTGAAATTGAAACAGTTTTAGTTACTGATTTATAAGCTGTTTATTTTAGAGCTAGGGAAGTCAGTTAAATCTATGTGACTTGTGTAGAAGAAAAGTCCTGGTGTTGAATATATAGTCTATAGATCTATAGGAAAAGGAGCAAGAAATATCTTGTTTTCTGCTCCTTAGGTTACATCTTCAAGAGATACTACACAGCCAGCTAGTGGAGCATAGTCTTTGTGTCAAGTGTAGCTTCATATAAATGTGTGGATACGAGAGCCTGAAGAAAACTGATCATTACTGTTTATTTTTAACTTGGATTTTTCATAGCTGTTAATCAGAAATTAGCAATGACATTCTCATGCAACTCAATCTCAACCTCAATATTTAGTTTGCCTCAAAAAGCAACAAAGCATTTCTGGATTTCTGAGAGTTTAAGTATAAAACTCAGAGAGGAAGGTGGAAAGCCCTTTCCAAATTTTTTGCTCTAGAGTTTCTTTCAGAAGGTGAGTTTTATTTTATCACCTTCACAACGAAATCTGTGCAACACAAATTTAATTTGAGTATTTAGGCCTGGCAGAGACATGGCTGGGGACAGGCCGTGTGGGGGAGTAGAGCAGAGACATTATAGACAGATCATGCCAACCCAAACCTTGTGCCGACTCTTCTGTGTAAATTAGTTAATTTCTGGATGTGACAGAACTGTGAAGTAGATATTAAAAAATGAAAGACTGCTTTGTGGCTCTATATTTCTGCTTTAGCATTCCTCCACACTCTTTAACAACAACTGTTTGAGTATTGATCTGCTGGTGCTTAATAGCTTAGAAACACTGTGAATGCAATATGAGGATTAGAAAACTATGCCCCTAAACCCCAAAGCATTGAATACATATGCATTCATCTTGGTGTGATTTAGTTCTGAATGAAATTTATGATATTGGACCTGTGAGTAAAATACAGGATGGTGACTGCTTTTTATATGCCTAGAAAAGCATATGGGATACACAACAGTGATTAAGTGAACTATGTTAAATGGCTTACATTGCAAAACTGTACACAAGTTATTAAGATAGACTGTTTATACATAGAAAGAAAACTGGATATGGTTCAAAGTAAACAAAAATGCTTTATTTTGCCAAACTGATCAATGGAAAAGAACAAATCTATTTGGTTTTGCTTTACATTTGAAAGGAAAAAGTCTAACCACAAATTGTTGTTTTTTTGTGTGTGTCAATCAAAATAATTTTTCAACAGAGCACGAAAATGGAAGACAGAATCTGAATGGTTCTGCTTTAGAACCACACTGAAAGTTTTTTTTGTTTTATGTAAATAGAGATTGATGGAACATTTTATACAGAGTGCAGGTTTTTGACAAAAAGTATTGATGGTTGCTTTCAGTAAGTGTTACCGGAGATGACAGAACATTGCATTTTAAGATGAATTACAGTAGAAACTCCCTCTTTGGGAATGTCATACATTTTATTTCATCTGTTGTTTTGAGAAAGAGTGACTAAAGTCATAAATACCACAGACTGATCTCTATTTCCTTAACATCTTATAGATCTTGCATTAGTTCTCTGTGCTTAGTAGAAGTTATATTAAAACATAATTAGATAGATGCATGTTTTTTGCTAAGATCTGCTTATTGTACTTTGTAGGTTTGTAAGTGTCAACTGTTAGGCTGACATTAAGGTTGATGTTAATCCCAAAGAAATGGTCATTCTGATTTTTATATTGTCCTGTATTTAAACTCTTGGAAATACAGAATGCTTAGTGTATTGCTTTTGAAGATAAGCTAAATATTGAGGGTGGAACTGAGCTGGTTAAAATAGTCATAGCATAAGTAAGAGATCTATTCTCTGTTTGTTTACATCTATTATTTTCATATTCTTTGGAATTTGTGCCTCCCACCCTTTCACTATCCAAGAAAAAGACAGAATGGAAGTTTGAGAATACAGTGAGAAGCAGAGGGAGCAAGAATTGAGGAAGTTTAAAGGGAGGATACAAGGTGAACGTGGACTCTTCTGCAGGTCTTATGGCTATTAATGTTGTTAAAGACAGTTTGAAAAGGAAGATTAGACTTCTCTTTGGAAGAGTGATAGTTTTAACATGGATCAGCTCTTAGGTGTGTTTTTGAGCCTTCTAAAAGAGTGCTCTTTTTTTTTTAATAATAGCAATAGTGACATCTTAATCATAACTAAATTAGTAAAAGGGAATGTAGCCTAAATTATATTGTCACACCAAAAATGAAAGTTTCTATGAAGGCTTGTGCACTAAAAACAAACACAGAGGAAGTCACAAATCAAACAAAACCTAGTTCCTTTCAGTTTGCCTATGTTTCCATGTTAGTGGCCTTATACCACCTCAGAGCTTGTTGAAAATCAGCTTGGACTTGCCTACAATTGTTATCAACAAAGAAGAGTTGATTTTTTCTTAATTACTCTTAGGCTCTTGTAAATTATACCTTGAAAAGGAAAGTTATTTTGGTTTATCTTTCTTATTATCCTTCTTGTATCTTATTGCTGTTTCAATGCAAAATCATTATTAATTCTTTTCTTTAAATATATTCATTTTTCCTGGTCTTTCAAAATTATATTGTCTGAAATTATTCTGAAACTTAGTTATGAATCTATTTCATATATTGATTCTCTTCTTTCACCACTTAATGGCTTCTTTTACCAACCAGATGATAGCTTGGCTTGGATCCATGCCCTTAGCTGGGCTGAGGAATGTGTAAATGAACTCTGACTCTTTGGTATAACGGAGGCAAAGCCCATTGCTTTCAGAAATTGCACGTGATATTTCATATCTGACCGATAAAAAGCAGTTGGCTAATGATTGGATGCCACTGCATGGATGTCTTTGCAACCAATCAGTGAACTGATTAATTACATGGAAGATTAGTTGTGGAATTTATTTCTTATGACTTTTATGATGTTTGACTGAGGTTTGTCAGTCAGTGTCTCACAGTATTCAGTAACTTTATCCTCTTGTTTGGTTTATAGACCCTCAGTTGAGTTCTTTATATTCCCTGCAGGTTGCTGAGCTGGGCTGGAGCACATGGGGAAACTGCTCCCTGGCTGCTTTTCTCAGGGGCTGTTTTTGTTGCTGCTACTTTAGTGCCCAGCAGCTGGGTTGGAGCACATCCCTTTTCCACAGTTAGTGCAGCAGCCTGCTGGCTCTGGAGCTGAGTTGTGGCTTTCTGCAAGAAGCGAATGGATTGCAGCAGCCTGCTGCTCCATAGTAGTTTGTTGCATAGCAGGCAGGGAAATAGTTTTTTTTTTTTTTTTTAATATATATATATAAACCTCAATTTATTAATGTCTGGGTAGTCATTCTTATTTGGAGAAAATGAACTAATCATCAGCTGCTGTATGGAGAGAATTATCCTGTTTGTTCTCTTTTACAGCTATCAGGCTTGAGGAAAATACGACTTGTGGAAGAAAAAGGCTTTTTCCTACCTGTGAATGTCCTTAAAATTTCCAAGTGTGGTGCAGTTAACTCCAGGACAAGATTTAAACAGATGCTTCAAGGGGACCTTAACCCATGAAATCATCCTGTACTGAAGCCAAAGCCCCACCTTCTAATTCCTGAATAAATAGATTCTCATGACAGAATAATTCATCTCCAGTCATGAAAGCTTCAGCTTTAAACGACAGCTTGTAGAGACCCTGTGCTTGTTAGGGCCAGATCAGCAGCCTAGATGCCTTGGATGTAAACTCATGAAGGGAAGATTAATTTATCTGTCATCCTACGCTTTGACAGTTGTAAATCTGTTTTAGCTCTGAGCAGAAGAAGGGGAACCTTTGAATTTAGGAGGGTGATACTAAGAAAACCTAACCCAGACTCTTTGAGCCCTGAAGAAATTACATGAGGTCTTTACTAGTCTCTAGGCAAACAAAATAAAAATTTGGTGATGGAACAGCATGGGCAGGGCCCTCCCTCCCCATGCAAGGCTTGTCTGGGCGCATCCATGTGGTCTGCCCACCATAAGCCTCGTTGATGAATGGGAACGGAAGCAAAGTGTTTTGGTTATTGACTAATGGCAGTGAGCCAAGTGTGCAAGCTTCTTGAAAATAGTGTTCTTAAAGTTTTCACTTTTCTGATATTTTGATCTTTAAGAAACCTGAAATCTGAAACTATCAGATGGATTTATTGTGGAATGATACTGCGCGGATTTCAAATGTCTGTGCAGTATGTTTATACATTCTAAATGAAAACTCTAATAGTTGTTACCTCTTTGGAGATGGACTGTAGTCATATGATGGGAATATTTGCCAGTGGAAGCAACAGGTGCTCAAAGCTAGGAAAGCTTTTCTTATTAGTGCTACTCTGCCAATGTTCTGTGCACTGTGAGAACAGTACAACTGCATGTCTTCTCTTCTTCCATCGCCATACACTCCAAATTAAACACCAATAATAGCCATGGAAAGGTCACTTTAATTTGTGTCTCAAAGAATTGAAAATAAAATCTGTAGCAAAGGGTGTAAACCAGCACCCTTTTTGTTAGGGAACAAGAACACCTGCTTGTACTCGGGCATCTCCTGTATATATATATATAGTGCAAAGAAGGCTTCAGTCTTTATGAAGGTGAGTTATTGTTGATTTATGCTGAATTCAGACTATATAAAAGTTCTGAGACCTAACTTGTACTATGTTACCTTATATGTAGCTCAGGTCTCTAAATGCATGTTATTACTGCACAGGACTAGGTTGCAGGGAAGTACATCATTTTTTTTCAGAGTTGAGTTGGAAACTATGCCTTTCCTTGGTGATGAGGAGCAGACCTGCTTGCTAACTTAATTGCTTCTGTATTGGACTAGAAGTGAACCACAGTGAAAAATCACTCCCCTTTCTGGAGGGGATAGCATACTAATGAGCATGTTGTTCTGCTATGAGCTCCTCTCTTATTCCCTTATATCCGGTCTGCTTCACCTGATAGTTAGGGAATTGACTTCTGATTTTCTAAAGTTGGTGCTGAGTCTGGGACCTCCCCCCACAGTAAACTTTATGTGGGTTCTGTTGTAACGCACTGCAAATTGTAGAGGCTCTTGGCTCAGATCAGAGCTGCTGAAAGGGAGCAGATCCCTGTTTTAGCATGACCTTAACTTTTCTTTCAGAGGAGCATACAGCATCCACTGTAGTGGAGAGACACCCCAAACTGCTGGAATTTGCTTTGAAGAGTACTGATTTTCAGCTGTAGAAGTCAGAGTAACTGTTGAAAAGAATCAAACCTAGGTGGATTTTATGACAAGTTTTTAAAGTCTGGGTTCTGAATGGCTTAACGTTATAATGAAGGTTCCCAAGAATTTCATTTGAAAAGATGGTTTTTTTGAAATAAATATTTCAACAATGAGATTAAAGCAAAGCTACTAAGTACAATGCATGAGGTTTGTAAGGTTTTATTACAACTACGGAAATAAAGATGAGGTCAACTTAAGGTGGCTTTGTTCAACTGAAATTAGCATCTGAGACAAAAATCTTGGGAGGTCAGTTTTTATTTTGAATACTTCAGCCTGATTTGCTAAGGAACTGATTTAAATTTAGGGTTAGAGTGAACTAGACTTGCAGAAAGCAAAATGGCACAATTTCAAATTCTCTTAAAATCATTTCTGCACTTACTCTGGGAGTGTGTAAAGTTGTCAGTGTTGCAGCAGGACATTGTTTTGACAGTCTCTTGTACAACTCAGAACAAAAAAAATCTGTCACTGCTGCAAAGAGTTTGCAATCTAAGTAGTAATGCTGTACATCCTTGCTAGCTCCCTAACCAAACAATGCTTTAAAATCCTTTCTAACTATTACGTTAAGATCTGAGACGTTCACAGTAACATAGAAAAATATTTGTTTATAACAGTAGCTCTGATTATTTGTATTATTCTCATACTGGCCTCTTGTGAGAATAACAGCTTTCCTAAAATGAGTGTCCTTGCCTAGTGCAGTCTTTTTCCTCGCTTTTTTTTTGGTGTTGAACTTGGTATGGATGGATTTCAGTGTTAGCATTAGTCAGTTGTGACAACTGGTATTTGAATACATGGTTTATTTAGGAATGTACTGGTGATGAACTACATAACATTAAATAAGTAACCCACTTGTTGGCAGTAATCTTCCCCAAAAAACATTCTTCAAAGTTCTCTTACACTGTGGTGTAAGCAAGGGTTTGCTGAACTGTGCATAGCTATCTATTTACTGCATTTGCCAGAATGTCCAGGATGAAACTTTGTATGTGCATAGTAATTGGTTCAATTGAATGTATGGTATTGTGACAGCTTGGCCCAGAGTATTCATTTTACTTAAAGCAGGTGGTCAGATAAGGCACTTTGCTCAGAAAGATATGTGTTTATGGTGTAGTGAGATCTGAATATTTGAGGGAGAAGGATCAGTTGTGAAGGCATTTCAAAATTTTATGTTCTTGTTCCATTGCAACTAGAATCAACCGTACGACCAACATGCATTTGGAGAGGCTGTGGGTTTGTGCTCCAGATTTTTTGTAGAGGCTTGAGTTCTGGATGGTGTGGGATAATGTGACACAGTTTGAAATTCACTTAATTTGCACTAGTAAAATGAATGAGTTTCGGTAAAAGATGGAATCTCATTAGGGACTTCTCTAATTCAAATGTTTAACATATCTAAACATCTAATCTCTAAGACATCCACTGGTCCCTCTCTTCTTGATCACTTTTGTCTGTAAAATAGTGTGCATTACGTCTCAGATATCACGTTTTAAATTAAATGAGAAGAGCAAAGTTGTTTTCAAAGTTGCTGAGGATGGTCTGGTTCACTGCTCTAGAGCTGACTGCATCAAAGAAAAACCATTCTGGGGACCTGAAAAAAATCGGTAGCAGGTGTTACAGCTATTGAGCACTGCTCCAGAAACCTGTAAAGAAGGGAATTGTGCGAATTGACTGTGTGATGCATGGAACATTTCTAAGAATTAGATCCTATAAAATCTTTGGCTCTGGTTTCTTTAACACTCTGGAGAGTTCTTTGTCACTGTACATACTAACGGAAATGTTTCTCCAGTTTTCACAGAAGTTTATGCTTTTATTTTTAGCATGATTTGGATGGGTCAACACTTTCTTATGTAAGGGTAGATATTCTCTGTTCTGTGGTGCTTCAAACATTATTTCAGTGAAGTGTGGCTTCATGTGCTTAATGGTGTAAGATTTTTCAAAAGCAAATGTTTTTTTTTTTTTTTTTACAGGACAATATACACTAGGCAAAATATTTACTTAAAATGCTTTTTCTTTCTGGATAATTTAAGATAATTTAAGCTATTTTAATCAGGAGATAATTAAAAAAAAAAAGTTTGCACAGTATTTCTTTCACTTTTAAAGGCACAGTAGGGAGCCATGGGAAATGTATTTTCATCTGGGGTTGTAGGAGGAATACATATTGTTTGTTTAAGGCATCAGGTATTGAGAAATGGCAGGGTGAAAAGTTTGACCTGAACTGCCAGATCTGATCTGCAAGGGGGTAATTGAGTTGCCATGTTTTTTTTCTCCTCAGTTTAAATCAAGTTTTGCTATAGCCCATTTAGGTGTCAGACTGGTAGCGAAACTTGACAACTTCAGGGTGCAAGCTTTCTTTTGATCAGGATTTACATGCAAATCATTTTTTCCTTGAACTGTCAGCTGTGGTTTTGACGCTGGGAGGGGAGGTACCCTCATTTCTTGCAGTCTTTGCTTCTTAAGCCATGGGGATGATGGTCAATGCTGTTAGTTGGCATGTGGAAAAAAGATATTGTGGTAATATGGTGGTTAAACTTTATATCTGTTTTTTTTTTCTTCCACCTCCTTTCCTGTCTGTCAGCTGTTGCAGCTGGGTGTCTAATCTCCTTTCTGCTTAGGAGAAAATCTAACAATAATCCTGAGTTTGATGTCAGAGGGAAACTAGAGAACTGGGGTAGAGGGTCACCAGCGTACTGGGGAATGGGCTTAAGCTGCAAAACAGCACAAAGGGTGCTGACAGTCCACATTTTCCTGGGCTTTAAACAAAGTCTTTGGTAAGTTTAAAGAATCTTCTCCTTGCATGACTAAACCTATTGATGGTTTAGAGAAAAAGCTGCCTTAGAAGGCTTAAGACTGAACCTTTCCAATTTTGTTGAAAACCATAAGGTGTTAGATTTTTTTTTTTTGCATTGTATAACCGAAGAAAAATTATAGAGAGGGCCATAAACTGTGAGTAAGTTAACTGAATGAGCAGTATGTTGTCTTTTTGCTGCCATATCTAGTGAAATTCATATGTAATATACCTTTTAGGTTCATTTAATTTCCATTTATACTTTACATCTGGAGTTAATCTTTCAAGAGAATCCCACCCAGGAAAGTAAATTAATAAAACAGTAAATGTCATTTAAATACTTGAGTTTCTAAAAATAAAATTCACTTCAGAAATAAGCCAATGAGATCTAAAATAAAATTCATAGATTTGCTATTATTCTAAAAGAAATTGTGGGAGAAGTTACATCTCGCAAGTGATGTTGTGACTCTGTCTTCCAGTTAAACAACTTTTTCTTAGTATTATTAGTAGAGTAGGGACATCAAACATACTTTTCACAGAGGTGGCAGGCAGTGTCATGTTTGATAATCTCCATATGAAAGCATAACTTTTAAAGTCAAGATTTTGAGATTGAATCTGCTTTATCTGTCTTGGGCCTTATTTTAGCAGACAAAAACCTGAATATGCTAACATGTGCTGTGAAATTTTAATTGAATTGTTAATGACACTTAGGAGTGACATAACATGTGAGAAACTTCCAAGAACCGATCATGGGAAGCCCTTTTTCTTACTGTTACAAAACAGAAGACACTGGGAACTTGACAAGTCCAAGTGTCTGAGGCCAGGGGAATAATTGATAGCAGGCTGCCTATATCCAAGGTCCTTTAGCAGTAATTGCAAGCAGAATCCGACTCTCTGATCTCACCAGTGGTATTCACCATGCCAAAACGACCAGGCTTTGACAGATTGCTTTCCTACAGTAATAACTTAGGCATGTTCTCTTTCTCACATGAGGCCACACATCCCTCCCACTGGAGAAAATGAGTTGAAAATGAGTTGCTTCTTTTTTTAACTGGGCACTGTTAACATAACTCTCTTCTATTATATAAGCCCAGTAGTGCCAGGGGACTAAATTTATATGATTGTAAGTAAGAGATATTACTTTAGAATACCACAATGTAATGTTTTGCTACTTCTATAGGATTTCAAATGTTTTTAAAATTGTGATTTTTTTCTCTCCTCTTTTCTCTTGAAAGACACCCAAAATGAAACATTTTATGTTTAATTGCTTTCATCTCTGTCCGGTTTTTAGAAACTGAGTGCTGACTTGTACCTAGATTTATTTCTTTGATAGATCCAGGACCCCAAAGGGAGACTTAGAGATATTATTTATTCTGCATAGGATGAAATGAGATCTATTTTATTTGAGTCTTTTAGAATTACCAGTTGGTTTTGATCTCTGTTATATTTTGAAACTTCTGTGCTCCTGTCTCTCTTTTTTTAAATTTAATTTTTTTTTCATGGAATGCAGTTTTGTCTGTAAGCTATGTTTGGAAGATGTAATGTCCTGGATAATGTATAGCAGTTCTGGATTTACAGTCCCTTTAGTGACAGGGTTTTACTAATTCTGATATAAGGACCCCTGTGTGCTACTCTATGGTGGTCTGTGTTCTCTGGCATAGTTAAGATCCTGGCAGCTCTACACTATAGCTGTCTAAACAAGGTTTCTCACCAGGCACTAACATCAAAAGAAATACAGTGAACTATGGTTATGGGAAATGGTAACCACAATATTAATTTTATTATTAAAAAAAAAAAAAGAATACTACTATAATGTTAGTCATTAATGCATGCAAACCTCTAATAAGATTAAGGTTTAAGTGTTAAGGTTGGATGGTTTCATAATGTTCAAATACACATAAAAAGTGGTAAGGATGCAAGGTTCTTAGCAATGAAAATAAATTGTGTGCACATGGTAAAATATTTATGGTAACTATTTGGCATCTAGTTATCATGCTTTATTTTGGAACAATAAATTCTAAAGTTAGACTCTCCTTCTGTGGGAAAGGTAAGTAAATCAGAAGATAGAGCCCTGTGGCTGCTCTTCATGGCTAGAAAATCTGAGAGACTACAGGTTAATTCAGGTGATCTACCATGGGACCAATGAACAAGTTCTCGCATCTAGTCACGGTGATATCAGAAATCTACTTCTGTGGTCCTGTTTTTGAATCTAAAGGTCTAAATTTTATTAACTAATTTCATTTATTTATTTTTTTTTACGTAAGTGGTGAGCCATATGCGCATTTATATTTCTATAATCCCTTTGTGTTCCTGGAGTTGAGGGAACCATAAACCATTGATGGTATTCCTGCGTTTTCTGTAACTGTTGAGAATAACTTGGAAGTTCTTAAAGGAAAACTTGAATCTGTGAACAGACAGTTGTATGGAGTTTTAGATGCTACAGGAAACTTTATTTGCTATTTGAGGTATATAGATCTAAAGTAAGATGAATTGTTCACTGTATACATGATGGGGCATGTTGCTTAAGCATAAGCTTCTCTAAACTTTAGGGATCACGTGAATGCTTTTAGAGGATTTTCCTATTGCTCTGACTGTAGTAAATTTCCTATTGCTTTGATTGTAGTAAATAAATCTGTAATTGTAATAGGGTAATAAAAAACAAAACAAAAATGAAGCTGGGGAATTAAAAATGACCAATTTTGGGGGTCAACCCAATTCACTAAAATGAGAAAAGCAGTGGAGAGTACAGCTTGGCAATGGTTTTACAATAATAATTTATCCACACCTTGAGCCCATCCTTTGGACAGACCTTTGTTTGAACTGCAGCTGACTTGGCTTATGTATGACCTGCTGGGAGCTGAGGTTGTAATGAAAAACAGTTATTCTTTCAAATTACTCACGAGAAGCAGTGCCTATTTTATCAAGTGCTCATCTTAATTTGGCACATGTGAAAATTTTTAATATTTATTTTTTCTCCATTAATCACACTGTATGTTATAAGAAGTCTAAAACACAATGATGAAATACCGTATGTTTTCCTTAAAGCATTCTGCAGACAAATGCTTCTCCAGAGAGCGGCTGTCAGGGACTCTTACTGTTAATTAATGAAAATATTTGTTGAGTTTTTTGGTGTCTATTGCCGTGTTGCAAACTTCTCAAAATTCTTGGATCAGCACTACCTCATAGTTTTGCAGACTAGCTAGAGGTTGGTTTACAGAACAATAAAGAATAAGGAAAGACGACATTTAATGAAAACAGAAATGCCAATCTTGCCATCTTTCCTTTGTCTAAAAGAAATTTAAGAAGAAGATTTACTTATGAAATGGTGACTGATCTAGAGTTATCCTGCTTTCATTTGTTTTGGATATAACCCTTCTTCCTGTTAACGTCAACTGTATGCTCAGAAGTGTACAAGATAAACATAATTGCTGTTCTTGTCAATCTGAACAGCTGAAGATTAAATACTTGTAATACCAGTTTGAGGAAAGCCTGAAGATGATGATAGCTTAAATGGCATCTTTGTATACCTGCTACTAAATAGCAGATGTTCAAGCAAAATGAGAGTGCTAAATTAAGATGAATTCACATATATACATTTTGTTCATTTCTATGGTCTGTGATATCCTGAGATATTTGAAGAAAATGCTTCTGTTCCTTAGGCAGCAATAACCTGCCCTTTGAAGTCATACGCCTGCTAATCCTGCAAGATTGTAGACACAGTGAATCAGACATCAATTCTAGTAGCAGATTGCTTGTAATCTCCAAACATTTTATATATATAGTTGTTATAAGCAGAGATGTGGATTCATACAGAGCTTGCTGAAAGAGTCAGGAGTCAAGTTTTTGAAAATCTGAACAAGTATGAAAGCAGTGGGTTTTTCATGCATTGCGTTAACATTGTGATATTAGTCCTGAACTCTAAGTTAAATTCTCTTGCATTATTTGTATTTACATTGTGCTTGCAATTGTTGTTTATAAACCTAATGAATGTATTCGCTCTTTTTCTGAAATATTTAAAAACAAACACCAAAATGACCAACAATTTAGGACTGACAAATACTGATGATGTTTTCAGTATTTATCGAAGATTATTTTTTACAAATGTAATTTGGCCATTCTTTCATTTCAGATATTTAATACAAGGGCAGATTGGAAGATGAGTACTGCAAATATTCTCTTCAAAAATGAGGGAGTGGTAGAGCTTTTACAGATATATACTTTCAGAGAGCTGGATGAGCTGTTACTTGGAAGACAAGGGAATGGGTGTCTTTTTCCTACTGTTATTACAGGGTAGCACTGACAATGCCATCTTCAACATCTTTCTCTAATATTTTTTTTGACCTTATATAACTGGTTTATTTACTCTGTATCTTCTCTTATGTCTTTAATCTAAAATTAAATAATTCTGTTTATAATAACCTCTTGCCACTAAAGAAAGAATTTGAATCTGCTGCTGAAGAAGATGTTGGAATAGCAGGTATCATTTTTCCTTTCTGTTTTGTGTAAGCTGGAAAGTTTGGATAAGTAGGATATGAAGCTGAAATGTAATTTTATTAGATATTGGCTAATGTTACATTATGTCTTTTACAGTAAAAACTTTGAAGATTCAGTGCTGCTGCAATCTCCTTTCTTTCCTGTGCCAACAGATGGGCTTTGGCCCCACAGCATTGATCTTGTGTCTGGCTTAGTCTTGGTTGCTCAGTTGGCTTTTCTAAAATATCGCACTGGAAAAATGTGGTGTGTTTCTATTAGATAAGGATTAAAATGATTGTTGGAACTGTGTCTATAGTCTCATATTCTAACCTAACTCTAACGGTGTATGGGAGCACACTCTGTGACTTCAGGTCAGCAGTGGTGGAAAATAACCCTTCCAGTGAGAGGTGGGAGTGGAGTAGCTGGGTCAGCTGCTTCTGAGAGCTCTCACTATGGCTGTGGAGCAGATTTGGCCAAGCAGAGGGACTCTGTTTAGTACTGAATTGAGTTCTATTTTATTTTCACTGTATTAAAAACATTACCTTTATGGATGTAATATGTTCTTTGATACATGGAACGTTGGCAGCGCTTCCAGGCATCATATATTTTTTGGCTTCATTTGTTGGTGTTTTTTTTCTCTCTAAATTCTGTAATATTTCTTCAGGGTGGCTTAACTTTCTCCCTGTTTTATTTGTGTGTTAAAATTTCACTGTTGTGTTCATTTTTAAGCGAGTTATTTATATGTCAGTGTGCTTTTACTGGGTTGGACTAATTACGCATTTTGTGCTGTTTTATCATGTATCTCATAAGCTGTCATTACACACACAGTGTGTATCTCTATTAGGTATACACATCCAGGTTGTGTTGCAGGTACTACAAAGCACCAAGAAGAAATCCTAATAAAAAGAATTTACTGTGGGCATACGAGACAGAGAAAATTAGGCAAAACTGGTTGTAAATGAATAACCAGTTTTAAAAAGTGCTAGTCACAGCTTTATGGACTGTACTTCTCATGCTGGAAACAATTGAGCTGTTCTTTCTCCATCTTTGGGAGAAAGGATATTTTCATCTGAGGAAAGCAGCAATGTAACTGCAAGGTGACTTCCAAAATAGAGTTAATTATTCTTCAGTTTGGATTCTGTAACTTTTGAATTTTGTACTAAATCTCAGTATTTCCATTCCTTTCAGTGGTGTGCGCAGACCATCACAGTTTATTTTTAATGTCTCTGTTTGTTAGGAGGTGTTTTTAAAAAGAGTGTGTTGATCTAAATTATCTGTATGGTGATACGTTAATCAACAAATGATTTACTTTATTAGTATTTTAGTAAGGAACACTAGAAACATTAGTTGCCTTATGTCTACATAATTATTTGTTTCCCAAGATGTTTTTGAATGGTATTGACTTAACGTGCTTTGAAGTATAATTATCAGTTTCCTTTTTCTTGTGTTAGGGATGCCTCTGCAATTTTTGGCATAGATAATTTTTCAGTGTTGTTCTTTCATAATGTCCATCACACAGCACCTAATAAAAAAAAGACATGCTTTGAGTTGGGATTTCTAGGACTACTTGTCTCCCAAATCACAACTGTAATTGAAGTAACTGGCATTACTTCAGCTTCATAGTACACTCCATTTTTCAGTTTCAGCTAGCTCAGTAGAATTACCAAGGAGCTCTGAAGACCAGTTTCATTGTTTGCATTGGATATTGTTGTTTTAAGGCTATCTCACTATATGAATACTGCATTTGGTTTTTCTTGTATTGACTTCTGTCTCGGTAGAATTTCTGAGAAGGTAATGCTTGGAGAATAAGCCGTGTGATTTAAATACAAAGTTGCTTTCTTTTTATTTTGCGTTCGTCTGTCTGAGAAGTGAGAGCAGAGCAGTATAGTCTTTCATTCAGAGAGGGTGTGATCGTTAGAGTATATTTTACATTAATTCATGGAGGGACACTTGCCTAAATTGCTTTCTGTATCTTGTGAATGTCTTTGATCCTGGTGACAGTTTGACTGCATTAGTGAGAGTGTCTTGGTTAATCCTTTGCTTAACTTGTTCTTTTTGGCACAGCCAGGGGCCTTTCCAAAGATAATCTGTCAGTATAGGCTAAATACTAATCAAACAGGCCAAAAGAGGATCTGGCGATGTGTAGGCTGGAGAATGCCTTATAGGACTAGATGCGTTTTGATAATTTTTTTTTTAATTATTATGTAGTTGTGTTTAATCATGTATATATTCTCCATGTAGTCATAAGGGCTTTTGTATCTTCTTTCGACATGTTGGTTAAAGGCTAAATTCCAGATACTAAAATGTTGTACATCTGCTTTGCTAACAGGAGTTGGTTTTGTTAGGGATCTGGATGTTTTCAGTCTCTGTGTATTTTTTTTTTGTGAAAACACACAAGTTGCTGTTTTCATATGGTCAAAAATTGAAGACAAAAATGTTTCAGGTAAAAAATGTAATCTGAAAAATCTTGTTGCATATAGATGCTGAGTCTCTAAGGCAAAAAACCTTATTTCTTGTTAAAAGTGACCAAAATCTCCCAGTCTAGAGATGTTTAGGTTACTTTCATTGCAGTCAAGAGCAGCTTTAAATTGCCACCGGTAAAGCCAAGGTTCTGCACTTTACCAAAAAGTCATTTAATTACACTAGACTTGAAATAACAGTCAGTATCCTTGGCTGCCCAGCATAACATCAACAGGTGTATGTATATCTACCTTTACAAAATAAATTGGAATAATAAAAGATCAGGAGAAGTCTTTTCTTTCTTTAAAATACAAGTATGTCTTGATATTATTCACGATTAACAGAGATAGAACGTTTCTTTCAGAATTTAAGTGTTTCAATTTCTTTGCAGAATGGTGCTTAAAAAGTGCTTATTAATGTACAAGTAGATGGAAACCTGAGATACATTTTCCCCCTTGTCAATTCAGCAATCAACTGTAATAAGAGCTGATCTAAAATTTTCATACACTTTAAGGCATTCTCTAATGTCTTTATGCTACTTGAAACGCTTTCCATTTTCATTTCACTTAACAAGCATATTGGGATATTCTTTATGCAGATAAAACAAGCTTAAATAAAGTTGTTAAAAGTGCCTGCAAGTAAATTGCTTGTATATTCCTTTTACCCTACTTCTCCCTCCCCCTACACTTAACATGATTAAACTGAATATTATAATATAGCTCATACTAAATGGTTCTATGATTCATATCAACCTTATTACTGTCAGCTCAGCCAAAACAATTTCACTTTCAGAATCTTCTGCTGTTCAACTATGTAGCTGTATTATGGCAAACATGGGATGCCTGGATTGAGATGCAAATGATTCCTGTTTCTAAATAGCATGTCTTCCTTTGTTTTCACTCATTTATCTCTTTTTTTTTTTCACTTTCTTCTATGTTTTCCACATAAATTTGGTGGGTGCTTTAGGACTGTCTTAGCAGTCTTCCATGGAAGTTCACTAGCAAAATTGTAGGCTGGTAAGCTTATATTTTATCTGATTATCCTGTAGGTCTAAAGTTTGGAGACAAACAAAAACCAAACTCATGACTAAATAGCTTCTGAATACTTTAAGAGGTTATGCTGACTATCTTTATTAAACTAATAGAAGGAGAGAGGAAAAGGATGGAGGTCACATCACTATTTGAGATTCTGTTAATGAGGGGCTTGTAGATTAGAGTAAATTGGCACTTTGTGATCCACGGGGGATTGGATTCTGCTTCTGTGTGGCCATGCTCTTTGTATCTATTTTGGGTTCAGAATAGCAAAAGCAATCTAGGATACTCATTCGAGAGCCTGCCCATGAATCATATTTCAGGAAATGCTTATAATTCTATTAGCTTTCAGAGCAATTCAGAGCCAACATCACAAATGGTTTCTGTATCTGTACCTCTGTTTACAGAGGTATCTTGTTTTACATGTCTGCTTGAGCTGATGTGATCTGGGTGGTAGAGATGTCCCCAACATTGTAAATCAGATGGACACGAAGAAGTGTCTTTTTGCAAAGTGCATGAAAGGATTGGGTAAGATCAGATCACAGAGGTGCAGTTATGTAGACATACTTTCTTATTTTAAAAAAACAAAGCAAACAAACAAACAAAAAAAAACAAACAAAAAACCAACCAAACAAACTTGAGCGTAGCTTCTAAAGCCAGCTTTGAATCTCAACTAGTTGAGAAATGTGATACCTCCCTTCTTTCACAAAAAGCACATCTCAAGTCTGTTTTATGGATTTTTATATCTGTGTATTTATGAGAAGTGCAGTATATGGTTTGGAGAAGAAGAGTTTCTGTTTCTTGTGAATAGATGAAAATAATGACTAACTTGTTTTTTTTCTGAATGTCTGTTTTGGATTGCTTCATCCCTCAGCCTGCCACTTTATTTTCTTAGGGTGGGGAGAAAATTTTGGTCTCCAAGGTTTAGTTTTTGTATTTCCAAGTCTTAAGGACAGCAGCTGCAGGGCCTTTGGATGATTCTCTTTGGACAAATCTGTTGGAGTTCACATAAGTCTGCATGGCTCTTGCTGGGTGGCAGCAGAAGGATACTCTGTATTTTCTGTCCTGGTTGTAACCTGGTGAGTGACCTGTGCGTGATCTTCTGAACAGATGTTAAAGACTTGAATTTTAGGCATCTGTTTTGAAAACTATAGTATATAAACAATCCTAAAGAGACAGGGATATGTTTGACAGGTGTAGTTTTCTATTTTGGCATGCTGCTTTGATTGTTCCTCCCACTTATTTTACTTGTATTTTTTTTTTTAATTTTTTTCTTGTATTATGCTGTTTAGTGTTTATCTTTTTTTTTTTTCTTTTCACAAATTGGGACTAATCTAATTAACTAGAAGTTCACATATTGGCCTGTTCCTAAGGTTTGAGAAATAATTAGAAATGCAACTGTCTGAGAGAAGTTTTGGATAATGTTGAATATCTGTCTCTGTTAGCACATAGTGAGAAAATAGTTTTTGGATACATAAGTTCTGAGTTAGGTTTGTGGTGTGTATCATTGAGTAAATTATGTCTACTATTTGAAGCAGAAATAAATATGCAGTGTTCAGTTTAAACAGTCACTGGCAGTTCTCTTCCTGGGCATACAAATTCTCTGGGGGTTTTTGTATGGTGGCAATTATTTCTGTGTCCATGTTAGCATGACTATGAAGTAAGCCAGGTAATAAATTAGGAAGATGGAACTCAAGACTTAGAGACTCAGTCTAGCTAAGCTGCTTCAAATCATGCAATCATATCCGTGATGCTATCCCGGAAGGTAAATAATTGTTTCTATAATGTGATGCTAGTCAATATAGCATGAGGTGACACTTGGGTTAGCTTCCGTTTTAACAGGTATGAGGAATAAACATGTTGGGAGAGCACGTGGCAGGATCCTGATTGACTGCAGCAGCAGGCGATTAATGGGCAACAACACTCTGACAGGAACTGCTGACAAGGCGATAATGAGATTAGCACCTTCTGATTCTTTTATTAACAAGTAGCCAAAGAATCATTTGGGCATGTCAGTAGATAATGATGGGAATTAAGGGACAGTCTGGAACCTTTGGGAAGCATATCATACACCTAATGCTCTGAAGGATAACTTGCAGATTAGCTGAATCATCTTTTCTTGCATGTGTAATCACAGAATATGATAGTGTTAATTAAAGATAAGAGTGGATGCGTTACTGCATTTATTTATGAAAGTTAAGTGATTCAGGCATATTACAGTGCAGCAGTTCATTTTATATTTTGAGCATTTGCTCAGTTAGAAAAAGTATGTTCATCAGAAGTTGTACCAATCTGAAGAATTTCTTTTTTTTCATTGAACTTTATTCTAGGAGTGATGATTTTGTGTTATTGCTTCTCAGTTAGCATCTATTCCTTATGGCATTACTTTTCTTCATATTTGTGTCTGAAAACAGATGCTTTGAGCCTAAAAGAGTGGGAAATGGGCATGAATGAAAGGTGTATGAGGGCTGCAGAGAGGCCTGGGAATGAGAATGGAGGAGGCTAGAGGTAATTGCAGTATGTGGTTCTGGGAGAACCAGGGAATGGCAAAAGTAAAAGACTTGTAAGGCTCAGCTGTGAAGGTGAAAATCATACTGAAGAGTTTGCTTTGGGAGGGGAGAAAGAGCATTTATTTGAGCAGTACCTCAATGACAAAGACACCTGTTATAGCAGAGAGCCCAGCATATGTGATTCTGGTAGAAAAGTAAGAGAGAGAAGACCTAAGGAGAACAAAAATGGAGGGTAAGGAAGGAAAGGGATAAATGTGATGAAAGAGTCTGTTTTGCTTTGTCTTGGGGAGGATTTTTTTTTTAACCTTATTTCATAGTTGCTCTGGCAAAGATTACTGCATAGAAGTCTAATTTTCTTAATTTTGAAGTGTAGGTGGGAGAAGGAAATGAGGTTTTATTTTCAATAGTTTTCAAATATTAATAGCTACAAAGATACTTTATGAATGCTTTTAATTGACTGTTTCACTGATATTAATCCCATTTGACAAGGAAACCTGATGATAATGTTGCCATGATCTTGCACTTGACCAAGGTAAAGCATCTTAGTATTTATCATCATGCTCTAAATTGGCGTGGAGTCTTTTTCCTAGGGGCTTACATCGATGCAATGACTCTGGCTGTAAGAATGCAGAACCATTGCTGAACAGGAGCATGGATGTGCAGATTGGCATGATTTAACCCTCCTTTAGATCAAAATAATTTTAGATATAAATTTTAGGGATGCTTAATGCCTCCTTACAGCTAGGATAGCTGTTTTCTACAGAACCCAGGTATTAGTTTTTAGGTTCTCGGGTCAAGTAAGTAGCTGCAAAAAAACAAAAACAAACTTTTGTGGAATCAAAAATGGTTCTATAACTTCATACCCTGAGATAGAAGGAGTGCTCCAAGTGCTGGGGCCCAGAATTTCTTTCTTGTTCTTTGGATGCAACATGGGCTTTAAATGGTTTCCTGTGCTTGCTAAAGGTCAGCGGGAAAGGCCACTGCCAGCCTCTTAAGATCCTTTTTCTATGTGCGTGTGGCTTTGTGTTTCACAGTCCTCTGCTCAAACTTACTATAATAGTCTTGAAATCTCCATTATTTGTCTCTTGCTGTTTTCTTGATCAGCTGATAGCTCAGTGCTAGAAGGAAATGAACAGTGCCAGCATAGCAGGGAGAACACTGTCTGCTTACCTTTATGTTAATATATCCCTAATCATTAAGAAAATGAAAAGAGGAAAAAAAGGGAGCCAATCTGAAGTCAGGAATAATGGCTTGCTTTACAGCAGTGTTTTCTTGACATGGCAGAGCTTGCTCATTTGTGCTTCAGACTTTCCTGTTATTCAACCAAGTAAAATGGTTGTCAATCTGTTTTAAGCAAAGAAAATTGAACTGGGTTTTTCAGGAGTATTGGTTGGCTTAGTTATGCCAAGCTGTTTCTTTGGATGGTAATAACAGATTTGAGCTTCAGCAGTATCTCCGACACGGTTGAGTAGATTTTAAGTTTGCTTTCCCTCTCTCCCATCCCCTCCTTCTCTGGAAAGCAAGTTGCCACCTGTACCTGGAATGCAAAGATGCAATACAATTGTTCCTCTTAAAAAAACAGTTTTTAGAGAAAACATATCTGATTTGGAAGAGTTGATTTATGTTCTGTTTCTGTCTTTCTTTGCTAATTTTTCTCTTGGAGGCATATTAGAGTAGTTTGAAATATTTTATCTGTAACAATATGTTAACAGGGAAAATGATCAACCTGGGGCACTGGTACTCATAATTCCCTTTTAGATCACTTTTTTTTTTTTTTTTTAAACCAGTTTTTACAAACCAAATGTTAATGCATATGCTTGATTGCTAACCACCTCTGGGCATCAAACCTGTTTTTTCTTGAGTGCAGTGATTATCCAACTCATGCTGCTCAGAAAAAGAGGTTTTGTTTTAATAAGCAGTTTGCAGTTTGGCACACAATGCTGAGGAAAGCAACATTATCTCCAGCAGTAAACTCTGCAGTCATTGCAAAGCTTGACAAGAAAATGATTGAGTCTGTTTGTTATACCTTTGTGGGGCTGCCACTGCTGCTGATGGAAATGTTGCTGTTTATTCAGCAATGCAATAACACTTTCTGTAATTTATGGATGCACATTCCCCAGATTACTAAAGGTAATATTGTTGACTAAAGGAAAGTATACGAATGGATAGTTTCAGTTGTTCCTGTCCTTATAAAAGTGATTGACTGTTCACTTTGCACTGGGAAGAATTTGCACAGGCTCTTTCCCTCTTAACAATTACAAATTTCCCTTCCACTGACAGTTACAAATAACGCAGAGGATCCTAAGTGGCAAAAATGTACTGACTTCCATGAGTCCAAGGAACAAGGTCCTAGGAATGCTAGAACTTGCTCCTCACAGGTTGTATCTGTAGCGTGTAGCAGCCCTTTTCTGCCAGTAATGAGTTGTGTCCCTGTATGCAAGAGAATTGAGACCTCTGTTTTGTTGTTTGCTACGTGTAGAAAAGATTGATATGTTGAGGACAGTGTATGTATATCTGTTTCTCGCCTCCTCTCTATCCCAACTCATTTTCTGAGAAATAAGGCCCCCAGGAGAATCCTTATTATGGTGACCACCTATTTTAAGCAAGGCCTGTGTATGCTGTTAAGTCAACTTTGGAAAAAATAAATGTTGTAGTTATGGTCGCCAAAGCTGGGAAGCGTACAACTCCAGCAATACTAAACTCCAAGCCATTGCTCTTGCATTGTAAGAAGCTGGCGGTCTGCCTCCTAAACACAAGTTCTGTTTTATTTCTTCCTCATTGGTAGCTCAGCTGTTGCCGAGTTGTGCATTAATTGATTTAAAAATAGGAAAAGGTGGTTGGAATCCCTCTCCCAGTGGTTGTCAGTTTATGAGAAGTTTTCTAAGCCCGCTTACTACTTGTATTATTTCATATTCTATTATAAAGGTGAAGTTGTCTCCCACTTAAAAATGTTAGGAGTAAAGATTTATAGATATGAAGACAAAAAAGATTCCCATGACTGGAAAAGGAGAATACCCATATATTACTGCAAGATATCCAGCTAAGATGGTTGAAGAAGAATACTAAATTTTTGTCTGTAACATCCAATTGGTCATCTTCAGATAACTGCATTAGTCCTTTGGCATGAAAGGTAATGGCTGCTAGGGGAGCTATGGAAGTGGCTTCCCTTTTCCTTCTTCATAAGTCCAGGCATTTTGGTGAGCAGGTCAGTGCAAGCAGTCCTGAGAGGTACATGCTTTGCTGTAAGCAGTTTGTCTTGGCTGATGTTTTCAAGAAACAACGTAGGTAGTCTTGTTACCTGTTTTGAAGATCCTGTGCTTTGCGATAATTTATCTTATAAATTATTATTATATTATAAATATTATATGGTTTGCTCCTGTGCCTAAATGGGGGATGTCTTTAGCAGTCTGCTTACACTTGATTTCTTACCACTTCACACTACCTGGCAGTTGAGAGAAACAGAAACATGAGTTGTAACTCTGCTGGAAAGATAAATGAAGATAGGTTCTTAGGGTTTGCTTGGCAAGTTTCATGATTGAAAATATTTGTGTAAAATATTAGTGTTTGGTGCAAATGCTTTCTGTGTGACTGAATTTCACATGCACACATCGTGACTGTTGTGTATTTGTTTTTATCAATTTGTAAGCTGATACTTGCTTTTCTTTCCTTTTCTGAAGAAAAGCTAATGCAACTTTTAAATGTGAGTGGTGAGAGAACATAGGGGTGTGCAGATGTAGTTTAGATGCTACCTTTTTTTGTTGTTAGAAAAACTTTGTGTAATAATGTTCCTACAATCTGCACAAAATCATCACAGGAAGGAAGCCAGGAGATGTGTCAGGGAAGTATGGGAATGCTCTCATTTTCAGTATCTTAGATTATATAGTGAATGTAGAAAGAGCATGTGATTCCTACATATGTGAAGTTGCACTTAACCTGTGTTGTTATAATCTGATTGTCAGCTAGCTGTATCATGCAAGTGATGTAAACAATTAAAATTTCTAGTAATACCTGAGTTAAATGAAAATGAAGTGATTTCTTTTGAGTCTCGTGGACTAAATTTGTAATTTGTACAAATTCTACATGTATTATTAATTGCTTTTATTATCTAGCAGCTCAGTAGAAAGCTGTTCCTTTGCATTTTTATGAACTATGACTGTTGAAAATTTTTTTACTTTTAAAAAAACACCACCACAAATAACTTTTTTATGTCCCTAATGACACACATTGCGTAATTAACATGATTTTTTTCAGGTTAAAGGGAAGCTAACTTTGGTACTTCCTATGGCATTTTGTGTAGTAATTGGAAGGTGGTTTCACAGGGAGTTCTCCAAATATTTTACAACCTTGTCATTTTAAACGTTGTATGTGTTTCATTGCCTGTGGGGTCCTATGGCAGGAATTCAAAAAAATATAAAATCTTTCCAAAAGGTCTTTTCAGAATTACGGTATTGCCTTTATAAAGGAATACCTTTGTAAGGCCCATCACTAAATGATTTCCTTTTTCTCTTGAACACTATTACTCACAAAAGTACCAGACTCTTAGGATTTCAGCTAATGTCTGCAGAGATTTCCACCAAAGCTGGATAGCAAAATGTACCTTGAAAAGCCTTACTTGTATCTCAAATTGCAATTTTGGATTTTAACAGCTTGTCAAGAATAAAACCAAAACAACCCTTGGCAAGAATAAAACCTTAACAATCTCCCAAAGTGAAAAACTCTTGAACTTCTATCAGAGGAAGAGTGGCACTGACTAACAGCTCCAGTGTAATGGATTCATAACAGCATTGCAATCTGGGATATTGTTTAAATACCGTAAAAAGTCGTGCTCATTTACTCTGTCTGAGCACTGTAGAGAAAAACGGTGTGGTAATCCTGCCATAGCAGGTGGTACTACTTTCATATCAGTATAAAATGAAATTCTCTGGATGGCTTTTTTTTTCTTGTTCACTCTTTTTAATCTTTAAATAAGACGATTGGTAGCCTGTTGGCAAGAAAATGGGCCCTGAATTTTTATTCAAAGTTATACAAGGATGATAGTTGGAATTTTTGGCAGGAGGCAAGCCATTGCTTTTCAGAAAATGCTGTCAGGGGAAGCTTTTTCTGAGTTACCTGCTGGGTCCAAGCTCTTTTATGTTGTTGTTGTGACAGGTAGATTTATAAGGCTTGAAATTTGTACAAATCAGTTGTCATTCAGTGCAAGCTGTCAATGTGTCAAGCTGTCATGCCTGCTGTGAGGGGATGCCTGAGGGGGTGTACAAGGGGGCAACCATGGAGAAAGGAAATGAGTTCAAACAGACCTGAAATGGAGCTCACTTCTCTGGGTTTTCTGCCCCTGTAGAGCTGGCATTGATTTTTCTTGATGTTGAGCAACAGCAAACCTTAAATGACATGTTGTTAGCAATCTAAAGTTGCTGTTTATTGTCTTTTAAATGGCAGCAAATCATGCAGAAGAGAATATAGTGTGTTTTTGAATTGTAGATGTTTAGCAGCATCCTGTTCATGTCACTTTCCTGGCTTGGCTGGTTTCAACTGGGAGAATGGCTGCTGTTGAACTGCTGAACATAACTTTATCCAGTATATTGCACGCATGATGGAAAAAGAAACTTTGCAGTCTTCCTTCTCAGGATTGAAGGTCATTAATGAACAGGCAGTTAAAATGAGAGAGAAGCAGAGATGTTTAAGCAGAAAAAATGGATGTTTGACACATTTGTATGTATTATAAATTACAATTGGTTAGGTTTATCAGTCACGTTCTCTGGTTCTTCGACCCAGTAAGAAGATGCTCGGTACTGCTTCATAGGCAGAAACAATTGTTAAATTAAAACCAGCCTATTCTACTCGATGACTGCTGAGCAGTACTGATTTGTTCTTAATGTCAGCTACAAATCATTGCCAGAGTAAAATGGCATAAAATCTGAGTTTCTTTATAATTTGATAATATCTGTGTAGCTCCTACATGTGAAGTGTTTTCATTTGATCAACATGGCTGGCTTGCTCTGCTGTAGGCTGTGAACGTGAAGCCTTACAAAAATTAACTCCTGTTCTGTCATCTCATTGTTCAGGGAGACAATATCAGCATATGTTAGCTCCAGCCTAGTAAATGTCATTAAGAGCTCCTTCTCTCGAACAATCAAGCATTTCATGTGTGTGACCTGGCCCCTCTCCAGTCTCTGTTCTCTTCACATCTGGGCCAGCTATATTGGCTTTAATTAGTCATAAGATTTTTGGCCCATTCAGTTGATTCTTCATCCATCAAGCTGTATGGGGAGGGAGAAAAATACTGGCTAGGGATGGAAGCTGGGAAGGTGACATTTGAGCAACAGTCAGCGTCTAGAGGTAAAAAAATTAATCAAAGATTTCCATATAGCCATTACCAGCTGGCATTCATGGCCTCTGAGCCGTTGAGCTAAAAAGTCTACAGAGAGGTGCATGGCGCAGCTGAGTTTGTCTTGCAAAAGCGCAGCTGTCCAAAACATGACAGCTACAGCATTAGCAGAGCCATTAAGAGGTGTAGAACATTTCCAGGGAAATGATTTGAAAAATGACAATGCTGGCTCCTGTGTGATATTAATTATACCCTGTGCTCGTGGCAAATAAGCTAAAATAGTTGGCAAGAAAGACAAAATGAGGTGTCTTGTTTCTGATAGTCATTTTGATCAGTCATAGTACAAAATGGTATAGCTTTTTAAAGAAACAATAGCTGTAATGGACAAGGAATATTTCTAGATTATTTCTTTTTTGAGCTCTTCAAAATAAAAAGGCAAAGCTGCAGTCTATAGGAAAAGGGAATGTATGATCTCTACATGCAAAAATGATGACGTTTACTTAGCTCTGGATCACATGTTAGAGAATGCTTCCTTCACAGCTCATAAAAAGTTACTGAGAAATGGCGTAAGGCCCACATTGAGAGACAGGAAGTTTTAACAGGAAGTTTTGATAACTCGTGGGTCTTATATCTTGAGCTGTCCTATGGTGAAGAACAAAAGATATTGTGGCAGCAGGTGAATAGTGCTAAGATGAAAAACTGCATTCTGCGAATATGGACTAAAATTCACCTATAAGCAAGATGTATTTATAATGATCCTATGGGAGACTATTATTTTTCTTCCTGGTAAAATGTACTTATTTACATCGTCTGCTCATGTACTTGCGGGTAGAAAAAATAAGATAACATAAAACGTAAGTTAATTAGTAAAATCTTTGTACTGTACATGACTTTAGTATGTACTTTTAAAATTAATTCCTTTGAAGGCATACATCCTTCTTGTAGAAGAAGACATACATCTTTGATTGCCTTGATTTAATCTGGAAATCATTTTCAAGGTTTTCTTTCTGCATGAGCAGTACCTGTCTGTTAGTGGTTTTTTTACGATATTAGCCTCATATGAGTGACCAAACATGAAGCCAAGTCCATGACCGTCAAACAGTTCAACTTTCTCTGCTTCTTTTAATACCTGTTCTGCTCCCTGTTCTGGAAAAGGTTAGGAGCAGGTTATTAGAGAGGAACATGTCCTTATAGAGGAGCGTGTCTGTGGAGAAGGATAGGAGAGAAGCATTGTGATCTGAAGCATGTACAGGCGATGTTGATCCAGTTCTTCTGTTTGCGCTTTAGTGAAGGGTCAGTACTGTGGCATGGGGAAGCCTAACTGAAGAGAATGCTGTAACTGAAAACTGATTGTAGTATTTGTTTATTAGCAGTTCTAGTTTCCTGCTGTGTGCTGGGCAGAAGCTTCAGCGCGCGCGTGTGTGTGTGTGTGTGTGTGTGTGTTAGTAGGTGCCTCGCTTGGCTGGTGCTCTGAAGTCAGACAGCTTTCCTTTGTCTGAAGGTTGCTAACGTGTCAAGCTTTTCAACTTTTTACTGGAACTGGATAGTGCTATCCACTGTTAGTTCCAAGGAAGGATGAACCCAATGTGAAAGTGACCATCTCCTAATGCAAAATGCAATGTTCAGCACAGTTATTCAGCTGGGGCAATAGGAGAGCCAAGCTGCTTGCATTTACCAGCTATTTTACTAGCTTATTTGGTAGAAGAAATAAGTATTTTAACTCATTCTTTTATCTATGCTATCAGTGTTTGCATTTAGAATTGGAATCCTATTGCTATTGGATAAATTCGAAACAGATGAGACATCACGTAGGAGCATCTAATGATAATGGTAGGAAATCTTTGTATTTTTAGACTTTCTTGAACTGTTAAAGCTAAGTTTAAATTCTAAATCAGTGTGAGGATTTAGAACAACATCTCATGAGAGAGATTTCACTATGCTGTATTACTGTGCTTTTTCACCCCTGTGAAACTAGCTGCTGCCAGTCAACGTGTAAACTTTAGGTGGTCTTCAGGTCTGACTGATCCTGTTAAATTAATCTCATAAAAAGGTCCGTAATAAATTACAGTTTGCAAGTAGCCTGTCATAAATGAAAACACAAGTGTAATGACAATAGACTAAGAATAGTTGGTCATTCTAAATTCTTTGTATTAGAAGAGATTTCCTCCTGTGTAGCAAATTCTATTGAATAATGTTGAATTTATGTAAATAAGCACTCCCTTTTTCCCCCAGTATAATGGAACTCTAAAACTTCAGAATTGTGGCAGGCCAGTGCTTTAACACCCTGTGGAGACAGAGACCCAAGATCATTCTTGAATTCATTTTTTTCTATGCCTATACATGAAAAGAACCCCAATTTGCTGGCTTGCCCCAGGAAAACTATTCAATAGGCTTTTCTCTAACACTGGTGAGCAGTGCTTTTTTTTCTTGGTCTGTGGATCAAATACATCACACTGCTCCCTGCACTGATCCTGTAGTTAAATTATCCTATATAAACAACTCTTTGTTATTCCTGCCTGTGAAAAATGTTGTGTTCTTTTGGTAAAGAAGAAAATAGACCTGGAAATAGGAGGTCACAGGCAGGTCAAAGTGTTTAGCTGAAAGGCTGGCAGAGTTTCAAGCAGAGAAGTTTTGAGCTCTAAGATTGAGATTTAGTTGAGATGGAGGTTAAGGTTTGAGTTTTTTTTAAAGTGTCTGGCCACAAGATTAAGGCAGAAAAATCTACTGAGGTCAACCTAGACTATCTGAAGACATGTTTAAATGTTTTGGCTCTGTTATCTGTTAATCCTTCCATAAATGCGTTGAACATGAGAAATAATACATAGTGTTAAACCACCAAGTGCAGAGAAAATGTCTTAAAATTACAGTGTGTAGCAAATTAGAGACTACTTGCTCTTTCCTTTTTCCTGAGCCGAGGCAGACTGTTTGTCTTTTACCTTGTTTACCTTGAAAACATGCTTTAATGCCTGTGGTGTTTCTGTTAACCTCCTTGAACTCTTGTGATTTCATTCATGTGATTTGTTATTGAATGACCTTTCCAGGATTTTAGAAAACATGACCTTTTCTTGTCAAACATTCAAAGGTTTGTAAGGAAAGGCTGTCATAGGGACAATACTTATTTTGCTAATTATAACTAATGTTTCCAAACATCCTTGAAAATGCAAATTCATATTTCTGAAGCCATTTATTGTTGCTTTTTTTTAATAGTAATGACTATTTAAAAGAACTAATACATGCTATTTCTGACTTGGAACTTTTGTTTGAGTACAGAACACAATTATTAAATTGTTCACATGTCTGAGGCTGGGATGAGAAATGATGTTACCACAGAGAAGTATAGTACAGCACCTTTTCAATTGTAAAAAGTATTTTTTCTGAGTAAGTCACCAACTCAACCTGTTTTAGAAATAACTGATGACCATTGTTCTTTGATTACAGACATGGTCAAGTGGGGGTAAATGTAATGAAGATAATACTACAGCTTTGAACCCCTACACCTGCTTTTGAATAAGTTGGAATTGTTTTTATCAAATTTCTCAATTCACGAATACTGGCATTCTGGGGCTGACTCTGTACAGCAGTTTTTTCCCTCAAGTAACATGCTTAGTTATGGGGTAGGAAAGTCATCTCTTGTCTAATAGTAATTGAAACGCATAAGAACTCTTAAAATTGTTTCCACTGTGAATGTAGGTAAAAGTATTTGAGCACTGGATGCAAATTGCTTTATAACACTTGAAAAGCAATTTGTGTTGATACATTTAAAGCATATTAGTAAAATTAATGTAATTAATGCAAAAAATGTTTTAATGCATATTAATGCAATTCAAACTGTAGATTTTTATTTATAAAAGAAGGATTTTTCTTTTAATGAAGGAGGTGGCTAGACGTGAGGTGATTGAAAAGACTACAAAAGAGAAAAGTGAGAAGGAGATCTGCAGATGTTTCACTGTTGGATGTGTAAATATTGCACCAATGGAATGCATGGTGTTTTTATGATTCTACTGATTATAATACTGCAAGCATGTCTTTTGTTGGATGTTAGCTTACTGTTCTAGTAACCTGATGTCAGAGTTTAGGTCCGAAGATAAGGCCTTTATAAATTTATCTACATAAAAATGAATGCAACACACCTGAGGTGAAAAAAGTAGGATAAACTGTAAATGAAAGGTGGATTCGTTTGGATTTTGTTGAGGAACATGCAGCGTTTTGTTGTAACATCAAAGGGAAACATCTGTCAGCTGCCATCTACAAATTTCTTCAGATGTTGATTGTATGATAATTCAGTCTAATTTTGTTTTCTGAGGATTTCACCAGTAGAATAGAAGCCACTTCTTCACTCTGGAAAAGGTTTGCTCTTCTCTTTTTTTTTCTACTTACCTTGCCCTAGCAGAGAAGTTGCTTTGAGAAGCTGTTGTTTTGTTTTCTTCAGACATTAGGAACAACCTTGCTCAGGATTACCAGCATTCAAAACGAAGTGCAGTGTCAATGATGCGCAATTAAGCCTGTTGTGTAGCTCTGATATTTAGTGCTTATTTTGTTCTGGATTGTTTGGTCTGTGAAGAGCAGGAAATGGTCAGCAGATAACACAGCAGGCAGGAAAGCAAGCATAAAACCTGCTCCCCCACTCCTACAGGAGTTTCTAATGAAGCCTTTTTTTCAGACTTGCTGACTTGCCTTTAACAGATATGCATCCATGCAGTTCGATTTTATTGAAATTGTCATAAATGTGTCTTTCTAGTGGTATATATTCTGCACCCTCCCAGTCCAAGGAAGTTTAAGAATTCCCTAAGCTGAGGGAAGGACGTGCCTTCAATAGAAATTCATTTCTGTATCACTTATATAAGGAGTTATAATAAAAAAAATAGGGCTGTGATCTTAATGGTTCCTGCATTGTGACTTGTCGCTTTAAAAAATATCTGAACTTATGTCTTACTGGTTTTGTCTTGCCCAATGCTTTAGGGACCTGAAGATATATGTTGCTCTACTTATATGACAGAACAGTATGTTAGGGTTCTGCCTCTAGAAAAACATGGAAATCTAGATTGATGCCTTTGGATCTCTTAGTGTTGTTGTTTTATTTTTTTCCCCTGTTGCACATTGCAAGAGACTGTTTCTCCTCCTGTCCCATCCTTCTTTTCTTTACAAGAAGTCAAGTAAGAGAGAGAAGAAATAAAAGATCAATCCCAGCAAACTTTCCTGTGAAATACAGGGGAGTTGCAGGAATAGTTCCCATCTGAGAAGCTGGAAAGTGGAACAAGTTGTAGCTAAAGACAATACCAATGTTTGTGGAATCTATTAGCAAATATACTAAGGGAGAACAGGGCAAAAATTTGAATCCCGTGAATAACAATATTTACCTCTTCAGGTTTTAGTGGTTGTGTATTCTGTATGCTGATAGCTGAAAATCAGAAATATGTGTCTGAAGTCTCTGACATTTGCAATTGGGTCATTCTTGATGGTTAGTTTCAGTTTGTCATATTGATTTCAAGAGCAATTGATACTATAGCTTATTTCTGAGGTGTTGCAGCTAATTCTTTGAACAGAGTTCTGCTCTTTCACTTTATTTTAACTTGATTAAATTATTATTTATTAATTGATAATTAATTGATAAATTATTAATTATAACTTGAGTTCTCTGAAACAGTGTTGTCTCTTTCTGCCAGCGTGTCTCAGTGACCTCTTTTCCATTTTTGGCGCTGCATGGTCTTCAATCTGGGATATTTTATGTTAAGTTTTCATTTATACTACCACAAGCAAGTGTTAGATGGAGTGTTTTTGTAGGATCTGATGCAGCGCAACATTCAACTTCAGCTGAGAGGAAGAAGGGTTTTTGTGATCTGGCTGTCTATGCATTAGTCTATTTTCCTGTATTTTTCCAGGCTCCTGCTTAAGGCAACTTATCCAAAAAATACCACTGGCTTATCTGCCTCACACGCTGTTGTTTTTCAAGAAACAGAACTCTTTCTCAAGTAGTGTGGAACTAGTAATGAGACTGCACTGTCTCCCACAGTACAGTCACTTGGTCACAGAGACTCAGAGAAACTATATTTTTACTTTGTATAAGGCAAAAGACTTTTTGTAAGCATCACAGATGTCGTCTTTGTAAGTTCTCTCTCTCTCTGTCTCTCTCTCATGGTGTGTATGGTAATTTGTTTCTTCTTCAACATTTATGGGTGCAAAGATTTTTCTTTGATATTAGTTCTTGTGATGCATGCATTTTCCTTTGAATTGCCATCTGTGGAACCAAAGGAGATAAAACTATTCCTCTTTTCCTTCTCCTTTATGCTGCTTGTCCCAAAATGCAACCTTTTCAGTGGTCTGAGCTGTGCTGCGAAGTGCATTGCCACAGGTCAACAGTAGAAAGCTCTCCGAAGGCCTTCCTGGCCAACAGACCACCACAGTGATGTAATGACGGCAGTGATGAAAGTTGTCACTAGTTTTAAAGGTTAAGCATGGACCTCCTTTGTTCTGGCTAGCTGCCTTTTCTTTGTGTAATTGAAATTGTGTTAAACATAAAAGGTAATTGATAACGACAAAAGCAACTATATTTCACTTCCCAGAGGTCACTACAGTTTTGCCTGTATAACATCCAGGATTTTAGTCTTTCATAGAACTGACTCCATCTGGAAAGTTTACTTATTGGAAATTTTTTTGTTTATCTGAACGATCAAAATCAAAGGAAAATGTCTCTTTCAAATAATTATCTTCTATTTCTTCCTATGCTGTCATTGATTACTTCATATAAATATATGTATGAGATAAACTTAGGCCAGTGCTGCTCTTAAAATTCTAGAAGTGTTTGATTTTCAAGTTTCAAAAGTGTTTACAACTTAAAAATATGTATATGTATGTGTGTGTGTGTGTGTATCTAGAAGGCTTGGGATAGAAAAGTGCTTTTTGCCCTTTTTATGGGACTGTTCTTGAGAACCAGGCAATCTGTTGTAAAAAAAAAAAAAGAAAAAAAGAAAAAAAAAAAATATTTATATATATATATATATATATATATAAATAAAACCAAAACATAAGAAGTACTGAGAATGAGGAAAGTTATTCATTCGATAAAACATGTACCTCTTAATACTTACCCACTACAGACTTTGATTTTTCATAAATCAGCCTGAGATGTCAATGTGTGAACAACATTGTTCAGTAGGCTATTTCAAACATTTTGAAGGTGTTTATGGCGGGTAGTTGAATTTCAGCTATATAGTAGTCTAGCTTTATATGGAAGAGAATTGTATGTCATAGAGCTTAGCAGCAAGTTTATGTGGCCAAAGCTTATACAATTCCTGATGTGCTCAAACTGACTTTTGGAATCCTTCAAAAAGACATTTTAAATCAAATATTTTTTTCTATTCTTAATTAAAATTATTATAGCTATTGAAGAAGTTCTAGAGATATGTTTTGCCATGTGTTGCTATTGATTTTAAATTATTATAAAGTAGTAATAGGTAATTTCAATTTAAGTGATTATAAAGTAGTATTTTGTGTATTATAATGTCTCATCTGTGTAAACTTTGATGCCAAATGTTTGTACAGAAATGCCTTTATACTTAGGTTTTATCATTTCAGATCCTAAATATGAAGGTAAGTGGAACTACATTGAAAGGACTTGTGTTGAAAAAATGTTTAAGTGAACAGGAAGAGAATTTGAACAATCAGAAGCTCAAAAGTTAATCAGAACAGTCAATGTTCACTTTGTTTCCTTGTTATCTCATTGTACTCTTCCACGTTTTGAGTAATGCAGTAAATACCATGTACTGGTTATGGAAAATTGTCATTTACTGCTCTGTAAGAGAAGTTTTTTTTTTTTTTTTTCCCCATTCCATCCCTTCTTTCTAGTCTTGTAGTCTGTGCTGCCCTGCAGTTTCTTCTTTTCCAGTCAGAATCTCCATCGTACGTTATGTTTATTGGGCAGTTGACTTACCCAAAATACCAGAGCCAAAATCATAGTCTTTGTGTAGAGATCTTTTCATGACTGTAATATTTTTGGGTATATCTGTAGTCAAGTATATTATGTTAAGTTGAGGATGAAGGGGAGAAAGAGTATTACATGCTCTAAGCAAGTATAAACAGTTAGGAAAAGTGTATTTTGTATTTATAGTTCAGCTGTGGGGAAATAACCACTGAATGAAAAATGTGAAGAACTTTGTGCACTTATTGGCTAATGGTTGTCAGGCAGCACAGTGGTTTGCCTGCTTTATGGTTATTGAAAAATAATATACAGTGATTATGCAGATTTGACACCCAAACAGTCTGTGGGGAATAGCATAAATGTGTGCAGGGGGAGAAAGCTATAATTCAGTTTCAGCATACTTCAGATTCAAAGTTGAACTGAAGTGAGCTGTGCTCTCGCAGCAGGGGAAGGGCCCGCTTGCAGCCTTGGCATTGTGCTCTGTGCTCTTCCACCTCATTTTACAAAATAGGCTCAGATAAGATGAAAGACCTTATAAGATACATGATGGGATGCACAGTTGTTGCAATATGCTCACTTGCTCTGAAAACGCCTCTGCTGTTGTATCTCTTGGCAGAATGTTTTGAAAACGTTCATGACTACATGTGCGTCTGTGTAAAGGTGCTGTTCAATTGGTTACTGGTTTATTTATAGTAACTTAAAGGAACTGGGGCATATGACTAAACTGGGCAAGTACGATGTGAGAGACAAATTTAATCAAAACCTGAAATGTGGGCACTTGCCAAATGGCTTCCATTTTCAGAGTCTGTTCTCCCTTCCCCCTTGTCTATCTGCTGAAGTAAACAAAGAGATATACTGCTAGTGTTGGAGTGTAGAGGAATTTTTGACTAGGGTTGCAGACCTCTTTCTATGCATAGACACGCAGTAAAAATACAGCTTCTGTTTCTAAAGAGTGCTCAGTGTTAACATAGAATAAGAGACACTTTTCACCCTCGACTATAGAACTATCAAGGTCCAGAGGATTATTACTGTGCAGCTCAGTAGGGGGTTTATTTCTGGAGGGAGTGAAGATGGTGTGCATGGACAGTTGCTGCTGGTGGGTTACCATCCTGGCGTCAATTTATAACCAGCAGTCTGGCATGTATTTTCACCTCTGATGCTTTCAGGGATCATCTAGAATATCACTGAGGAAAGCCAAATAAAAGTGATTGTTGTCCATTTCTTAATCCGTAAAACTGACTTAAAAACAGACCATGAAGAGGTTATGTCATTCACAGGCAAATCTGCTCCTGGGCCCTGTTTCTGGTGGAGCTGTGTGCCATGGGAATAAGGCACAGGTTCAGTTGTAGGGACCTACCTGGAGAAAAGGCAGGTGCACTAAGGCTTTTGTGTGAGTGGGATATGGATGAAGATGGCTGACTGGTTTGTGCCATGCATGAAATCTCTGGAATGCAGAGCTAAGCCATAGGGATGGATAGAGACTATAGAACACATCAGTTTTCACTGTGAGCCTCTATTACTTCACATTGGTGTACATTATGAGCAATTTTCTATTAGTCAGGTAGAACAGTAGAGCTGTGAACCCTCTGTTTGGGGGAGAAAAATACAGAAGAACCTGTGTCAAGACTATGCAGGATGGATTATTTTAATACTGAGATGTCAGGTCCTTTCATACTCATCCCATTCTCTACTTAAAAATGAAGTCAAAAATAATTTTTTCTTCTTCCTACCTGTCTTCTGTAAAGGAGAAGGGAGGGAGGAATGGGAATGCCCTGTCTACTGTAATCTAATGCATGTTATGGTTTCTATCAAAGATTTTAGAGCGCACAGTTTGGCTTCTGCTGAGGTGTTAAATTGAGGAAAAATGGTCTGTAGTAATTTGGGCATGCTTTTCTTATGGGATATTTTAGTTGCAAGAAAGAATATGCTTGGTAATTCAGAAAATGATTAATTATCTGGCACTCTGTCCTTGATTCTCTGCACATTGGTCACGACAGTGTTCTGTCCCCTCAGGTCAGGCTTTCTCACAGAGGCTGACCAGGCTGTTGTGGCTCTCTGCTCTGTGCTAGGACCTTGGCGTTCATTTACTCATACAGAAAGCTGTATTCAGGCAACACTAATCAAAGGTTAAAAACCCATGTAGAAAGTCTTTTAACTGCTCAGTTCCTTAAACACAGCATGACCTATGCCCCCAGGGTCTAGAATTGGGTGTTTGTGGTTGGATTTCTGCCAAGAACTATTCATTGATAGTGTAGCTTTATAGTTATAATAAAAAGGACATGTGTGTACCGATAACGTGTTATGTACCTGAGTTAAAGGTGGATGGTAAGGGCAAGGTTTTCAGTAGTTTGACATCTGGAAGCTACCTGTGAAGCTTCTAGATGAGAATAAGGCTTTCTGAAATACACAGTGACAGCATGGCGCTTCTTGGTTCAAACTAGAGTATGTGTATAAGTGCCACAGTAATGAAATCTAACTTAATAATTAGCATATGCTTTTGCATATCTTTCCTTTGTAGGAAAAATAGAATACTCAATGGTTGGAGTCAAAACCTCACCACTTGTGTTTATGCTAATCTTGGTATCCATACCAAACCATGCAGGGGTGTGTGTGTGACTTAGTTTGCTGGTTGTTTTTTAAAAGGGAAGAAGATGGGGCACATATGTGTGAGCAAGAGAAACAAGCAGTGCTGTTGATCTTGATCAGTTCTGCATAGTTGATGATTTTAATGTAGGATGGATAGCAAAGCATTTCAGTTTGCATTTCAAATAATGCATGTAAGTAGTAAGAAGCACCAGCTATCTTCTGCAATTGTTGAGGGCATGTAAAATGCCTTGGACTTGTGGGACAAAGACATAAGTAATGTGTGAAATGGAACAACTGCAATATGCTCTTTGGAAAAACAACAACAACAAAAACCTAAAAAATTTCAAGAGGCATATGGTTTTTGATTTAAGACCATTGTGTCAAATTGTTAATCCTCTGAAATCTTTGATGGGAGCAGTAAGCACTGGTTTTTGCATCTCTGAGCAGTTTCCCTTTTTTTTTTTTTAAAAAAAAAAAATATTATCTGAATTGATGCTACAGAAACCACAAAAATAATAATTCCTGTTTTTGATGGACTTCAGTCTCATCTTGCACAAAGAACGTTAACACTGCATAATGTTTCTGTAGATGTGCAAGTTGACTCCAGTGTGTTTTTTTTTTGTGTTACGTTTTAAAACTTAAGAGCCTTTTTTACATTAGAAAAAATACTCATTAAGTGGAAACTGTTTATCTGGATACAAGCCCTCAGTGTGCAGGAGACATGTTAGTAAGTCACTGACATATGGATGTGATCGCCGTTTCTTTGACCAGATTTGGTTTCTGCAGAGTGCGTGAGAAGGGAAGATAAATTTTGTCCTAGTAATACTGTAGTGACTCATAAATAAATGGTTACCCTTTGGTGCTTACAGTTTTCATTAAAGCGGCCTGAGCTTTGTTATTGACACCATAGGTTGCCTATTCAGGGAAATGCAGTAAAATTTATCAGTGTGCTTTCTACACCTAATAAATCATCCAAACAGGGAACCATATGGCAGATAAGACCTTGAAAATGTGGCTTCAGCATGTGAAGAGTCAAGTTGCTGAAATCTTGAATGATTACAGCTCGTGCATTTTCCCCTGGAATATCTTATAGTTATTTTACATGCCATTTTCTTGTTCACCCTATTGCCTCTTTGTCTCTCTCTCTCTCTCTCTCTCTCTCTCTCTCTCTCTCTCTCT